>WEIU01006562.1:0-14084 GCA_013389925.1 Aegithalos caudatus | reverse complement strand
TTTTTTTTTTTTTTCATTTATACAAGTGGGGCAGATTTGGGAAAGCTGAGGTATCAAAATGAACGAGTGTTCTGTAATTCACAAGTCACAGTCCACACACACTCGACAAATAAAAGCCTCAGAAAGGTTTTTATCGGCCTAAATATTGAAACCAAATTTTATTTTTTGAAAATGACATTACACACATCTTGCAAATGTACATTTAGATGAGAAAACAATGAGTAACAAATATTGAGAGCAAAGCTATAAAGTGGACAGGTTCTCTGCTGCATGGCATTGCATTACAAGAATACTCAGACCCGGGATGGTTATTACAAGTAGTAAAAACAGTTCACAACACCTCACAAAAATGGAAATCTTTTCCTAGTCAAATCTTCTGACAAAAGGAAATTCTGTTAAGGGAGAAGAGCCATAGGGAACAGAGGTGTGGATCTAGGTACACTTTGTGATTTTGTGGCACGGCTTTTCGGGGTTTCTTTAAGTCCATTTCTTACAAAACGCATCTTTGCCAGCGACCCCATCTTTTCCAAGGCTTTGCCAACAGAACCACAGCTAACAAACAAGGAGCCCCTTGTACTCAACTCAGAGCTGGGGAGTGTGGAGAAGGAGCTGTCCACAGACCCTCCCAACAACAAAATCGCCGTTCTCCCACGCCCACCCCCTCGCTGTGTATGCAGGAAAACCAAAAGTGTGTGCAAACTCCGCAAATCAGGGGCCGTGGGACGAGTCCCAGGGACAGCCAGCACCGCCAGGAGCCCCGGCCTCGGCTGCAGCGGCCCAGCAGCGCCTCACCCTCCACCAGAGCCAAATTCCAAAGGCTGGGCTGGCTCCCCAGCTGGAGCAGGGGCAGCAGGGGATTGCTCTCCACCCGCTGAATCCTGGAGGTCGGATCTGATCAACGTGCCAAGGCAAGGCACTGCGAGAAATACGCTCCCCGAGAGAACCTGTTGAGAACTGCTTTTCAAACCTGGTCCTTTATCGTTTTGTTTATGCCCAAATCTGTACTTTACAACCACGAGAGAGAGAGAGAGAGAGACAAAGAGTAAGAGAGAGGGAGAGAGAGAATCTTTCCAGGAGGAAAGGAAGAGCTAATTAAGAAAAGAGAGGTACAGGACCATGCATTTACTCTCAAGAGCTTGTTCACGAGCAAGCCAACATTTCTAACACTACAACCACTCATCTACATCTGTTTGCTAAGTAACTGAGTTCTACCTACAACTAGAGAGCAGAAGGGGTCTTTTTATTTTCTTCCCCCTCCCTTTAAAACGTCAATAAAAATGTTTTCTGTACAAGTTGAATGGCACAAAAGGTGGTTAAAATGCTAAATAACTCACCACAAGTGGAGAATGCAAAATTAGTTCAAAACATGCATGGACTGTGTACAGGTAAGCAAGGAATCATTGGCATAAAGCTGCAATATATTACAAGATGATACAGTTGAGATCTTTTGGAATAACCTCTGCTTGTTCTGTCCCTTTGAAGAGACCTTCACATAAAAATTCAGCATAAAGAGAATTCAAGGTATGTATCCAAGCAGGAAGTTAACTACGGGCAACGTTATTTGTCTGAAGAGAAAAGCATTTCCCCTCCCCTTCCACACACTCCCCCAAGGTACAAAAGTCAACATGATCAGCATTGCTGCAGGCTTGCCAAAAAGAAAGGTTAGACAGGTCTGGGGTAGGAGAACAAAAGCACCATTTAAATTAACAGCTCTTTGTACAGTGTCATTAATTAAATACCTTATTCTTTAAACAAAAACATCCTGAAGTTTACCAATCCCACCAAAATAACCACGGACCCCTTCCCACCCCCACGTGTCCTCCAAGGTTATGTACACAGAGTTTAAAGTATACCAGCTAAACTTTAAACCCAGCTGCCCCTCCAACCCCCACCCTCTGAACAACAAGAGAAAATACCTCTCAGTTATATTATATTGCAGCTTTGTCATTAATGAGGAAATCATATGGACTCGATGAATGACCTAAGACAGTGATCCATGATCAGGCTCCAGTTCAGCTGCACATCTCCCTCCCTCAGCACCCCTGGGTGGTGGCTCTGCAGCTCTGGGAGAGCTGAGCAAAGGCAGCTCCTGCTCTCCACACAAGAGCAGCGTGAGGAGCTCAGGATGAGGGCATGGGAGCTGCTCACCTCAGCTTGGGACAGGATTTGTAACTGAGAAAGCAGACAAAGGCTAGTGACAGCAAAGCCAGCAGGCTGATCCTCCTTCCCTGTGCTTCCAGACTAGACAGTGTCACAAAATCCAGAGAATTATGGAGGGGAATGTGTCATTTCAGAGAATAGAAGAGATTTGGCTAGACAGGTTTCCTCTTTCCAAAAGACCCTGGGTGTCTTCTAATGGCTAATCACAGCTGTACAAGGACTGCCACGGTGCTAAAGCTGCTTGGATCACCCATCATTTAAATAAGAAGCAAACTAACAACAATTTCACATGTCAGAATTCAGCATGTAATTATAACTCACAGGCTTCCTTGTTCTTACATTCAATACTCCTGCTTCACCATATCTAAAACCACCAATTAGCAGTGCAATTAATTCCCTAGACATTCTCATTTTTAGGCAGATGCATCATTAGACATCACACCAAATCTGGAAAAAGCCCCTCTGTATTAAAGAGAGGGAGAGAAAGGAAAAAAAAATCTGTGTGTTCTGCAACCCACCTGTGACAGTATGGTCAGCATGAGGGGGAAACAGAATATCACAGTACTTCAACTGCCACCTGCTAAGGAAAGTGAATTGCAAGTCCATCCATACCTGCTCTGCACTGGAGAAAAGATGGAGAAAAGCAGCCATTCTGTAATTATTAAAAAAATAACAAAATACTCCTCCAAAACAACCACAAAAATAAACCCCACTAAATGATTTTCAGGGATTCTCTGAAAATGAAGTTTGTCATGTTGAGAACTGGGCCTGGACCCAAGGCTGGGATCCATTTGGTCCCTTACAGATATTTCCCAAGTCTGTGGGTGCCTGGGTTTCCCAGGGGTTCAGAGCCAGGGCTTGTTCTGGCTCTCCCTGCCCAGGTGCCACCACCGTGTCCCATCCTGACTGCACATGCCACTGAGTCCCAGGGCTCTGCCACAGCCCCACGGGGCAAACGTGGCTCCAATTCAGCTCCATTTCCTCTACATAACTCTTGCAAAGAGATGAAAGAACCAGCTTGGATAAAATTCAAAAGCAGCCTCGAGTTTAGATGAGTCACCTAAAATGAACCGAACCTTCCTTTTTATTTCAGAGACATTTGGCAATGCTTTTCTCTAAAAACCAACCTATAAATCCCTATTCTGCCTGGTACTAGCTGGGACTAGAGTAGAAAAATCCTGGTAGGAATAGAAATACTACTTCTAGTTCCATAAACCTGCAGGGCATGTCTATTGGTAGACTGAGTGAGAGTAAAGTGAGACAAAGCCAACACTCTTTAGAAGCAAAAAATACGGAGGAGATCCTGAATTGCTGAGGTTCCTTGTTAAATTTTCAATTCTAAAACTTTTAAGGAATTTCAACAAGCTATTCCAGCTTTATCATTAACTATAATTAAACTATACAAAATATCTCCCATCTATAACTTGCTATTTGAGGTCCATAACAAGAGATCACTTTATAACTGGGGTCAGTGAGGTTTTCCCTGCAAAGGCTGCAGCTGTCACCCAGGAAACTGAATCTGCACTAAAGTAATTAATCACACAGGAAATATCAACAGTAATCAATCTTTGAAATAGGAGACCAACCTTGGACCAAATAGATTCATAAATTAATTACAGAGGAGCTTCTGCTTAGTTAAAGCAGCAGAAAAATAGGTGTATTGGGTTTCATTTGATTTATACTGAGTGTCTGAGAATTTATGGAAATAAAAGAGATGCAATCTTTATGCAACAAAAAAAAAATAATCAAGATTACACAACAAAAAAGTTTTTGGGTAAGTCACTTATTCTGTGGTTTAGGATTAAAGTCACAAGCACTATAACTCAACTGAATTTAGGAAAAAGACCTCATGAGAAAACCAGGGTTAAAACCACAGGTGCCCTTGTTCAGCACGGACTTCCCATTGCTGTGGTGGCTGCTCTCACCCAGGGGCTGGGCATCTCCTGGGCAGATCAGCATCACCCAGGAAACCTCCCTGAGGAGTCTGTCCTGGCTTTTCACCCTTGGTTGCCACTTTTCCCAGGGTTTGCTGAGCTCTGTGGGAAGGGTTGGCAGGCTCTGAGGTGCTCTCCTTACTCTCTTACATCCCCAGAGTGCCAGGTCTGTCCTGCCCAGGCCAGGGTTGCTGATCAGGGATTGCTGTTTCTGATCTGACACAGGGAGGAGTGGAAATAACCCCAGCCCAGTGCTTGGTGCTGTGCTGCAGCACAGGGCTGCATCCTCCCTGTCCCTTTGAGGGGTGGCACATGCTGGCAGGAGAGAGAAACAGCAGCAGGGGAGGAGCTTGACACCAAGTTCTCCTTCCTGCAGCCAGGTTTGGCTTTATTCCTACCCTGGGAGAGGGACAGACACTGCTGTGGACAGACACTGCTCCTGGCCTAGGCACCTGACAGTGCCAGGAGCTGCTGCTGCTCTTCTGCCCAAACCAAGCCACACATCCTCAGCTAGCCCCAGCCACCTTTGTTTGTCCCCAGAATTTCTTGGCTTTTGTCCTTCATCATTCCCACACATCAGTGGCACTGATGTCCAGTGCTGTGCCTCGTGCTCTCCCTGCCATTGGATTTTCTCTGAAGCTCCAGCTCATTTCATGACTCAGTACCTAACAAACATCCCCCACCATTCCTCTAAGGAACAGGCTTTCCTTTCATTTCCTGTGCTTTCCATCATGGCATCTTTCCCTGATGATCCCAACTTTCTTTTTTCCAGCCAACAGATTAATTACTGCCAAGATTTGTTAATTCTGTTTGGGCATCCTCCTTTTTCCTCAGTTTGGGTGACAAACTGTCAGACCTAGGGAACCTCCAAACTGGCTTGAGAGTCCTGAGCTCATGGAGTTTGCTTCTGTAAGGTGCTCAGACTTTGCTGAGCAAGGAGTACATTTTAAAATCAAGCTCTTTGTATTATCTTAACTTAAAACACCCTACAGGTGAAGTGTTGGGACCAGCCCTCTGTGCACTGGGACATCATGGCACAAGGAGAAGTGATCTGTCCAGAGCTGTGCCACACCCCAACAGCTCTGAAACCCCTATGGCTCTGAAACCCCACTGCTGAATCCACTAGGTTTAATTCTCATTTGCTCAGAAGTTCATCTTTTGGCCAAAAATAAGTGTTGATGTATTTAACCTTGTCCAAGCAGCATCCTGAGGGATGGACAGTGGTTTGTGACCCCAAAATTCCACATTTCCACCTGCAGGTGTAGTACTCATACCATGCCCTGCAGCTGTGCAATGGCATTGCTGGAAAAAGCCTTCCCATCCACCTACTTGTATTCCCTGGAAATCTCCCCTCTCCCTATTAAAACATGGGTTTGTCAGCTTGGCCTCTGACCTTCAATCATCACTGACTAGAACTGTTCCAGAGGAAACAAAACAAAACAAAGAGGGATCTGTACATTGCTGCTCCAGCCTTTCACCTGCAGGCACCAGGAGAAAGCAGCTCTGGAGCCAGGAGCAGAGGAGGAGGATGAGGAACATCTGACCAGCAGAATCAACAACCACTGCAGCAGGACCCAGCCCTGTTCACTCCACAGTGAGGAGCAGCTGTGAGACACAAGATTCAGCTCTAACATTTCCTGAGATGCTGTGGAGAGGCTCAGATTCATGCACATGGGACAGAGGCATCAGCCAGAAGAAATCTGTGGTTCTGGAGACAGCAATTTTCAAGAGATGGGCTGAATACCTGGAGATTTTAAGTGTTCCCTGTCTCCTTTTGGCCATTGAACCCTAGGCCTTGCTGGGCACATGCACAGTCCTGCTTCTGAAGCCCAAGGGATGTTAGAAGGCACTTAAAGTCTTCACCTTCCTGCTCTCATCTCACCAAGGCGGGGTTTCAGCTGGATCTCCTCCAGGTGTCCTCTGGAAAGCACTCATCCTGTTGCATGGACTGACCTGACTCTTTAGATACACAGAAAAAATATCCTCATCTCATGCCATCCATTTGCTTCTACAAAGAACCTCACCAGCCCCAAACACTGTCCCAGCCTGCTTCCATCAGCAAGCAGAAAAATCACCTGGAGCCTAAGTCACCACGTGGATAAAGCAGCTTTTGTTCTGTCCTGGTCGTGATCAGCACCTGGCGTGTGGCAAACACCTCTACAGAGCTTTCCTCTGGTTATGGATTGTCTTAGCTTGAGGAGACACTTTCTAGACTAATTTCATATCTACTTTTCTTGGTTATTTTTTATCCCTTTGTCTAAAAATGGTTCTGCCTCTAGTGCAGTGAAAGAGAGCTCTTGGTTGCTCTGCATGGCTGTGGGGCACCACTGAGGTCAGTGACAAAATCACTTTGGTGCTCTCAGCACGCTGGGGAAGGCTCAGACTGGAAAATCCACACTGAGCCCCTGCAGAGAAGATGCCACTTCCAGGGATGGTTGTCCCTGGAACAGTGTCTGGGTAGGGACTCAGCCTGGAATCCCAGGGCACTCCCACAGGGTGTGCTGGGAAGCAGCAGGAAGAGCAGCACTGACCTCAGAGGCATAAAAAGCAAAGATGAGGCATCCTAGGAAATATTATCCATGTGGTTAAGGAGAAACTTACACTTTAATGCCCTTGTTTCCCATTGGAAATGCCTGGGTGTAACACTGCTTTGCTGTTTGCCACAATTTTTGGTTCTACCTCCTTTTTTCCCCTCCAAAAGTACTGAACAAGCAAAGGACAGGGAAATAGCAGCTCGACCAAGTGTGTGGATTTTTGTGTGCCTACACGTGTGTTAGCTGAGGATGAGAGAGGTGTGGAAGTTATTTTCCAAGCAGGATTCCTCTATGGAATTAACACAATTAGTGCTTCTAGCTCCTGAGAAGACCATAAATAATGTGCAGATACAGGAAACACAGACAGTGGTAGGGAAAAGCTGCTTCCAACTCCCACCACAAAGTAAAATCCCATTATCAAATTCTTTCCAAAAACACTTCAAGATATTTAGCTGGTGGAACTGAACTAGCTCCAAATCTTATACCAGATGAGGCTTTAAACCAGAAACTTCAGGATTATAAATGCTTTACAAGTGATAAAAATCCCAAGGCTGAAGGTTTTGCTGCATTGCTCTCATTTTCTACAGTCAAGACCATCACCTGAGTGTAAAAATGTAAACCCCTCAGTCTGTGCTATTCCTTCCTAATGACTGTGTCTGAAACAGGGGTCTTTATATGCAAATTTGCTAAATTATACTGAATAAAGGCAGATTTCAAAGAAACAAAACCCTGCTACTTTAAGTGTGTCTCCAATTTGTTTTTAAATACTCTATTGTTTTAAAACAATATAGTCTCAGTGATTCAATTAGTCACTGAGAGCACTAAAGGCAGCCTCATGAGGCAAATTAGACAGGGTTTTTATAGCAGAATTAATATGGCAAATCCTCGTATCATGTGGAGCTTTATGTGCTTGTAAATATTAAAAAAAAATAAATATGAAAGGTGAACTCTGGAGTATACAGTGGAATTATTATCATCTGCTCCAGGATCTCACAGGGTCTGGAATTGCTTAGAGTATGTTGGAAGTAATTAGTAATTCACAGCAGTTCAGGAAAGCTTTCTGACCAAACCCAAGCTTAATCTCGTGAAAAGTCAACAGGAGTAAAGCATGTGCTAAAATTTAAGCTTTCAAGTTCTTTCCTGAACCAGGGCTGTCCTTCTGTTTAAATAACTAAGGTCTGATGCCTGTGCACTGTTTCTCTTTGTATTCAAACCTAGAGGAGGGATCCTACAAAGCCAAAGATACCTAGTTCTGAATGTATGTAACATTCCACATGCATTTCTGTACAAGAACTCATGCAATATTGGCATTAATACAGACTTCACTCTATGCTACAGCTGAAATGCTCACTGACTTCTACTGCCCAGGCATTTCTACCTAGAAAATTGCTTCTTAAAACTTGGGAGTTTGACCTCATACCCTGTTTTTCTTTGTGGCTTCTGGTTTGAATGGCTATTTTTCCCATGGAACATTTTTTTTTTTTTTAAATTCTGTTAGGCCTTTTCAAGGTCCCCCAAATTCCCTGAAGGAATTGCTGGGCTCAGCCCCCCCCACCACAGGATGATCAAAGCTGCACTCCCAAAGAAGAGCTGGCAGGATCAGGTTTTAGATGTGCCACCAGGTGTAGCTCAGGAGGAAGAGCTCAGGGAATCCTTAGTGATGCTCCACCAGGAAAAAAAAACATCTCCAAATAACCAAACAGAGCTTTTGGCAGGAAGGAATGGAACCCCTTCTCAACAGCCATCCAAACAGAGGATCATTCCCCCCTTGGCATCCTGCTTTCTCTGACACAATGTGGGTGGAAGCATCTCCCAGATTCCTTTCCTCCCACCAGCAGCTCAGCCCAGGATAGCAAGGGTTTGGGATTCCTGGTGGATGTGTGGTGAGTGTCCTGCACTGAGCAGCAAGAGAACCTGCATGGGAATGCATGGCTGGTCTCCTGGTTTATAGGAGAGGTGGCAGGACAGGCTCCCCCTGACTGTGACAGGAATGGCCTCTGTGTGACAGCACCCTGGACTGCAGCTCCACTCCAGCCATGGCTCAGGGTCCCTGGAAAGGCAGAGACTCAGGGAGGGATCTGAGATTTCCACCAACAGAACAGGGGAGTGGGTAAAAGCATGTCAAATTATCTGTCCCACTAAAGCTTTCACTAAGACAAAAGCTCTGATGAATAATATTGTTATATTAGCATAACCAAGGCCTTTGACATCCTTATGCTTTAAAAAAGTCCTTTTTGCTCATAACCAGTGTCTACAGTAGCACTCACAGGATTAAACAGCCAAAAATTAGCACCCATAACCAAATCTGCACCCAGAATATTTCAGCACCTTCCCTTAGAGGATCTGAAAGCACTTGACAAATGTTAACCAACATTTGGCCTCACAACCCCCAGTGAGGTAGAACAGAGCTGTCCCTGCAGGGACAGACAGACAGATTGAGGCACAGGGTTTCTCAGAGACCTGCTCCCATTCAGACACGAAATTCAGCAATGCCAAGGGCTGAGGTGTGCTGACTACTGCACCCAAGCTTTGTCCACAGCACCAACCTTCCCCCCACCAACCCTCAACACGAGCCCTTAGCCTGTGAACTAACCCCAGGATTCTATTTACAATATTTAAAATGACCATTTAGCAGTTGTGCAGGCAGAGAGTCACTCAATCAAATGAAGCTATCAGTGAGAACAAATGGTTTCTTGTGCAAAACTCTGGGTGTAAATGATCATGCACTAAGACTACTGGGTGCAAATTTGGTGCATGATAACTCTGACCCCTTGACAATTCCCAATCCTGGCCTCTCTCGGATAAATCTCTTTTAGAAAGTTGCATTTTAAGTATGATCACACGAGCCTCGGAAGATGCAGCCTGCACAGATTGTTTCATCCCAGCAATGCAAGCAAACAAAACGTGGAGTGGCTTTGGGAACGACCCAGCATTCATGGAGCATCAAACATCACAAGGATAAAATCCATCCTAATCACAAGGGGTTGCAAGGCAACAGGGAGTAGGTGTCTATGTTGGGAAAAGGAAAAAAAAGCAAAAAAAGCAAATAGAGCAACAAAGAAAGACTTGATTGCACAGATTTCATTTAGGTAAAGTTCTGCAAGAATCAGTTTCATCAAAGCTTATTCCATGAGGGAGGGAGGCAATGGCAGCTGGCCTAGGACAAAGCTTCAGCGCAGTAAAAACCACCAGCCCTGCGTGAGGAGATGAACTTTGCATTCTGGAGGAGGCATTACTGATTAATAAAAAGCAAAAGCTTTCTCTAAATACAGCGAGTTTTTTTTTTCTCAGATAGAAGAGTTTCTTAAAATACAAGTTTTAGAACACTTCATTTGTTACATAAGTAGAGAATCTGGCCATAGTTAGGAATACTGAAGTGTAAAAAACCAAATACGCAATCTGAAACGTTACAAAAACTATCAAAACATTCAATAGTTTGAATTGACAATTTTTCCCCCCCTACACGTGTCTGTTTTGGCAGTGATGACAAGATTTCTAAACTGAGTTGCTGTTATTATTGTTCTGCAGTTGTGGTTGGTTTTTTTTGTACTTTTTTTTTTTTTTTCTGAACGTGTTTTTTAAACAAAAGAAAATTACCAGCGTCTATAAAAAAGAAGGAGCTTGAATCCTTACTCCCAAAACACAGATACAAGATTTTCCTTTATAAAAAGTGTATTGATTTTTTGCTATAAAAAGTGACCTATAGGGTGTCAAACCTGAAAACAAATTCTCACAGTGTTTTCAGTGTTGGCTGTTCACAAGGCATTACTGTTACAGAGATAGAGAGATACCATAGGGGAGGTATAAATATTTGTTACCAGCTAGCAGCATCCTTGGATTGCATGTGGAAGATGTTCTACTCCAGATAACTCAGCTGATTTATGGGTTTTTTTGCTTAATTATTTAAAAAAAAATCCCAAACAATATTTGAATAATTTGAGTTATTGTACTAACCTTACCTAGCATCTGACACGATCATTCCTAATCTCATCCAAGCTTCTGCTGGCATATTAAGCATCAAACTAGAAATTCCCTTCCTGCCCTCCACAATAAACCCAAGACCCTTTAGAATGCAGGTGCCAAAACTGTGGCTGTGAGTGAGGAGCAGGTGAGCAGGCACAGGCTGGCACAGGTGAGCATCACCTGCTCTGCTCCAGCTTGCAGACTGCTCAGCAAGGGCTCCACTTGCACACCTCCAGGGGAGCTACTCTACTAACACTGGGAAAACCACATGGTTGCAGCAGAAGAAGAAATCATAGAAGCAAATGGGAAATGCACAGAATCGCTGGCACGTCGGCCCCAGATCTCTCACAATGCCCATTTTGCATCCCTGGAACTTAGAAGAATGGTATCCCTCTATCTCTATAGACTGGCAGGTGTTGGTTTGTGGCACAGAGAGGAGAAATCACAGAACAAAAATGACATTTAACTGTGTGTCCTTTGACTTGAAAGCACCAGTCACCTATCTGCTTGTTTTGGCAGAGGTACTTTGCTGTATCCCAAATGCAGGGTGGGCATTTCGCTCCGCGGCGCTCTACATGGAATCCCCCAGGGAATCCGAGTCATCCAAAGACAGAGGCAGGTACAAGTCCTGTAGGGGGAAAGGAGAAATGTTAACCCTCACCATCAGCTCCCACCTCTGATGGTTCTGGCTTCTGTTTTTTCCTTGCCAAGGTCAGGATAAATAATACATGGGAAACGTTGGTTTCGAGTTCAGACTTGGATGTTTACTGTTTATCTATTTACAGCTTGAGCTCTAACTAGCAAGTTAGAGAAATGAGGTAAAATGGGGCCCTTCTAACTCTTTCCAAGGTTATTTAAGAGATAATTACCCAATAATGAGGTGAAATTTATATTATTTCTATTTCTGACCCAATAATGTCCACTCAAGGCCTGCAACTACCTATTTCACCCAATTGCAGAAAACCACCCAAACCCATGAAGAAGAAGGAAGAAGGTGAAGGACTTAGACAATGCCCAGAATCCTCCATCTTAACTCACATGTATTATTAGATACTAAAATCTTAAATCTAAGTTTTTCACCCTGTGACACCACACAGCACCACTCAAACCACACACCCACAACCCCAGTGCTACCACTCAATGTTGGGAGCCTGTTCCAAGGCCTCAGATGTGGTGCTTGCCTGAGGGTCAGTGCCTTTTAGCACAAAAAACCTGAAATTTCAGCCTCCTAAGGGTTCCAACACCCACCCTTGGCCAGGCAAAAGGAGGCAGCTGAGTGGTCCAGCTGTGGGAAGCCCAGAGGGTGGAAGGCACTGGTGATTGAATTGGGACCCCAGAATCCAGGGAGTTCCAGGCTAAAATCAAGGCAGGCTCCTTGCACAGAGGAGCAAGAGCATCTCTGTTCCTGATGACTGTTCAGGGATAAGTATGAGAAGTGATTTATTATTGTTCTGGATCAATGTGTTCATTCCAGCACATGCATGAAAGAACAGCACCTTGCCTTAAACACATCTCTGTAAACCTGAGTCCACAATGAAGAGTCTTACCTTGGTTTGACAGCTGCCCTCAGGACAAATCTCCAGGAAAATCACATGTTCCATGGTTTATTCTTTATTTTAAGTAACTTCTAATCAGTTGCAAAGGTTAATAAAATAATCCCAAGTTTATTCCTTGGATCAAATGCCCAATGTAAAGCTTTTCCAGTGTCCCTTTCTCAGGTAACCATTTTATTCCATTTGTTTAAAGTTCTGTGTGCGACAAGGGACAGGAACCAGCTCAAGGGCTAAAGCTCTCCTGGGACCTTTTTGAACTTTGACCCAGACACAGGTAATAACTGTGAGCACAATGAAGAAAACCCCAAATATTCAGGAAGGACATTGACAGAAATCTTTATACAAGAAGAGGTAAAATAGGACTTTGTGGTGAACTTGAGCTTTAAGGGCAAAAAAGAAGAGCAATTTCATCATAAGCAGGAAATTGCTCCTGGGAGAAAGACAATGATGCATGAATTTTCTGGTAACCTAAAATCCTGCATTTGTGTTTGCTGATTGGCTTAACTTAGTGGAGAAAATCATAGCTGGGTTGGCTTTGCCCTCAGCAGTCATCATCTATAACAAATGGTCTCAGGGCTGCACTGGAAAGTCATAAATCAGCCAGCTGAAAACATACATAAAATATTAAAAAGGTGAGTTTTACTTGCCTTGACCAAGAAAAAAAAGTCCTCATCTCCAAAGTTCTAAATGAGATGGAAAGTTTGGCAAATATTTTGTGTCCCTGATGCTGAAGCACAGGATGCAGTGTGCAGCATTACTTCTGCTGAACTGATGAACTCAGACCACAGGCCAGATTCTGCTCTCAGTTATAAATTAATAATAAATCTGGACACACTGTGCTAAATTTGGGGTGTTTTCTCAAACTTAGACCGAGCAGCTGAGAACAGAGTGGGGTCCTGAGGAAAACACAGCTTTCATTTGGATTCAGCTGTGCTTTTGTTGAGCAGAGTTAGTTCTACCCCTGCAATCTGGCCCACAGTGGGTTCCACGTGGCTGCTGACTGCAAAACATCAGCACCACCAGAACTTTTTAATTACTCTTCAAAAACTTTGAGTCAATGCTTTCAAACTCAGGCTGAGAGGTACATTCTGTTTGCTAGAGAGAAACCCCCCTGGCTTCCTCTCACACCCACATTTGTGTCCAAGCTCCAATTCCCACATCAAGTGAAAACTGCTGGAAGCAGCAGCGTGGCTATTCCAGATCTGCAAAGACCCACGGAAATTAAAGTCAGAACTCAGCACAGAGGGGCCCTGAATAACAGGAACTGAAAAAGCTGTGACAGCTGCTGTACCTTTTAAATAAATCAATACATGCATTATCCATGAGGCAGCACAGGTTTCCTGATCCCTGCCAGGATGCTGTGCTACCTGTTGGCCACACTCTGTCTGTGACCAGCTACTGTTCCACAACACAATTACCAGCTGTAAGAATCTTCCTGTGAAACAGAGCACAGCCTTAAATAATTAAAAAAAATTAAATTCTTCAGGAGCATCATTAAAGTGATGTCTTAAGAGCTCCAGTAACATTTGAGTGGCTTCTGCTGTTTATTGGGCCTGGTTTGCCAACATTTGGGGCTTTTCAGGACAGGAGGGTTTACATGGAACCACATCCATCAGTGATTTTTTCAAACAGTGGTACAAGCTCATGGTTGTGTCCTCTGATCCCTCTGGATGGTTTCCAGTGATGACAAGATTTCTAAACTGAGTTGCTGTTATTGTTCTGCAGTTGTGGTTGACTTTTTTTTTTTTCCTGAACATGTTTTGTAAACAAAAGCAAATTACCAGCATCTACAAAAAAGAAGGAGCTTGAATCCTTACTCCCAAAACACAAAGATTTTCCTTTATAAAAGTGACCTACAGGGTGTCAAACCTGAAAACAAATTCTCACATTCTCATCAAATTCTCAATGTTTTCAGTATTGGCTGTTCACAAGGCATTACT
>WEIU01006560.1:2836-18074 GCA_013389925.1 Aegithalos caudatus | reverse complement strand
AAATGTTTCCCGCTGCTACTTCTTTTCATCAGCAAAAATAGTAACAATCAGCCAGGAGGCAGAAAGAGAACAAAATATGCATGTACAAGGTATTCCCCTTTGAGAGATTTTTGCTCCCTTTCAGGTATCAGTGGAAAAAAAATTAAAGTTGCTTCTGCTGGTGAGACTGACTCGAAGAGCAAATCAGTAGTAGTGTTAGTGTATGGTTGCCTTTTGTCAGTACCTTGCTACTTACCCTGAAGAAAGGTGATATGGGATATTAGTCAGATAATTCAGTGGAAAAAGTTATTAAATGGTTAGTATTACTGAAATAAGCACTGAGGTTGTCTCTTAAAAAGCTACTTTTTCCTTGCCCTTCCATTTGATAGATGTGACGGAACTACAGAACACTTCCAGCTGAAAGAGACCTCAAAAGATCATCTGATCCAGCTTTGGGGGGAAAGGGAACCCAGATGAGATTATCTAGCATCCTGTCCAATTGTGCCTTGAAAACATCCAGTGTTGGAGTCTCTACGACATCCCTGGGGAGGGATTTCCACTGAATGATTGGTTTTGCTGTATAAAATGCCTTTCTTATATCATGATAAAACCTCTTCCAGTACAAGGTGCATTTATTGCCCCATATTTTGTGAAAAGCGACCCCCTGTCCTCTCTGCAGCTGCCCTTTAAAGACTTAAATACCATGAATGAGGTCCCCTTCTAGACCTTCTCCAGGGGAAAGAACCTCTTATTTCTTCACTCTCATCTCACAGGGTACGTTCTCCAACCTTTTGGTCATCTTCATGGGCCTTCTTTGGACCCTCCCCAGTCAGTGTCCTTCTTGAATTTTGGGGACCATAACAGGGCACAGCAATACAGGTACACTCTGACAAATGCTGACTACAATGGGATGCTCTTATCTCTACTTCTGTCAGCAATGCCACTGTGGATACAGCCCAGGATCCAATATGTCATTGCTGCTGCAGAAACTCACAGCTGGCATATTTGTCTTCCAGGTCACCTTCAGGAAGACTTCTCTGCAGCCACACAGATGTACTGAGCTGTTAGGTTATGTCATGCCAGGTGCATGACTACACTTTGGTAAACTTTGTACCACTACTGCTACCATTTTCTAGTCCAGGTCTCTCTTTAAGATGGCTGTCCCTTTTGGCTCATCCACCCCACTGCTCATTTTAGTGGTCTCAGCAAACTTGCTGTGTTTAATTCCCATCATCCAGATAATTTATGAGGATGCTGAACAGCATGGAGCTAGGTATCAGTCCTGGGGGGCACATCTCACTTGTGAACAGACTGCCAGCCTCAGTAAAAACACTGATCACTATGAAATCACCAAGAAATATTGTTCTATTAAAAACTGAAAATAGGTTTTAAGTGATGGGGAAAATGTAAATCTGTAGGTTACACAGCACATTACATGAAAGATTAATTTATGAGAACCTCAATTTTTAAAATGTCTGTAGGATATGTTGAGCATTTTCTGAAGATATAGAACTTTTTCTTTATTCTAGCACTAAGAAGCACTACAGTAGAGATAGTGTGATGACCTAAGTTAAAATATGTATAGAATTTTTTTTTTTAATTTGAAACAGAGCTGTTGAAGACATAATTTAGTAGAAAGATTTTTTTTTAGATTAGTCAGTCAGATTCCTGGTGGTGTTAGTTTCATTTAACAGAGTTAAAAATAAACTTTTATTTTGCTTTTTAATCCAAATTTAAACTTCTTTTAAGTCTGTGTTTTTCACATAAAGCATCTGTGCAGCTCTCTTTTCCCCCAGGTCTTTATTTAGAGCAGGAAAGTAGAGTTAAATTCAAATGCAACTTTAGGCTTTCTTAGTTCAGATGCTGCTAGAGATTGCCCATTTTTTTTTTTTTTTTCAGAAACTCAGAGGACCCTTGAGGTTCTGTTAGCCATTCTAATAGCAGAATTAGGAGAAGACAGATGGAAAAAGAAAGAATTAGAGTTGGAAGCAGCTGTTATGAAATCTGCTTCAAGAATACAATTGCTTATATAGCCTTACTCAGAAAAAGCCAAAAAAGGAAAACATATTTTTCACCCTGGCACACCAGCTGGTGTCGCTGCTATAGTCGATGCAACTGTACTGCTTAGAAAAATACAGATTAACAATTGCATCATCAATGACAACATGAAAAAGGACAGAAATACAAATTAATATGTCTTATCCATTCTACCATAAATCTTGAAGCAAAAGGATTTATGTAAATAAATCCTTACATAACTATAAAAATAGGTTTTAACTTAACTTATGATGCTTAACCCTTGAGCATTCTCATTGGTATGATCTCTGACAGGGTTTCTGGAGATAGTGGAAGAGGCACTGATTAAATCAGCATGAAGGTGGTGAACAAGAAAGTACTGTCTCTCTCAGATAAATCCACACTTCCCAACCCCTGTCCTAGAATGACCCAAACACTTTTCTGTTTTACATCACATATAAGCATGAACACAACACATAGTAATGCTGTTAGTGACATCTCATGTAGACAAATACTTCAGCTTGCCTCAATGTTATAGAAATTATATATACAGTCCTGGAACCCTGTCCATATATGACATCTGGCATGGACCACTGGCTGGACCACTTTGATTTACCTGGACATTACTGAAGAGTCCTATCCCTGACCTAATGAGCAATACTAAACTTCACACCATTACATCCTAGGTGTGATGGGGACAGAGGTTATAAGGGTGAGATTAAGTTACCTAAACAAAACCATCCTGTAAATTGTCCCAGCATATCTTTCCCAGGTTCCCACTGCTACTCCAGATAATTGCAGATCTTCTGCTGGTTCTTGTGCTGGTGTATATCTACCAGCACCATGGCTCAGACAGCTAAGAGCAACTAAAATGACAGCAAATTATTGTTTTCAGGGAACTGAGAGCTAAATGACTCTCCTTTAACTAATCTTGAGTGTCAGGTGCTACCAGAAAATCTCTAAGGATCACTCTAGTTAATTAAATTTGGCCAGTAAGGGTCCTGGGTATGAATGTTAAATGGCATGGAATGCATTTATCTACCTATCCTGCCACTCAAAACTAGGGCTGTCACAGAGCCAGTTGTTGGCTTTGTCTCAGTTTGTTTTGGGAAGGTACTGAGACAGGCTAAAAGCATGCAAGAAACACTCAGAGCATTTAATAATGTGGGTGATCATATTTCAGTGCCCAGTAATGATGCCTATTACATACTTGTGATCTATTGATCTACTGTATTACCAAAGCAGGCAGGTGGGGGGAGAAATATCTGTAGTGACTCTTTCCATAGGTGCCCATGAAAAGCTTACCATTTCACTCTCTAGTGACCAGAAAAAGACTCCTAAACCCATGAGTCATAAAAAGAAGGGTTATTATCATGCTCATATCTCTGGGATATGCACTTACCTTTCCTACTTTGGTCTCAAACAGTTCAGCCTCAGACTGAGCCTCCAGAAGTCCAAGCTCCTGGGTTGGCCTCCAGTAGATAGGCATCAGAAAAACCTGGGCTTAAAGTTGCTGAGTTGACATCCCTTAATACACAGTCCCAGAAACTTTCTTAGTGATCTGAAAGAGCTGGAAGAATCCAACTTGAAATTTTGCTTCTCAGACCATAATGAGATGAGCAAGAACAAGATGCACAGCCTGTTACTGAGCTGCAGAATTTTTTGGAAACACAGTAAAGGGCATGAAGTGGTTAATTCTGTAGATCAATTTATCAGTAAACTGCATCACCTCACACTCTGTTGTACAATGTTTC
Source organism: Aegithalos caudatus (assembly GCA_013389925.1). NCBI lineage: Eukaryota > Metazoa > Chordata > Aves > Passeriformes > Aegithalidae > Aegithalos > Aegithalos caudatus. The sequence continues at coordinate 14,325 of WEIU01006560.1, read as the reverse complement.
ATCTCAAATCCTTCAAATATATTTTAAAGTTAATGCTTAAAATGATGTGCAGCAAGGTCTGAATCCTTTGTAGCTGAGAAGCACATTCAATGGGATTTCCAGATCTCTTGGAAAATTTTTTAATTATCCTCTAATTATTAATGAGGGCAGCAACCCAAAACTATTTTCCCAAGGCCACTATTTCCCAAGGCCCCAGCTTTGGGGCTGTGGCTTGGGTAGGAGATGTGCAGGCCTGGCTTAGGTACCTACCCTCCAGAGTGGGGAAGGGAGTCAGAAATACTCAGCACTTCCCTTCTTCACAAGCACTCACCTCACTGTGAGGAGCTAGGACTCAAGTTCTCTCTGGAGATCAGGCAAGCTTTGTTGAGTATCATTTGCAGCAGTCTTTATTGCATCTGAGACCAATTAAAGAGCTATGGTGTCCTGATATCTTGGACAGTCACTAAACCTCAGAAGAGGGGGAAGATGATGAGCACAGCACACAAGTACAAAAGCATTGTATAGCTCTGAGAGGACTGAAGACACAAAAAACAGGAAACAGGAATAACGCTCTTATTTAATTTGGCTGATTTAATGAATTTAAACTTTTGAAGGCCCTATTTTTGCATTCAGCTTTAGGTAGAGGTGAGAAGGATATCTGAACTGCAACTACAGAGCACCACATAATAGCTGCAGGGGCAATGAAGAGAAATTATTTTCTTCAGAATTAACTGCACTCCACTCTTATTCTAAAAGCACTTAGATTGGCTAAAATTTCTACCATGATGAAAGAATATCTCTAGGCAACCCCATTTTTCCTAAAACCACAGACAATATAGGAAAAGTGCTAGCACAGCAAACTGGAAGAAAACTCTCCCTAAACATGATGGATTGCTGTTTTCAGGAAATTTTTCAAAAGCTGTTTATCTTCCATCTAGATATTCATATGCCATGGATATAAAACTTTGAAATATAATTTTATTCCTTAATAACCTACAGTACTTGTCCCCCAGGGGATATTTTAATGCTCTAGCATAATTTATTAAAGAAGGAAAACTAAAATAAAATCAAGCTTAATGTGTTTTTCTATTTACTAAACCTGCCTTGCTTAGGATAATTTGATTATTTTTAATTGCAGCTTAAATCGCCATAAGTATATAATTTTCAATATTCTATATGTGATTTATATTATTTGCAATGGATTTTTGAACATTACCATAATCTGATTAATCTACTTAACAATCACCAACTGCTGAGCATATTAAAGCTCAGCATAAGACAACAGTTCATAAGATCTATAGTGCTCTCATGAAGAGAGATATAAAATTTTTATTTTTTATTCAGTGTTTATTTTTGTACTCTGTAAAGGAAGAAAAATGACAATATTTTGTGCTGTTAAAATATTCCCAAAGAAAGCAAAAAATTATAATGTAGATGTTTAGATGTTCAGATCATCTTATTCTAATATAATGTTTAAAATTACAAGTAAGAATTAGGAATAAGGGTAGCAATTATAGTGGAAGAGGAAAATTAAAACAAGAATCCTTGCCATAGTTCATCTCACAAAGTGTTCAGAAAAATTGCTTCTATTCACATAAGAATGATGGCAACCTGTCCAAAAGAAACCTCTTTTATACTAACCTTGACTTCAATCCAGCATCCACAGGGACCTTGCACGCCCTCTTATCTCTGGTTCATTGGATCTTCTCAAGGTCCAAGTTTGGAGACTTGAAGTCCAGATCCCAGAGAGGCCAAACAGTCGTACTGAAGTGATGAAGGCCTCAAAACATCCCCTGCTCTTTGCTGAAGTTGTAAGAGTACTATTCATCTCACAGCCACTATGATTAAACAGCCCCTCCTATTAGCACAAGTTTTCAGTGGAAATTATTAAGAAGCAATCTACAAATCAGTGACCTGAGGTGCTGAGCACAGAACTGTCTCATTCATTTCAGCCAGAGGGGCAGAAGCCTTCAATAGGAAGAATATGTAGTTCTGGGCAATAAAGGGTACATTGGAGCAGCCAAGCCTGCTTACAGCTCTAGGAAGAGACCTTGGTCACATATGGCACATGATGGTTTTGAACTGCAGAGTCCACTTGACTGCAAGAAATGGTCACCACAGATAATCTGAAATATGATCATCAGTGGTACTTAAGATCATAAGATTCACGGGAAAAGAGGTAGCCTTGAATGCATACAAATAGCAGCCCCTTGCTCTCCCCCAACCCCAAATTAACAAAACAAGAAAAGAAAATATCAGCAGGAAACCACAAAACGAGCTACAGACAAAAATATCCCTACTGACTTCCTCACTCTCTTGACCAGTGATGGCACTTGGGGAAGCATCATGAAGCTGAGTTGGGAGATATTTCAACTGGATATCAGGAAGAGGTTTTTCACACAGAGTGTGTCTGAGCACTGGGCCAGTCTCCCCAGAGAAGGCACCAAGCCTGACAGAGTTTGGGAAGCGTTTGGACAACATGTTCAGGCATATGGTGTGACTCTTGGGGCGTCCTCTGAGCTGGACTCAGTAATCCTGATGGGTCTTTTTCAGCACTTTTTCTATGATTCTATGAAAATTTACAACTAATTAGGAGAATACTATATTATCTTCTCTTTGGTCCTGACACATCCCATCTATCCCCATTCTTCCCCTGGTCCTTATTTTAAAATTCTGCTCCTTTTCAGAACATTTTGGTAGTGAAAATTTTGCTTTTTAAGTAAGATATAGAGATATTTTTTCTGATCTTAATAGATTTCTCTCAACTTCCTAAGCAGATTACCCTTGAACCATGTAAGTTCTTAATTCAACTTTCTCCCGATGCCATGGATGCTTATGCCACTTAAAAATACCCACAACCTTTAATCCTCAAGGCTGAAGCACCTAAAAGCCTCAAGAAAACTCTTCTGTAGTTGGTGGTCCTTTTGTCCTATCTTTGTAGACCAGTACTCAAAATTATACTGTTCATGGAAAGACCTATAACTTTTCTCTAAAAATCTCATTATTCTCATAAAACTGGGAATTTCTATTTAAAAAATACTGTTATTCCATAAAGTAGGAGTGTTTTGGATGATATAGTCTTACAGATTTTATAGTGGAGGGAAAGGATTTAAAAAGTAAATTTTATAAACAAATATTTTGCAAATAAAAATAGAGCCATGAAAGGAATATCATGGAAAGCTATTAAAGAACAAATGAAATACATTTTTTCTTCAGGTTATTTTCATCTGTGGAAATTTTTTTTGATTATGATGCAAGGAAGAGTGTGATTGCAGTTTTGTTACTGTTGCTGCTTTATAGCCTCATGTAACTCAGGTTTATTGTAATCCAATAATTCTAAAACCGTTGAGTATCATCAACCCATCAGTGATTCTTTTCTGGGATTAGTTAAACTGAATATTTTGGGAACCAGGATGCCGAGAAATGAAGATCATCAATCCATTAACCTTTCTTATTCCAATTAGGAAGCACTTGAATTCATATATGCAATGAAACTTTGTATTGAAGTTGACATTTTGAAATAACCCCTAAGTATTTTTTTAGGTTGCTTTGAAGAGAACAACTCTGAGTAGCATGCATATCTAATCTCAATTGGTGCTGCACCAAGCATGTTAATTAGGATTTTTCCTACCTTTCATAAGAATATTACATATTTTATGCAGTATTATTTCTCCTTGACACAGATTCTAATAAATTGAGGGTGCCAACATGCCATTCACTTCAGTAAAACTTTACAAAACAAAAAATGCATAGAAATACTGCAACAGAAAACCAGTCTGCTGGCATCAGAAGTTTTACAATATAAATGGTACCACTTAATTTTCATACTCTCCGAGCATCAAATAAGTGACTAAGGCTCCAGAATAAGGCTAAATACATTCTGTAATGACCCAAATATCCATAGTTGGACCATTGGTGCAGAATTAAAGAAAAACTTTGGAGGATATACATGCTCTAGCAAATATATTACAGCTTCAGTTATTACACAGATTGTACTTTTTTTATATATAAAGCAATAAATTATGTTATCTATAATGTCAATACAGTGTCACTGCTTGAAGTAAAATCCAAATCTTTGCCAGTTAATTTTTTTGCCACTACTTTCAAATTAAAATGCAGAGGCCTTAAGCTTCCCCCTAACAATCCATGTGAATAAAATATATTGTGAGGACAGCGTAATTGAAGATAGATTCACAAAGGTGTCTTAGTGGATACAGACAAAAGAAAGAAGAACACATCTTAAAAGTTTTTGCGGTGCAGGTCCGCACCAGAATATAAGTGGATGAATTCGTGTGCACACAGATGTTCCCCGGAAATTTTGTAACCAAAAGAAACCACTAGAGGGCAAAATGTCCATTGCTAAAAGCATAAGTGACCCAGGCATATAAACGAGAAAAGTAATAGAGCAGAAAAATTCAAAATAGCCTTTTCTTTTCTTCTCCCCACGCCACCCTAACCCCCAAATTAAAAAGAAGCTTGTAATCAAAATATAAATTAATAATAATTTACCTTAAGCTCTGTCAAGGAGATAGATGATTAGGTGACATTTTTCATGAGGTCAAATCTATGTTGTTGCTTCTTTCTTGCCTCTAGAAATAGCTATTTTTGCAAACATTTTGGTGATCTCAGTACTAACTCTCTTGGTTTAGGGTATGGAAATAACAGGAACTTGAACTTGCAAGTTTACCAAAAGTATGGGGGGAAAAACATAACTAAAAAAGCACTAATTTTGGTTTGGCCAGCTATAAGAGTAAATATGCATTGTAATTTTTTAAGGCTCCAGATGTATAGTTAAATTGCATTTTTGATCAAGTGACACATTCAAATCTGAGAGTAAAACCTTACTGGGACCGAGCTATTAAAGCTATTGCCAAATTCAACTTTTAGGCACCTTTCTCTCCAGCTGAGTTAGAGCCATGAGTTGGGAGGCCAGGCATCACACAAAATACATGGGGAAAATCTGATTCTGAAAGTCGGAAACACCTACCAGTATATGGTGAGGGCTTTGCAGAAAAGCACCTGGGGTGCTGCTGGAGTCAGCAATGTGTCTCTGATGCAAAGCAGTCAAGTGGCATCCTGGGCTGCAGTCAGCTGTCAGCAAATCAAGGGAGATGATTCCTCCCTGCTACTCAGCACTGCTGAGGCCACGCCTGATGAACTGTGCATCCAGTTCTGGCTCCTCAGTACAAGGGAGGTGAAGTTCTACTGGAATGGGTCATGCTCAGGGCCAGTAAGATGATTAAGGGACTGGAGCATCCCTCCTATGAGGAAAGACTGAGAGCTGAGACTGTTCAGCCTAGAGAAGGGAGGACTCAGAGGGATCTTACCAGTGTATATAAACATCAGAAGGGAGGGTGCAAAGAGGACAGAGACAGGCTCTTTTCATTGGTGCCCAGTGGCAGAACCAGGGGCAACAGGCACAAACTGAACACCGAGATGTTCCCTCTGAACATCTGGAAACTTTTTTCACTGTGAGGGTAACCAAGCATCTGTATAGGCTGGCCAGAAAGGTGGTAGAGTCCCCATTCTTGGAGATGCTCAAAAGCCATCTGGACATGGCCCTGAGCAGCTGAATCTGTGTCTCTGCCCAAGCAGAGGGGTTGGACCAGATGATGTCCATAGCCTCAATCCAACTTTGGTTCTGTGAGTAACAGTGATAGACTTGTTCTCTTCTAGGCAGCTACAAATGACCTCGGGTAGTGAAGATACATAGCCTTGTTGTTATGAGAGCTAGAAGACACCATAAAGAAGTGGAGACTAAATAGAATGAATAATAATAATGAATGATAAAAAAAAATATAAATAATTTTCTTCTTTTTTTAACAGAGCATGACATTGAACTTGCAGGTCAAAAGGCAAATAAAAGTGTATGTTAACAAAAAAAACCTAAAAATACTGTAACACAAGTGAAAAAAAGATCTCAAGGAACTAAACATATATGAATTACTCATAATCACAAGCTGAACTCCAGTCTCAGAATTGTGGAAGAACTGAAAAATGAAGTTGCAGGTCAGACAGTATATATTTTAAGATAGCTTCCATAAGAGGAGAACAAACCTGAAAACAGAAAATTACCTGTATTCAGGAGAAAAATAATAATCAGATAAATATAGAGTTTTTCATATCACTGAAATAATGTGCAAGGGTTTTGGACACATTTTCCATCTATTACAAACTCTATTCCATTTGTTAAAAATTGTAAAAATATAACATGAGTTTTAAAAAATGAAATTATTTTCCACAATAGGGTAATGAATTCAGAGCTTATCCATCTGGGCTCTAACTCTCTGACACACTGAAATCTAGTAGTCTAGCTAAGCAGATAAAGATTAATAGAAATCTAACCTGAATAAGGAATTGATCTAACAGGAGACAACACCGAAGAGAATTAAACAGGAAACTCCTGGGCAAGATTAATTAGGGAAAAAAAATTAGCTTTTGGCCTGATCTCCTTATAAATTTCCATTGCTAGAAAAGTTGCTCTCATCACAAATATAGGAGACAATGTTAGCAAAACACAAGGGTAAATGACCTGAAGGAGCATGTTAGTGGATATTCAGCAATACTAAATACACATCTGTACAGTAATAACTGAAAATATTCAAAGTTATTTTTAATTTCAAATTTATTTCTACCATATGAAAGCAGAAGGACCTAATCCTATTTGCTATCATAGGTTAATGGACTACTGGGATATAAATGTGATACAGCTACCTAAAAGGCAAATGCAAGACTGGCACACCATCATTCAGAATAAGTCATGTCAATCTTAAGACATTAAATAAAAAGGAAGAAAATTAGGTAAGAGCTACTAAGTTGGTAAAGACAACAAAAAGTCTGTCACAGAAAAGAGGACTAAAAGACCTCTAGATTTTTTCACAGACCAAAATGAAGTCTGAGGGACAACTTAACTCTTCTCTCTAAAATACTTCAGGAGATAGGCACTAAAGAGGAAGAATAGTGACTTCAAGGGAGGAACATCATCAGCACAAATGCAGCTATGAATAAACTTTCAAGAAGTCAGGAGAAGCTCTCAAGCAGCTTTTCTATGGGAAATGGAGTAGAAATTGAAATGGGTTTTTATATGCTTATGAAAATACAGCCAGCCCTCTGCTATTGCAGTCATCATTTAGAGAGATCTATAAACTCCCTTCTAGTCCTGGTCTTCTTTTGAGGGCATGGTCTGAGATCTCATAAACAGATTTAAGAGACTGCTTAGAGGGTTCAGCTAGAACATTGGCATATGGATATGCTTTCAACAATTTGACAGATTGGATTAGCATTTCCACAGTTAGGCAGTACCTGTGCCAGTACTCTGAGGAAATTTAGATATTTTATTAAGTTAGGCAGCAAGTGAGAGATCTGAGGATCTCAAGTGATGCATAAATTTCACTCATTGGCTTGTCAGGGGTTCTAGCCCACAGTGATCTATGCATATGCACAATAAACTACGTGGCACCCTACAGCTCCATCATGATAAATCATTTAAATTGCTTTCTGTTCCACTAGCCAAGCTAGCTAGGGCTTCCCATAGTGAAGTTTGCTCTGTACACACACAAAAAATATCTTGCCTGTAATGACAAAGAAATCTACAGCAGTAGACAGCTCTAGTAACTTCTGAGTATTATTACAAAGTAGCTCACATAGAAAGTCAGGTTTCTTCTCTTCCAGAAAGAACTTTCTAGAAAAATAGAAAAAAAGTTAGAAAAGTCTGTCAGGCCTACCTACTGAACCAAGCAAATTGCTAACTTCCTAAATCATTGTCATCACTTTCATAGTAAGGCTTAGGGGACAGAATAACTAACACCCCTGACTTGGAGCATTAAAAAAGACATGATAAATGAAAGCAATCAAAATATTCCACAATAACAGAATAATTGAGTGATTTCTAACTAGGAATTTGGAACAAGAATTGAATGAGAATCAAGAAAAATGCAAAAGAAACATGGAGTAACTGTGCTTTTGACAGATTTAGACAAGCCTCTGCAAGTGGATCAAAAACTCTAATAGGAATATATAGAAAATTATTTTAAGTAAAATTCCTATATTGGCATTACCAGCTTAATAGAACTGTAAAAGAAATCAAAGGAGGTCGTTTGGGGGAAAAAACCAACCACTACACAAAAACAGATGCCAAGGGATAATAGTTCTTAATTACTAGGACATAGAAGGACATAAAAAGATAATAGGAAGCAAGTGACAGAGAAGATGTAACAAGGAAAGTTTGAATTGAGTGAATGAAATCAGCCTATTTTGAATTGAGTAAATTCATAGAGTTCATTATGAACTAGCAAAAAAGCAGTAACAAAATATTTAGCATTCTGTGCATTTTTTATGAAACACATAACATCATATGTTACAAATAAGGTCTTTGTTGTTAATTTGTGTTCCAATTTATCTACATTTTGGAGTTATCTTTTTTCATGTTTTTCTTTAATGATTACTTTGATCTTTGATATGGTGAATGTTAAGTATATAGTACATAGTATATTATAAGTTGTAATTTTTCTTGGGACATGAAATCAAATATTGACAGAGGAAAAACAAAAAGGAAGGTGCTCTATCAGACTTGTGTCTTGTAGGAGATGGAGGAAGAATGAAAATCCTGTATACAAAGAGTTTAAAGTTAAATACCAGATTCCTGGATCCAGGTATTCATCAAAGGAAAAAAAGCCACGACCATGACCTCATGACCTCTCTCTTCTGTGCCGATGTGCTAAAAAAGTATGGATTTCACTTTCATCAAATTAGGCTTGATGACAGTTTCCCACTGCTTTGTGTTCATGTAAAAGTTTTGGTTTTTTTTCCTGGAAAGAAACAGGTGAAGCTTCTTGTACATTCTCAGGAAGTCCTTCTTTTGAGAAGGTGAAGATGTTGACTTTTGTCAAACTGTCATCATCATAAAGCAAAACAAAATGATGATTCATAGTCATATGACTTAAAATAGTAGTGTAGTAGTGTTTGGCAGATGCTGTCTCATTAGCAGAGCTGTTAAAAATTCTCTCATCTAATGCAAATCTCTGATGTATTGCAAAGGAAAGTAAAATATTTCAGCAAGTTACCATGAAAGTGGACTAGATACAAAATTTATAGAAAATGTATTTACATACTAAATAATTTACAAAAAAAAATATAATTTTAATTTACTCCATATAATTTATTCAGGTACTCCTGATAGAGATTTTAGGAATATATTCTTAAAACTGTTCTGGTAGTATTTTGGACTAGATTTTTTCTTTTTTTCCTAAAAATGTCCTCAATGAGTGAATACCCATTTTCTTTGGGGAGCAATTTCACACTGTGTGAGCTGTCTCCAGGTGCACTGAAAACAAATTCATAATTACCCTTGAAATTATTCATATTGTTTCCAAAATCCTTAATACAGAAAATTTCTATTATATCATTCAAACTACGATGCACCTTCAGAAGAGGTGTACAGCAGACTGAAAGCACTTAATTTAAAATCAAGGATGTAGTAAAGTCAAGTAATTTTTATAATGTCCTGGTAACATTATGAAACCTAATCACAAGTGTGACTTCAAGAAAGTACTATATTACCTGAGGGGGAAAAAAAATGTTCAGAGATCATTTGAATCTCCCTGCTTGTTAATTTCTGTTTCTTGTTTCTTTACTAGTTTCAACTTATTTTTACCCACACCTTGTCTATTTTACTCACTCTATCACCCCCATTACTAATAAATCATGCCCTTATAGAATTATTTTTCATCTCTCTCATTCATCGTCTTTGCTTTGCAAAGAAGACGACCAGGCAGGCTACCTTTGCCTTATAGCACCATAAAATTGCAAGTAGTGAAATAATTCATTTTTGCAGTGTTACAGTTCAGAAGTTATAGCAGAAATTAGTAAATTTTTATTTGGTTTTTTTTGAAAAAAATATAATTAGCTGTTAAAGCTGTCACTTTAGCCTTTTTAAAACACCTTGATTTAAAGTAAGATCCATTTTATTGCCTAATTGCCTAATTGAAATAAAAATAATTCTAGTTTATTAAAGAGTTATTATTTTTTGAAACTTGTTTTTCTTTTTATTTTTTATTTTGTATTACATTTCTCCTTTCCCATCTCTGGTGGAGATGGCTGGATCCCAAAAAGCTCTGCTTGTGCCATGCTGCTGTGCACATAAAGTCAATGCTCTGCTGCAAGAAGCAGCCAAAGGTGTCTGGGAAGAAGCCTTTAAACCTTGAGAAGTTTTAAAACTTAATTTCATAGTTATAGTTGGAATTTCTATAGCAGGTTTGGGAGTTACTGAGAGTCCTAGCCCTTGAATCTGAATGTCAAAACAACACACTAAGAATGCTTATCAGCTAAGAGCTGAAATGGACCCTCAGGCCATAAAAAAAAAGCTCAGAGGAAAGGGTATACTCTGTCAAGATAATCCCTAAGGTCAAAGGAATTCTTCATGAGGGACAGTGGTAGTGCATTCAACAGAAATAAGCTCTCACTAAATTATCAAGTAGATAATATGCCTCTTAATCTGATGATTTAATTAGGTGAGCTAATGCACTTTTCAAACACTTCAGCATTCTACTGTGGTCCATCACCACGTATAAAGTGGAAACAATAGCCTAACAGACTTCCACTCATCAGAAACCTTCATGAATTTGTGCTCTGTGCACTATTAGAGAAGTACAGGAAAAAAGAGACATGAATTCTGCAGGTACAATAGGTAAGAAATAAAAATTTTATTTTCTTGCAAAGACACTGATTTAGATGAGCATTACCAGTTTCAGTCTCCAAATCTAGATGTCTCAGTCTATTTCAAAACTGACCTGCAAGCCTTCAGACCCACTCTAGATAGATGAGGAGAAAAAACCCAAAAAACATCTCCTTTCCTTCAGCCATGTTGAGCTCATTTTGTTTACATAAATTCAAATCATATAAATCTCTACTCTCAGCAGTACTTGGACCAAATGACCTTCAGAGATCCTTTTCAACCTGAATTATGCCATAGTTCTATAAGAGATTTTTTCTCCCCCTTTTTATTTTTTTGGCGAAAATAGAAAACTACTCAACTTGCCGATTTCTACTTCATCCCATGAGATGAAGTGTCTAAGCATAATCTATGGTTCCTTGAAAACACATAAGCTTGAAATCTCTTTGGTGAGATTTCTATCTCAACAACAATAAAACTGGGTGGCAAGGGCAGAAAGAGATGTTGCTGAAGTTTGCTTTAAAAATAAACTTCAATTATAGATGAGCTCTTAGTCTGAGGGCATTTAATTTGACAATAAACAAGTAGCAATTTTTTTGACATCTAAATGCCAAGCATCGTATTTCCAGCAGTTTGAAGCACTTATGTGCAAAGTTTTCATTCCCCTTGCTTCCAGCTGGCAGTCCCACGTGGATTTCTAGTGCAAAATTAACTATGACTGGCACAAAGCATATTCCTGCAGGCAAGGAGACTGGAAGAGGCATACATATTTTGCCTCGGCTGAAGCTTGTACTAGTTGGTGACTTCAGTTACCTTCCAAAATAGTCTTCTGCAGAATGTA
>WEIU01006558.1:674511-720646 GCA_013389925.1 Aegithalos caudatus | reverse complement strand
TGCCAGGGTGGGCAGTGGCTCTGGCAGGAGGGCACTGGCGGGGGCCGCTGCCCCTCCCTCCACGCCGGGTGTGAAGGAGCAGCTGAGAGGAATTGCAAAACCTCCCACTCCTCTGCCCGTTTGTTTCTTATGAATGCATAATGAATGCTAATGAATTCCCCACTTGGGGCATATGGTTAAGATATATAGAGGCTAACCTTGCTACAGAGAAGAAAGACCTTGATGTTACAGGGTGGGAGAGGGCCAGGGGGAACCCAGCGATTCCTGAGCTGAGGTTGGGTGAGCAGGACTCATCCTGCTCCAGCCCAAGGTCCTCTCCAAACACAAGGGCTGCAGGATCTGGAGGGGACAGAGAAATTCTCTACTTCCCCTGCTAAAGGAAAGGCAAACATATGCCCACAGATGTGTTTTAGAGGCTGAGAGCTGCCATGAGGTTAAAGTAAAAGGATTTCTGCTTTCTCTGGAGAAATTGTAGCTATCTGAAGGAAAGTGTATCACAGCAGTGCAGAAAGGAAATAGACACACAAATATCCAAAAGCAATGTTGGAAGAGATCAAAACCAAAGAAAAGACCACTCCAAAGCAAAATTAGCGGCATGCTCCATCCCCAAGAGACTTCTTCTCAATCCCCATCCCTGCTGTCCCATGATTCTCCATGCTCCTTCACCTGTACTTATCTTTCCAAACATGAAGGTTTAGGGCTATTTTAGACTCTGTAGTGTAACCAAGTCATCCTTGAGGGATGGGCAGATGTGGCACAGGAGCCCTGAGTCCCCTCCTGAATGCTGAAGTTGGAGACAATGATGTTCAGGCAGCAGAATCCCACCCAACGTGTCTGGTTTAGTGACACTGTGTAAGCCTGATGTCATCAGAGCGGGTGGGGACCTTGCAGCAGCACAAATTCATGTTCTGCTTTGGGCTGATGGGTGACTGAAACATTTCTGAGCTGATTTCTACCGTCCTTTACAGAGATCTCTGCTGGTGGTACCTCATGGATTAATGCTGCCAACCCTGGATTGTGCCCTAGCCTTTCACAACCCCGTGTGTTTGAAAACTACTGAGTGACTTCTTTTTAAATTAGAAGAGCTAAAGCCTTGATTCTCAAGACAACTTTGGATCTGGTCACAAAATGCTTCCAGTACCTCAAAGAAGCAAAAACCTACAGATCAAAATTTAAATGAGCTAGCTGAGATACCTGTGGAAGCACAGACCTCTTTGCTGGGTTATATGCCAGACTCTTCCTGGATGAGTTCTGGGTCTCTATACAGCTCTCACCTCTGCTCTCAGACCCATGCCAGGCAGATCCAGTATCCTCTATGGGATCCTGACATGAGTGGGTTATCACCAAACATGCACCCTGATGGCTGCCCCCAAAGGGTTAGAAAACATCAAGGAAATACTCAAGGATTTGTAAAGTATTCAAAAAAACTTGGAAGACATTTTCACTCACACTAAAAATTCTTTCAATACCAAAAGCTGCCATTGGACCCTTCTGGAATCCTGCAGCAGGCAGATTTCTGAGAGAAAACACCTCTTTTGAACAGCTGGGATCTGGGCTGACATGTGAGCTGCCTGCTCCACCATCAGCATTAGGACTTTGACCAGGGTGGATGAAGGTTTCTCTCTGCCATGTTCCATCTAACTCTAGCCACATCCTTTGCCCTAAACTGTAGCAGGAGCACTTAGATGAACAATTTAATACCACTTTGAATCATTGTTGTCTTTTGCTACCCATCTCAAACCTTAGAACAGGAGCTGAGATTGGTCAGAATGTAAAAATTCAGCGTTTGCCATAGCTCAAGACTGCTAATTCACCAATGCATTTCTGAGAACAAAGCAGCCCAGGTACCTCCCTGAGCGAGCAGTGAAAAACAGCAGAGAGAGAGAGACAGAGAGAGAGAGAGAGAGAGAGAGAGAGAGAGAGAGAGAGCTGGAAAAAATTCAAAGTCCTTCTAAAAATTAAAATCTGAAAGCCAGCCAAGTCCCAGCAGCCGAGTGGAGGTGCGAGGCATTTTAGTCTCCGGGGTGGGCAAAAGCAGCCGACTGCCGTATGCATCAACACCTCTTGACACTTATGAATATGGGGCTGGTGCTGATGCCCACTTGGATGAAAGAACAGAGTGAGATTGCCAGTGCCAAAGTGGGTGGAAGGGAGGGATGATCTGCAGCAAGATGTTGGGTTTTCTTTAACCCTCTCTCACACAAAGAACGCAACGTCCGTGTGGGGGCTTTGAGCTGTGGGGGTTTAAAGGCTGGAGGTGTTTGGGGGCCAGGTTAAGTGATGGGTGATCTGGGCTAAGCCCACCAGAGGAGATCTGCATGGTTGTGTGTGCACATGAACCACGTGTGGATGCTGATACTCAGGGCTGGGGAATAAGATCTGATGGATTTCAATGCAGCACTGGATGGTTTGTGGAAAAGCTTCAGCTTGCAGGGAGCTGTGGTTGTTGAGCCACTCTGGAAACTCTGGGCCTCTGCAGCTACTGCACTACTTTGCACAAAACCCAGCAGCAGCCCCTGACTCGTGAAGAGCAGGGAATCCCACTGCCATCAAACTTCCAAGCCTTGATGACTTCCACAAGCCCAAAGAAGATACTGAGCTAAAATAGTTATTTGCAGTAAAAGATAGTGGGAATCAGAAGTTTTCAAGTGAAGCTACTGATAAATGAGGGCTCAACATGGAACATGTTTGAGATCCCTACACCATAAGTACAAATTCATGTGGGTGGGGCAACCAGGAGAGGGTTTGGCTTGCAGCAGCCTCATCAACAGACAATGAACCACTTTAATTTGGAATGACAGCCTCCTTCACTTTCAGAATTCTCAGTTGTCATCTCTGGTTTTTGCCAAATCCCAAACAGAACAACAAAGTCATCCCAACCTGCTCTGCTCCCCTTCCTGCCCCTCCTCCTGGCTCCCCTTGCAGGGAGCTATCCCTCTACAAAGCCTTCCCCACTCCCCCAGAGCCACCAGGATCTCGCTCAGGAGCACTCCTCTTGCCTTTCCATTTGCATGACAGACGGCTCCTTTGCATTACCCACTCTTCCCACAGAATCCCGGTGCATCCCTCAGGCATCCCGTGGGGATATCTGCTGCTGCAGGCTGCTTCCCACCCCCTCACTGCCCACCCTTGCCCTCACTCCTACATGCTTCCAGCAAAGCACTGCTCTGAGAAGTTGGCCCTGTGTTAACTTCTCCTCGTGCTAACTCCCCCTCTAATTTGTCTGAAATTTCAGGCCTTGGGGATGCAAAGAGTGAGGAGTCCTTTGATGCCTGTGATGCCCACCCTGCATGGGCACACTCCAGCCTGGCTCCAAGCCCCCAGCCCACCCTGGAGAGGGGCTTTGGTGGTCAGGAGGAAGGCAGGAGCATCTCTCTGGGAGAGACTCAGTCCTTACCCCAGCTGCAACATGCACCGTGCCTGATATGTTGTAATGACATGAAAATGAATATAATAAACTGACTGAGTGGCATTGTTATTAACCTTTGTTACCTCAATAAATCACACCAAAGAGCAGCAATTACTCCCATTTCTGACAAATACTGGTTTATGCTGTGGATTCCCCCCTTTGCTCTCAGTCCCATACCCTGTTCCTCACTCTCTTTCTCAACTGGAACCTGGATGGTGCAGTGCATAGCACAGTATGGAAAGAAACAGGAAATATTTAATACCATCATAAAGACATGTAACAGACAGCATGGGCCTTCCATGACACCCACCTACTTCACTCCTAAAGCACCTACTGCTCTCTTAAATGCAGTGGGTCTTCCAGGGGCTCTGCATCCCTGGGCAGATCCTGGTTCCAGCCCCTGAACCCGAAGGCACAGCAGCACTCATCCCCCTCTCCATGCACAGACAGGGGCGTGTGCATTTCTTTTACTGCATCTCAGGAATTACTGAATGAACAGGCCAGGCAGGAGTTTTCACCCTCCTCCAAACTCTGGTCCAAGGCATGAGTCAAGTTTCTGGCCCCAGACCAGGACCAGCAATTGGGTTTTTTGCTCAGCTCTGGCTTGGCTTGGGTTTTGTCACGCACTTGTGTCAACACCGATCCGAGTTTAGGAGTTTGATGCTGCTCCCGAGCCAGCTAATTTCTGAGGTCAGTGCCATGCTTTGAGATCGATAAATTCCGAATTTAGTCAGCACAAACAGCCTCGCAGCAGAGTGCTATGCTTGCATATTTAAAGCAGTCTGGGGAAAGGACCTTTCAACAAAGGTATTCAATGAGACTTAAAAATCAATCCTCATTTGCAGAAACTGGCAAAATATTGTAGTAGCCATTGTTAAAATGCCTGGACTGATAATAAATCAGAGCTGACAAATATTTCTGGCTTTTTTTCACTCTGTAGATTTGTTTTCACAGAGGACCTGGTTTGTGCATATGATCTTCCTTCACAAAAGTATTTAGAACTCTATCTCCATAAGTTTTTAAGGACTTTTTATAAACCTGGCAGAACCTGTGTTCGGTTTCAGATTTTTTTTCATACTATATTTTCTTCAAAAATCAACAGGAGTAATTTTGGAGATTTTAAAAATTCCCTGGGGATTTCCAAATTCACAGATATGGTGAAAATAGTGGCACTATAACATTTACATATGATGCCCAGTCTTGAAATAGTTTGAGATGAGAACTGAACAAAAGGTCTGTGGCCATAAATAGCTGAAGTTTGGGCTCTTTTTGCATTTGTGACTTTCCCTCATGTGTCCCAGGAGCCTGTGTGTGTTGCCCTGTCTGTGCTCACACCCCATTCCACAGGCCAGGAAATACAGAATCAGAGCAGAGCTGGTTGTCTTGCCAGGTGAAACTCTCCTTTTGAGATTTTCTGGGCTGTATTTGCTTCCTCATGCTTAGATTTTCATTTATCCAGCATGGAACACCCATGTCTGATATCAACAGCCTCTGGTACAGGATCAGTGTCCCCTGTCTGTATGTGCTACACAAACCCATGAGACATAAGAGTGGCCCAAAATCATTGTAGACCCTCATCCCTGTCTGGGAGAAAACAAGGGGACAATAGAAAGGATTGTGTTAATACCCTGAATAAATCCCTTACTTCCTCTGATATAATTTCAGGAGTGTGGCAATGTGTGGTTTTCAGCCAGGGAACTACAACTGTTAGGACCAAAGGGAAATACCCAGCCCTTCCTGAAGCAACTGCTTGTCTCAGTAGCTCTGCTGTTGCTGGATCTGCAGTGAGATCCAACCTTTGTTTTAGGTCAGCTCAAATCTAATTTAGGGAGGAATCTTTCTCGTATGTATGTCTGTGTGACTTATGTGCTCGGAGTTGATTTTACTGGCCCAATCTTATTAAGGACTGATTATAGAGTGAAGACTGCAGCAGAATCCATGAGGGGACGGGAGAGGTGCCCTTTATTGCTAGTGAGGGGTAAGTGTGTGAGCTAGGAAGAGTGAAAGGGGCACAAATTGGACATAAATCAACCAGTATGCCAGCCAGCAGAGCCTAAAACCCATGGAAAACCAAGATTATTTCTCTTTTCCACAGAGCAGAGGATGTGACCCAAACTCTGCCAGTGAGCAGTGACTTCAGCAGGCACCAGGAATGCAAGAAGCAAGACAGGAACTCTTGCTCTGTTTTCTGCACTTTCATTGCCCTAAAACAATCCTTCCCCTCCTGCCTCCCCCACTGGTTCAGAAGAAAGAAGGTGGGATTTTGTCATTTCCATCAGCATGAGTGAAGTGGGGCTCATTTGGGGACGAGGCCCAGATTTCCTCCCCTTTCTTTTCTGCTGGAGCATGTGACAGTTTGCAATGTGAGGAGCGGGAGGCTGCAGGAGCAAAGTAGTAAAAAAAACCCACAAACCCACCCAGTCCCACATCACAATGACTTTCCTCAGATGATAAACATAATAATAAAACCCCTCCTAGTAGCCAATATGATGCTAATGCTTCTTAGCTCTGTCAAAAGTGAAAACAGCTCCTTGCTGTCAATTACTGGAGGGACAGCTGGAGTCTCTCCTCTCACTGTCAGGATGCAGACATATTGCATGTCATCGAGAAGGTAACAAATTCACCAGGACAGCATCACCATCTGTCACCAACAGAGACACCGCCGAAACAAAGGGTCAGGCTCCGGCGCGGAGCTCGGCCCTGATCCCTCCCCGCGCCGCCCGCCCTTCCCTCCTCGGAATAGTGCAGGTGCCCCCCAAAGCCAACCTTCATCCAGGCCATACACACGGGATTTATAAACCAAGGGGAATGAGGTCTGAGCTTTGAAATTCCTGTTTCCACCAGAAAGCCTCCTGCTGAAGGTTTCAGACCATGCTGATGGGTCAGCAGCCTGGGTCAGCTGAACCTGCGGGGCTCAGCACTGTCCCTGTCCCAGCTCCAGGGGTCTGCCCCTGTGACCCCCTTGGGGAGAGGTGTTTGGGCTGCTCACAGGAGTAAAAGGCACCCAGGGAGGGCTGGGGGATCAGGCTGGAAGTCGATTTGTTTGGGGACAGATGGTTGAGTCCCCACATTATTGAAGTCTGACTGCCCTGGATCTGCTCTCGTGAGGAGAAGCTCACCACCCAGGAAGGCACTTGCAGTGGGCCAAACTCTGCACATGATCTGAAACGCAGTCAAATGACAAATAATTCTGTTTTGAGGCCATTTTCAGTATTTAACCATCCTTCCAAAAACTTCAAAAATCCTCTTCAAAAAAAAAAACAACCCCTCAATTAATAATGCCATTTTTTAAAAACAGGTTTTTGAAGATGCTGTTCAGAAGAATAGTGTAAATAATGTAAATAATTTAAGCATTTTTTTTTCTCTAGCATACATTGTTGTGCTATTTAAAAATAACCCACATAGCTCCATTCTTTCACTCCAGACGAGGTTTACTTCCAACGGATGATGTGCTAATTATTTCGAGAGCAAAGTTTATTTTTGACAGAAAAATCATTGTACTTAAAATCACGTAGAGTGCTGAGACTTTGGGTGAGTCTGAAAGAAAGATGTTTCTGCAAAACTAGCCCAATGTGACAATGCAACATGTTCACATAGCTCCCGTGTTTGTGTCACAGCATTAATTTGGGATACCCTGCGGCTGCTGGCAAATGCAGCTCTGCGGGGTCCAGCTGACATCTGGGGATACCCTTTGGGTTTCCAGAGTCAGATGGCAGCTTTCCTGTTTGCTGTCAGTTGCAAAATCCAGGACTTATAATTTATATTATTAAATATCTCAGGTGCTGTTGTGGAGTTAGCTCATGAGTTATCCTGGTGAAGGAAAATGAAGTTACCTGGAATTAACAGGCACAATCCAGACTTTGTGGTCATTTGGAAGCTGGTCCTGCAGGATCTCTCTGCAAATCCTGCCTGTCCCCTGCTCTATTGGACAGTAATAATCCAAAATAAGCACAATTGAAATATGAGCTTAATTCCAAAAATACAGTGCAGAATGGACTTGCTGCTGTTCTTTCCCAACTTGCACTGCTTCCACCAAGATTTACAACCAGCATACAGGGAAAAAGCTGCTGCTGCAGACACAGGGATTGGTTTCTAACAAGGAGAAATATCCCATCCTCCAGTCACAGGCCTGCATGCCAAAATTCACTTCATATTTTAGGCTACAATAAGTAACAAGCAACCACCCTGAATCACAGGAAACAACTTTTAAAGAAGTTACAATTGCTTCTTCTCTGTCTTTGCAGCACCATTTCATTTCTCAAACCCAGGATAGACAGCTCCAGCAGGGAGAGGCAGAGGATGGAGCTGGGAGGCTGCACCCACCATCCTCCTCTCCACCCTTCCATCTCCCCAGTGCCCATGGGATGCCTTGGGGTTTCTCTCTTGATTCTCCTCCAAGGTTGTGTCAAGACTGCTGTGGACTAGAAGTCATGGGATATGGCCAGCAAGGGGCTGGAAATTATATTTGAGTTCTGCCTGGCACTCCTCCCTGCATCCCTCCCATCCCAAAACGCCTGTGTCCTTTCCTGCAGAATTCAGGACATGTTTGGGGGAGCTGTGAATCTTTCATGCTCAGTCATGTAAGGCTGTGGGAGTGAAAGGGGGAGGTCTGGGAGAACCAGTTTCTGTTTGGGGAGGGAAAGTGGTGGTTGTCCTCATCAGAACAGAGAGCACAGAATGGCCCCATGTCTGTCACCATGAGCTGAGGGCAGGTGGTTGAGGCTGTGACTGCTGCTCTCATCCAGACCCACACTGGTGTCTTCTCCTGGGGAGGATGGGTGTGATTCACTCCTTACACAATTTCCACAGAACCCACTTCCCTGAACCCCCACCATTCTGGAGGTGGCTCTTTGGCAGAATTTTAGGTGGTCTTTGGTCTGCTACCTTCAATATTTTAATTTTGTTGTGAGAAGCAGACAGCCTAAAAATTCACTTGTGATTCCTCTACCAAAGCCATTCAGGATGGTGTTTTCCAGTACACCAAGGGAGAGCTGTGATCTGAATCTCCACAGGGAAGCTGAGGCCATTGTGGGGGGCTGTGACAGAGCAGGGAGATGAGCTCTGAGATATTTTTCTGCCCTTCAGGGAATCTTTCACCCTAATCCCCACATATCACATTATCCTCCAATGAGCAAGTTCTGACTCCCTCCAGAGAATCAAACCTGGACACTGCTGAAATTCAGAATCTCACCTCTAAATTTGAACAAAATCCTGCTGAAAAACAACCTCAACATATTTATTTAGGAAATCATATCAAGTGCAGCTCCTTAAAGAGTGTCCTGGTCTGCTTTGAAGAGGTCATCTCTGCACAGAACCTGCCTGGTTTAACCCCCGAGTTGCAGGTTTAATGGCACTGAAAGATGGAGGCTGGGACACACACCTGGGATGCAGACAGGATTTTAATTCTCTTGTTTGCCAAGGTTTCATCAAAGTGAAGCAGATCTTACTGTGGTTACCCAGCTTGGTTTGCCCTGTGATAAGCTTAGAGTGGAATGAGGGTGTTTGATCCTTATGGCTAAATAAGAAAAAGGCCAAATGAACAAATGCTCCCTGTGCCCCTCCCTGGCTCGGTCCATGCTGGGCGCTGACTTCACAGCCGGTGCTTGCCGGCTTGCACAAAGCCCTGTGCAGCTATTTTGGAACTGGAGCTGATCTTTATGCACTAACACGGACCCAGATTTTAGAAGAACACTCACATCTCCTTTGAGCTGCTGCTCAGAACATTTTGCTCCCTCTCTGGCTCTGCCTGCAGAGCCCTGTAGCCACCACCAGCAAAAGGGACGTGAGAAACCCAAGGCTGCTCCTTTATTAAACAGAGCAGAAAACTTTGAGAGAGAGAGAGAAAAAAATCTTATCTTGAAAGTAATATCTGCACTTAGATATTGTTTGGAATGTTACTGCAATATAAAGATGTTAAAATACAGCCTGAGCTGTTGTCCTGAGATCACATTTCAGTGGTTCCCCCCGCCATCAGATGCTACAGCAGGGCTTTGTCTGTGGCACTGTACATAAAAATTGCTTCTCTCTCCAGTTTGTCTCTGGGGTGGAAAGAGCAGTTGATAAAAATGCAGCTGTTTCATTACTTTGGACAGGGAATGGAAAAAAAAAATGTAGGGCTACAAGGGAAAGCCAGGTGGGAAGAACCTGATCTGAGGAGCTTTTCTAAGGGAAGATCTTTTGTTTGAACACAAGTGGCTTTTCAATGTGGATTTTTGGTATTGGCCACATTTTTCTTTCTGAAACAATTGTGACATTTCCATTAAAACTTTTCATTTTGACACATAATTTCACTCAGTCCATAAAAATCAGCAAATGTGATTTATCTCTTAGAAGTCATGCACATATTTGAAGAAATAAATGAAAATATGTCTAAAACTGTGGAGAGCTTTGGAAATTCTGGGTTTTCCCAATAACTTGACCACCTACAGCAAGCAATAGGCAAATAGAAAAGGCACAGTTTTAACTCTGAGGACACACAAAGGGGGAAGAGCTTAGATCAGGGGGGTCATGAGGGGATGCACACAGCTGAGCCAAAGCACACAAGTTTTGTCCAGGACTGGTTCAGGGGCCTTTTATAAACTGGGAATGTTTTCAGCACAGTTCCTACACAGTGTGTCAAAGATGTGTATGGGTGTGAGTGCTGCTAGAAAACAGGGTTATCCATTAAACAACAAATCTGTCTCCTTTGGTCTCAGCTCATGAAAGACACCTCCACCAAAGACATTTAATGAATAAACACCAAAAATAACTCATGGCTAGACACAGGAGAGGCACAGACTTTGTGTAGGTCATAAATGCTGTGAGTCTGGGGCATGGCCCACACTGTGCTTCCTGCATCACTTTTATCAGTGGTTACTGATAAAAACATGTTTTGTAGGAATGCAATTGTTCAGTCCTCCCATGTGACTGTAATGCATGATGTAGGCAGGTGAGGGCAATGGCCTCAGAAATATTTTATTGTTCTTTGAATATCCACAATATCCACATCCCTAAAAAGTGATGTACACAATGAAGTGCATTTGTTACCAATTAACATTTTTTCTTTAGTCCAACAAAAAATTAGTTTACTAAAACACCTGAGGTGTTACAGATGTGTATTTCTGGGATTTTTGTTTTGGTTTTTTTAAGTCATTTCCCAAGTCAAGTCTAAGAGATTTGGCTCTGCTCACATCCAGTAGAGAGAGATTAACTCTTGAGACTTGGGGCAAGATCTGTCAAAGGCAAAATGAGGAGATTTTTTTGACATTTCTCCTCAGTGCTCTGGTTGAGCACTTTCACCACAGTCACTGCAACTGCTCTGGAACTGAAACCCCCTCATTGCCCCAGCTGAGATGGTTCACAGTGAGATTTAATAAATCAGCAGCACACATTTGAACACAAATACTGAAAAAATACCAAGTATACAGCTAATGATGTCTTGGTTTAAGTTACTGTTTTTCCATAAAGGTACATACATATCTGAAATTCATTTTGCATCCAACATGAAGGTCTTTTTGGATCTAAATGCAATTTACACTAAAAAAAACCACAAAATCATTTAAATACCTGATGTACTTAGGCAAGTTCAAGAAATCTTTATTACAGTTTTAGAAGTTTTACTTGCAGTTGAAATAATTTTCTATCCAACAGACAGGGACTAACCACTTCTACACACTCAAAAATGGATGTTTACTGCAATTTAAAAAATGTCTGGGAACCTGAGGATGCATATGCACATACTGGGATTTTTGAAAGTTCTTGAACATCTTTAAGAGCAGCTACATGGCCCAAGTTCTGAATGCTGCAGTAGACATCTGTATGAATTTTCAGGCAGAGAATTGTTGCTATAAACACAGGTTACTATTTGTAGGGATAAATATAGAAGAATGTAGACAAACACACTTTTGAAGATGGTTGCTTTTGAGAATACTTTCTGGAATCCTCCAAAATTTTAACATTTAGACTGCTTTGGTAGAATGTAAAAGACAAAATGGGTGCCTGGACCTTCCTCAGATTTTCCTACCAAGTAGCTCCACCAAATTAGGAATTTAAACTGAGTCTGAAACAGCACTTAGTCTGCATTTACAGACGTATTGCCCCAGGATAAGAGATGTAATTCTCTGAAATGAAGAAAATTAAATCATTACCCTCTTCACCCAAGCCTTTTTGCTGTTGGAAAGTTAGTTTTGCATTTAATGAATATGGGCTCATGTCTTTCTAATGAGTATGAGATAGCTGATGTAATTGAAAACTTAAGCAGGGAAAAATCATTACAAGGTTTGGTTGGGTTTTTTTAATTAATTTATTTTGTATATTTGTGTTATGAGTGATAGCTACCAGTAGAGTAATGGGGATGGAAAACCACAATTTACTCAACAGGCAATTCAAAGCCATGTGTTGCAACAGGAGATTCCCCATATTTTACCTGCCTGAAGGGAAGCAGCTGGAGGAGAGTTTTCTGCTGTACTTCCCTGGGTCTCTGGGAGATCCTTGGCACCTCCTTATTCCCACTTCCCTCCTACTCCTTGCCATCACAAACTCATTCTCATATTTTCTCCCTTTTTTTGCTGACAGAAACACCTCCTCTGCCCCTTATTCTTCAGGACTGTCAACCACCCTGACATTTGGGATAGGCACCCTGAAATGGGGAGGTGGGTAGGGGATAACAGCTCCTGGGCTGGCTTCCCTCCACAGCCCCACAAAATCCTCCTCTCCACACTGGGGTGCATTTCAGGCTGGGTTTTTTTATCTTCCTGAGGGCCAGGAACTAAGCAAGAGCCCAAGGAAATTCAGGGCAGAGCTGCTCAAGAGTTGTGTCTGGGATTTCAGGGAGGCTGGGACCCTGACAAAGGACAGACTCTGTCCT
Source organism: Aegithalos caudatus (assembly GCA_013389925.1). Classification (NCBI taxonomy): domain Eukaryota; kingdom Metazoa; phylum Chordata; class Aves; order Passeriformes; family Aegithalidae; genus Aegithalos; species Aegithalos caudatus. The sequence continues at coordinate 708,392 of WEIU01006558.1, read as the reverse complement.
CCTCTGCTCATTGTTCAGTCCTTCAATGTCCTCAGTGCCCCAAAGAGTGATGGCACTGACTGTCACTGTGTCCCACGGAGGAAACTGAGGAGAGAAACAGGAGTTTTTAATAATGAAAGGACATCCAGGGGAAGGGAAAGGAGGTGCTGGGGAGAGAGGAAGGTGGTTCATGAGGTCATTGTGGGTCATAACAGATCCATAAATCTCCACCATTAACAGGCAGTGCTTTCCTCCATCTTTTTTGATATTTCCCCCCCAGGTTTTGATTATCCCCATCAGCTTTCTACACATTTACCTCTGGAGGCCAGATTTCATCCATAGGTGAATATGTCATTCCCAGACACATATTTTGCTTTTTAAGCTTTTTGTTTTCCTTTGATCTTTCACCAAAAATTAGATATTTGTATGTCCTAGCTCTCTCATGGTGGCCTTCACCATACACAGCAGAATACCTGTCATTAACCCCACTTTAAACCCTGATGTCATCCTCCTGAGAGTCCTTCCCATACTTCCTGCACAAAGAAAATCTTCCTCATGTCCATTTCAGAGACCATTCTTGAGACATCATCTCGAATTTCAAGAATGAATTCAAAAGAAAGAGAATGTAAATTGATTTGGAGAAGCTCATGCTGTCAGAAAAAAAAATTCCTGTAAAGCCCCATTTGCCCCATTCTTTGGCTGCTGCAAGGACCGTGGTTAGCACCAGGCTCTACATTGTCCTCAAGGAAGATTTCCAAAGTAGCTGAGAGTGCAGGTTAAGGAAAGATATTTCTCTGCATAGTGCAAAACTGATTGAAGGCCTTTCCTTTCCTTTCCTTTCCTTTCCTTTCCTTTCCTTTCCTTTCCTTTCCTTTCCTTTCCTTTCCTTTCCTTTCCTTTCCTTTCCTTTCCTTTCCTTTCCTTTCCTTTCCTTTCCTTTCCTTTCCTTTCCTTTCCTTTCCTTTCCTTTCCTTTCCTTTCCTTTCCTTTCCTTTCCTTTCCTTTCCTTTCCTTTCCTTTCCTTTCCTTTCCTTTCCTTTCNTTCCCTTCCCTTCCCTTCCCTTCCCTTCCCTTCCCTTCCCTCCTGCCAGCAGCCAGGAGTGTGTGAGTGCTCCCTGATTTCCCCGTGCTCATCCATCTCCTGCCCGCAGTCCCTGGCTGAGTCTGCCCCAAGTGGATTAGGGAGTGCACTCCCATGGCTCCAGCCCGCGGGGCTGGTAACAGACAGCTGGGGAAAGTTAATGTCTTCAAGGAGCATCACTTGATCTGGGAGAGGATAAATGTCTCAAACAGTAGCCAAGGGTTATGTCCTGATCCCAGCGCATAATTTATCCACAGATTGGCTTCCTGAAAAGAAGCAGGAGTACAAAACCACCTCTGTTTCCTGGCAGATCGAGCTTGAGGCACAAGAAGGTTGCAACTCTGCTCCAGAGCTAGATCTGGGCAGTGATTTTTCTGCTCTTCCTTTCCACAAATGCCCAATTTGAACCCAAATGTCAGTCCCTGCTCAGTGTTCAGCTCAGAACAGCATCTGGAAACCACGCTTTGCCCTGAAAGCCACCCAAGCTGGCTCTGGAGTTGGAGACGAGGGTGGAATGTTCTTATCCCGGAGCCAAGGCTGTCGCTGTGTGAGCACAAAAGGCAGTTGGTAGGACATCAGCTTGTGGGAGTCTCCTTAGTTACCATAAGGAAAAGTTAAATGTCACAGTCTCCACTGGATCAAAACTACAAGAACAGAGATTATTTATTTGAGCTCAGATCTGGGCTTAGCCGCGGATCTGAACGTGAGGATGGAGCTTGGCAGAAAAGTGAGTTTTAGGTTCTAAGGTAAAACTGGACAAGACAAGGTAGTAAGTTTTAAATGAAGATGGGAGATTGTGGCCTCCCTGATCTATGATTTAATTTATCTTCATCAATATTTTAATGCGTAGTTTGCTCATGTGAGCTAAATTTAACAGATTCTGTATCTGAGGAGAAAAGAGGCACAAGATCTGCAAAGCAGTGATTCAGATCTTACTCTCATGTCAACCTCCTGGTGACCTCAGAGTGACATGGGCAATATCTGCTGCAGGGGAGTGAGGTGACATCTCTCTGAGATGGTGACATCTCTCTGAGATGGGATTTGCAGCACAGTTACCCAATGTCCCACACCTCCACCACCTCACAGGCAGCCCCTAAACCTTGCACCTCGCACTCAGGTCTCTGCTGACCAGAAACAAATCAAAAGAAAAGCCTGGTTGAAATGTTATTGGCAATTTAACAAGATGCTAATGCCACTGCCAGCACTGAGACCTTCACAACATTTTTTTTTTTAAATTTTTTTTTTTCAGCCCAAAACCCACCCTTTCAAAAGTCAGCAGCACTTTAAAGAGGCAGAGCAAAGGAAACGGTGCTCATTAATCATTCTTCCATGACAACACTACAGGGTGATTTCTGCTCTATACCTTTTTGCACAATAGTATGCAATTTAATTGCTTTTAAAAATGCTTTAATGATACAGACCAAAAGCTGATCTTAGCAACATCTTTTCTAATTCAGTGGAATTAAGGACACAGTTGGTAGTTGACAGAAATGAGTGACTGAACCACTTCAAAAAAGACAAATATATCTCAAACCTCAGTCAGGCTAAATACAACATTTTCTGCAAAGGGCCTGGTAGATCACCTCCTATCTATCCTCAATCTAAAATGCCTTTTAACTTTCTGTCTGGCCAACACATATCAGTTCAGAGTGTTTTCACCCAGGACCTTCTTGTCTGTAAGAACTGCTCTCTGAGGAGTAGGTTTTACAGATGGAAAGAGGATGGAGACACAGATGCCTGGTTAGTAAACTGAAAAGACGAAACAGATGAGGATACTGATGGAATTCCAGAGAGTCTTTATAAAAATTAGGAGTCATAGACCACCAGGTGTTCAAATAAATGTGGGCTATCAGCAGATCCAGCTTTCCAGCAGCACTCAGCAGGCTGGGTGCTGGATACACAGTGGGCACTTCACTAGGATTGTGTTAGGTGCCAGGAACTCCTCTGAAAAAGTCAGATTATTATGTGAATGCATCAGCTCTGAAGCTGGACTTTTCTGCAGGTCTGACCTAGAAAACAAGAGCTTGAAACTGAAAACCTGTATGGGTACTGCAGAGAGTTTATGACAAGTTAAACAGGGGATGCAGACTTCCTTTGTGATAAAACATCCAGAAGACAATGAATGAGTTTTGTATTTGTGTCACCAACTATAAAGGGCTGGTTTTAAGGGTGGTTCAGGTTATTTCTGCTGTCACTTGTTAGGATGTGTAGGCACATACTAAGCAATGAGGTCTTTCCCTGCTAAAGGGACAAGCCTGTGATGTGTCCTTCTGGAGATGCCTGGTAAACACACCACTCAAAAATTACTAAATCCATCCATGCTTTTATATACCTGGACTTCGTGACCATTTTATCTGATCTCAGATTGCCTTTTTCTCCCTATGTGAGATTTTACAGTTCTTTGACAACTTTTCAGCTTCTGACATTGCAGAGCAGGACAGTCTTGCTCTGGCATCCCTTCTCAGGGCTGTACTGAAATGCCACAAGGATTCCTGACTTTTCTGGATTTCAAGGAATATGGCCTTTGCCATATCATTGCCAGGAGAAGCAGAATTTCTGAGCACTGGGGTAGGAACTAAACTGAAGCCCCACAGAAGGGAGAAATCTGCCCAGTGCTGCAAGTAGAAGCCAATTCCTTGAGAAAGGTGTTCAGAATTCAGGCTGGAGGCACCAAGAGGATGAAAAATGTCCCTTGTTGGGGAGGAGGGGGGGAGAGAGGAGGAATGCAATTTGTGAATAAAGAGGCTTCATTCCACACAGCTTTGCCTCTGGATAAGCATCTGTGGCCATGTTCTCCCAGCCAGAAATGTGCCCTGTGACTCTCTCCAAACCACACAACATGCTCCCAGTACTGAGGTTTCCATCTGCTATCAGATGGAATCAGCCAAGGCCAATCCAGAAGAGATTACCTTCCTAAGGTGGAAGACTTTGCTTTCTCTAGGAGCTATTCATGAAAACCAAATTTGACACAGGAATAGACACAGCAAACTTACTGGAAAATATTCCCCTCAATGGCAAACTTTTCTTTGCTCATGGACAGAGTTCTGCATCACTTCACACAGCACCTTAAAAATTCTCTGGGATCATTATTCTTAAAGGGATCCATTTCAGTGCTGATGGGGCTGCCCAGAAGGGTATTTTCAGATCAATCCATAGATATGAGTGATTCCTTAGATTTAAAAAGAAAACAAAATAAAATAAATAATGCCTTAGGGGTTGTTGGCCATGGACAGGTTTCCTTTTTGAACCAGAACTGCCACTGAGGGGGATGGCACCACTGGGCTGCTGTTTTCCAACCCTTGCAGTCTATGACTGAGGAGATGACAATTTACCCCATGGAAAAGCCCCAGACCTGATGAGGCCAGGAAATTTCATTATTGCTCATGGAAATCTGGAACTTGAGAGTTTTGAGAGCAAACAGCCCAGCCATGCTCCAAAAGAACAAGAAGTAAAATCTGCTTTTTAGGTGAGCTGATATTTTTAGCTGTCGAGAGAAAACAAAGAAGAGAGGTAAGGTCATAGAGCAGGTCGATGGCAGGAACAGAAACAGAACAGATCTCTCTCCTTCCCAGCTGGTGCCCTACTCACAACAAGGTCTCTCCAGCTGGAGCAAAGCTTATCCTAAAACTTTGGCCCCATACATGCAATTTTCTTCCTCTGGCTTTCATTTAATAACTGGGATACAAGGCTTACTCTTGTGCCATTGTATTAGTTTAATGTGCATTTATTTTGTATACATTATCTTTCCTTTCAAGCACTTCAATATGTCTGAAAATAAGAGATAAAAAGGGATAACACAGTAGACACAGCAACTCCCAGAGAGGCAGGCAGGGTGTGAAGAACACTGAATTCCCTCATGATATTATTATATTGCCTTCTTTGCTGCACAGTGTTACAGTAAGTAAGGGGATTAGCTGCTTGTCTCCCAATATATAGATGAAGAGAAGAAAAAAAAAAGGCTTTTGTTTCAGTAGTTCTTTTTGCCTACAGGAAGAAAAAAATCCTGCCTATTCAAAATACTCTCCTTCTGCTGCATCACCCTCTTTTCTCAAGAAACCATCTCTGTCTGACCAGAGAGAGAAAGGAGAAGGTAGAGAAGCTAGAAGAAGGCTGAGATATTCATTATCATAATTACACATGCAGTTCCTCTGTAGGGTAATAAGCCTTAAGTGGACGTTGCCTTTGGAGCTGGCACATCTTCCAGGGCAGGTTCCCATCCTGGGGAGTGGAACCTTCCCTTTTTCCTTCAGGGAAAGCCAAGGAGGAGAGCATCCCAGAACCTGGAGAGAGTGTTTAGGTGCTGTAGTAAGAATAAAGTTAGATTCTGGTCAGAGTGTGTGATTGTCACCCTGAGAAAGGTACAGGCAAACCCTTGAGTATTTCAAACATTCCCCTGGACACTGGCTGTTGAGGGAAGAGCAAAGGGCAAGGTTGTGCCAGCTCTCTTCCTTCAGGAAAGGACTTGAAAAGTACCAGAAGGAGCCTCCCCATGTGTGAAAGCCCCACTCACCCAGCTGCAGGGAGGTGCAGCACAGCTGGAGAGGTCAGGGCAGCACTGGAACAGTTCCTGGAGAGCTGGGGCAGCACAAACCCCAACACAAGAAATCCCCTCGTGCTGAAGGCAAACCACAGCAATGGATACCACAAGGGAAGGAGGAGAGATCATTCCCAAACATGCCCAGCTCCCTCAGGATCAGGTCCTCTCACCTGATGTGCCACTCAGCCTGGTGTCTGACCTAGCAATTAAGATGTCCTTCATTGTCTATTAAGTGTGGAAAGCCTCTCTCTCTTTACCCCAAACACTAATTTAGAAAGCAAAATGCCAGAGTGACTGCCTCTCCCGGGTAATTTTTCCCCCTTCAGATTCCCTTGCTTCCTTTATTTAGTGCCAGCAGAAAACAATATGGTTTCTTTCATTGTCTTCTATGAAGACTCCCAAGCAAGGGGGGAGATTATTACTGTTCCAGCATGTGACGACATAATAGGCTCCTGTCCCAGAAAACAAAAGTCTTTGCAAGACGATAAAGAGACAAGTCCTACTTATGATGTCACCAAGAAGACAGTAGTAAAAATAAAGAAAAGAAGGGGGGGGGAAAGATAAGAATAAACATCTGTATATTGGGAATAACAATAACATTTGTTCTGCCATTTATTTCTGAAAGATGCCTTAAATTGTGCCTTGTACAGAACAGAAAAGACTTGTGTGTGTGTGTGTGAGCACAGATGGATTTATAATAATAAAAAAAAATCCATTGAAATGCAAAGTTTAGGATTTCCTCCCTCCCCCTCAAAAATAAAAAGATCAAATAATTCTTGACAAAGGAAACTGTTCCGGTTCTATTTTTTTTCCTGATCTTCTCAAGTTCTGCCCCTTTTTTAACCATGAAGAGCAAAATGTAGGATTCTTTTCAAAAGAGAAATGTGTATATTTCTGGAAATATGCTTTAGGTTGTATAATTAATAAGGCATGTGAGCAGCAGGAATCAGAAATACAGGAACTGATTTTCCTTCAGCTGCCACTACCACTGGGAGGATGGAGGAGCCACCCCTCACTCCAGGGCTTTTTCCCTGAGGACAAGGAAGGAGGATGCTGGGTTTGGTGACAGTCACAGGCACTGTGTGGGGATCCCTGTCCTGTGTCTGAGCAGCACAGGGTGGGGGTGTGCAGCAGCACCAGCCTGGGTCCTGGCAGCAGCTTGGGTGTGTTTGCTCCCACCGTGGGATGCTCCAGGCACGAGGCTGCTCGGGCACATTGGGAATATCCCAGGGCTCTGCCCCACACTGGGCTCTGTGCAGGGTCACAACAATGAACCAGGCTACCAGTGGCTTCAACAGGGATGTTCTGGATGTGCACCAGCCTGCCTGCAAGCAGAGCTTGTCCCACTGCTTGGAAAAAACAGGGGAAATATCTTTCTCATTTACAAATGAGTGTGAGCTGTACGTTAATTAGCATGAGGCTCGTGGGCCTCTGATCTTCAAGGTGAGATCATGGAGTGCTCTGTGATGTGGAAAGAGGGGAACTGAGGCACTGCAAGGCTCCAGCAGTGCTGCCAGTTTGCTCACTGGCTCTGTGGAGGTCCTAAAGGAGTAGGGGAGATCAGAGTACACAAATCACAGCCTTGGGCCGGGAGGGACAGCATCACTTCCCACAACTGCTGCTGTGGGGAGCACCAGGAGTTGTTTCTCACAAGTTGCCCAAAACCCCAACAAAATCAGCCTCATTGCATCAATGGCTCTAATGATTATTTCTTGCTCCTGAAGGCAGAATTGAAACAAAGGTGGGCATTATTGTATAAATAGCATCAAACTAGGCATTTACATCTGATTTACCTCTCCTAGCATGGTTATTCCTAAGACTTGCATAGCTTTATTAGATCTATATTCATGTGTATTAATAATAACAATTGTACTTGCAATTAATTTTAAAGCCCACCATCAATCTTTCTTAGAATTCAATCTGATGCACAGCCAGAGGGAAGGGACATGTGCACTCAATTCCATTTTAACCCCTTCCTTTTTTTTCGTTTCCCAACACTGGATTTATGGTGGATAACAAACCCCCTTCGCAGGCCAGACCTGAAGAGTTAAATTTGCCATCTCAGCAAGACAGGACACCATCAAACCCTAAAATATCAATAGGTGGACAGAGGAGAACAATGCTCTCCTCCCTCACGTGACCGACGTTACTGGTGGAATTAGGAATTAACAACAAGATTAAAGCCACCATTTTAATTTCTCAGACAAAGCTGGTTATCTGGGCAGCCATCAAAAGCAGGTGGCCAGCTCGCCAGGTCTCATGGACACAAGGGCCAGCACAATGCAAAGTGGACTGGGAGGTAATAATTCAGCAGATAACCCCTGACACACTCATTCAGTTGCTAATTCGCCCTGCGTGCAGGAGCTCTAACCAGCGTTTAAAGATGCGTTGTGATATTTAAAGCCTAATTTATTCTCTTTATTAAAAATGATATCAAACAATATTTCACTCTCCCTTTTGGTGAAGATTAACTGTTTATGATCCTTGTGTATTACGTGGGGCCATAACCATTACTCACATCAGCGGCTTGGCCAGGGCATCTGAGGCCCTTTTAGATTAATTGTCTGGTGGTTGTTTGTTTAAAGCACAGGAGGTGTCATGGCAGGAAACCAACTTGAGCCAAGTATTAAAAATACCTGCTTGAGTTTGTTTATTTATAATGACTAAATATTTAATGTTTTTTAGTATAGGTAGATATACATTTTTGAATCAGAGTACAGAAGATTTATTGTTTGTTTATTTATTTAACACTGACTTTTCCTCAACTGGATTCTTTCTAAAAGCGTATATTGATCACTAGCTAAGCAGCTACACTTCCCAGGTATCCCAGAGTTCAGGAACTTATAAGATTCATCACTGGTGTGAGCAAGTTACAAATACTGTGTCCAAGCTGCAGATCTGAATCCCTCCACCAAGCCCTGGATGAGCCACTGGGTATTAATGTTTCCAGCTTCCCTTGAGAATGGATTTATTTTTTTTTCTGCTCTGGACTCTCTGGCACATTTTCTCAAGCATCTTTTTGCCTTGCCCAGAAAGGAAACCTCACAGCTCAGCTATTTTATCCTACAAAGACCACTGCTGATCCTCCAGGTGCTCCACAGGTCCCCTGAACTAGCCCAGTTGAAAGGAATCATAAAAGCCATACAAATACATGTGAAGTACCATTGCAATGACCAGGGAATTTCTAAAGAAATAAAACTATTTTAGTTGCTTGTAGCTAATGAAGTATCATTAAGGCAAGTCAATTCTGCTAAGGAGGTGAAGTTTGAAATAACAAAATGGATCTAATGTAGAAATAGTAAGGAACTGTCCTTCTGAAAAGCAATGAAGAGACATGAATGGACATCATAAAGCAAGGTACCACCACCTGCAAGGGTTAAAAAAGCACAACCTCCCCCAAACTTTCTATGAAACAGAAGTAGAGCGTTAATGGGACAACACTGCAGTACAATACAATAATGTGGAGTTGTGAGTGGGAAGAGACATCCAGGCTCCAATTTAGGCACAGCCACAGAAGCTGTAAGAGCCCTCTTTGGGCTCTCTTTGGCTTGATGCTGGTCTCCAGCATCCCAGAGATCACTTCCAGCTGCACTTACGATTTGACGGCACCACAACAGTTAAGAATGCATCATGCATCCCACGCCTGCTTTTCATTCATTTGTACCTCCAGATTTCCTAAATTTTAACCCACTGAGAGTGCTTCTGATTCTTCTGCCTGCCATAAAAACCCAGGGGCTCTGGAGGGATTCTGCTGGCTCGTCATAAAAGGCGCAGATGTGAGGAGCGCCCCGCGAGCGGCAGAGCCGGGCCCTGCAGGAGCTCCCATCCCCATCCCGGGCTGCTGCAGGCCTGGAACAACTCCAGCAATTCCAGGAGGCTGCACTGGTGCTGCAGGGAGCAGAATTTGGGCCACTGACTGGAAACGGTAGGACAGCATGTGGGGTTTTTTTGCTGCTCAGCTAAAGTGGAAGCAAACGGCTCTTACAGCTCCACACCTCTGTGGAGCTGCACGGATTTACAGCTGCAGAGCACCTCTGGTGTCCCTTGGCCTAAAGGGGATCCTAATTCAGAGTGAGGGAAAGCAGGAAGGAAAATGAGGTAATGGATTTAGCCCTCTCCATCTTTCATTAATCTTATCACACCACAGACCTTCATTTTCTTCTCAGTGAGAGCAATGCCAGTCAGAAATAGTTCATAGAATCACAGAATGGTTTGGTTTGGAAGGGACAGTAAAGATCATTTTGTTCCAACTCCTTGCCATAGGCAGGGTCACCTTCCACTAGACCAGGTTGCTCCAACCTGGCCTTGAACACTTCCAGGGGCATCCACAACTTCTCTGGGCTACATGTGCTACACTCACAGGGAAGCATTTGTTCTTAACTTCTAATCTAAATCCCTCCTTTTTTAGTTTAAAACCATTCCCCCTTGTCCTGTCGGTGTTAAAAGTTCAGTAAAGAACTGTAGCTCTATATAACAAACCCCATGTTAGTAATGGTAAACTTGAAAATATTATACCCCAGCAGTCCTATTTTTCAAGCCCCCTTCTCATTCTGTCCTCCCAACTGTGTGCACGCAGCTACCTTGGCACACAGAGACACCTGCACCCCATTTTAGCAGCCCCTTTGCCCAGTTAAATCACCCAAAAGAGCAACTCCCTCCCTCCTGGTGCTTCAGGACTAAACAAAAACAGTTGCTCATTTCATGCAAGTACAAATTTGATGGCAGGAACTCCAGGAGATTGTTTGACATGAGGAGAATAAAACAGGTCCCTCCTGCTCCCCACCTCTAAAGAAAGGAAGGACTGAGCTGGAGCTCCTGGGACCGAGGGGCAAAGTGCTGGAGTTGGGGATTTGGTCCTGGGACTCTGTCCTTCCATTCCACATCAGTGACATGGGGACAACTGCACTTTCATGAGAGTATGACAGCTTATCTTGGAAAAGGACTGAGATAAATAGATTAACACTGTGCTGGTGGAGAGCCACAGAGAAGAGGGTCATGCGACAGCCTATTCAGACAGTTCCTATTATTAATATGTAAAGCTGTCATACTTCATAAGATCACATCCAATGTAATCAAGAGGATTTAGTTCACTAATATAGCAGCAGTCACACTAGATAAGATTGCTTATAGGGATAAGAGTGTACATTTGTTGCTCCATTTTAATTAAAAACAACCTTAATAAAAGGTTGTAATGATAAACTGATAAGCAATTGCATCTCCCCTTCTCCCCGTAGGTTACCATGCAAAACTCATATTGCAATTAGAAACCTCCCCTAAGACACCATAGGACATATATCAATGTTGGCTCAGCAGCAGAGAGTTACTGGTCACCCCACTTTGTATGTTCAATTGCTGCTAACTAGATTTTTCTCCCCCCACCTCGATTCACAAATTATATTGCCAGACAAGGAACAACCCAGAGTGAATTTATTTAACACATCCTGGTGTTATGACTAAGTGGGAAGAAAATCCTCTCTCCGAAGAAAACTAATTGAAAATGGAAGCAATTCCAGAAAGGCAGCCCTGCTGCATGTTCTCCCTCAAAAAGGAGAGGCTCTCCCAGTGGTAGCACTGCTACACATTCCCCCTTGTCAGCTGAGGTGTTAAATCCCCTTTTTGGGAGATGAATGATAAAATGGTGTGATCCAGAGCTCCAGCCTGGTTGGATGAGAGGTGCATGTCGATTTATACAACAGAGTATATACATTCTTGTAGCAGCATGAAGAGCATGCTGCTATTGAAATTTCAGATCATTTTGCAGCTGCAAACTATAATAGCAGTAATAATAAACCAGAAGCTGTGCTATCCATTAAAAAGAACCCCAGACACTCGAGCATGTTTGTTTTGCCTCTGATTTTAAACATTCAGCACCAGCTGAACTTCTTGTTCACGACTCATTAAAAATGTCCTGCATCTTTTCATACACACAGGCTACTGGGTCTGCCCAGAGATGAGTGAGCAGGGTGGGAGGAGGGACAAAACCCGAGCCCTTCTCTGGGTGAGGTGACACCTCAGGGTGAGGCTAGATGGCTCTCTCCACTTTGCTGGGTCTCAGGTGCTCAGAAGACAGGACGGAGGTGGTGGTGGATGTTTTCCTGCTGATAAATCCTGTAAAAAGTTTAGAGAGGAGCTGGGTTGGGGACAAGCAGACAGAGAAACTGGCTGGTGGTGTGCTCTTGTCCTGCTGAAGGCAGCTGTGCATCACTGTGTGGGTGCAGTGCCAGTCCTGCAGCACAGGGACAGGCTCAGAGCTCCTGTGTAGGCAACATTCAACAGTCCTGAAACCCTTTCTGCTGTGTCAGACAGAGAAATGATCTGTTTCAGGACACAAGTGTTGAATGAAAGATGGAACTTTTGCCTTAGAGAGTCTCCCAGTGCTGTGTGGGATGTGGGTTTGCAGGTTTGTCCACAAAGCCAAGCCCAAGGAACCTGGGCTGCCTCTGCCTTCAGCACAGCATGGATCTGCAGCTTTAATGGAAGGGTTTCTCTGCCTCACAAGGTCTCACAATCATTTAACTTCATTTCTCAGGTCATGAGGAAGGGCAAGATCCACTCCCAATTCCCTGTCCTCTGCAATGCTGGACAATTAACGGAGTATGGTCAACCAAACAGCTACACTGGGTTTTGTGACCCTGAAAACAGCACTGAACCCCTCTAAGAAGATAGAAACATTTATTTATCAATAATATTCTCTTGCTTAGCCTTTTTTTTTTTAATTGTGCCAAATTAACACAATAATGGCAATGTTGGGTTTTTTTTATCTCTACTTTTCAGTGAATATGAATGCCCAACTCTGGCAGGGCTTAACTTTGTGTATGAAGAGGGAAAAAAACCCGCTGGTAAATATGTTGTTACTGATTTAAAAATCTATTTGTTCAGTAATTTCTGCTGGAGCCATCATTATCTTGCCAAAGCAGCTGTTGGAATATTAACTAGACACAGCAGTAACAAGTGGAATATAATTAGCACTCCTTGTTCCAGTGAATTTTCAGTTTTAACTAGGAACAATTTGCAATGAATCTCTGTGCTGTTGTAATTAACTTAACTAATGCACCACACATACCAACGACTGTACTGAGTACTGTAGGAAATCACCGAGGGTGCTGCGGGTGGGGCAGAGCTGTTGCCTAATTCTGGCCAGCTATTACATTCCAAGGATATCCCTCCTTGCTTTGCAGTGCCTTCTCTGCAATTAAAGACTCACAGCCTGTATTTGTGAAACCATAAAAATGAAATTGCAGGGGGATACTGATGCCTCGTGCTTGGGGTTTTTTTGGGTGTATTTTTACAGAGTGTGCTTTTAATATATTAATCGTTTCCCAAGTATTGAGAATAAAATGGTGAGGGCAGAAACATATGCATCAAAGTGAGCTTTCCCAAGAAAAGCTGCTTCAGCAGCTCCATCCTGCACGGTTAATGAACCATTTCACTTTTACTGCCCCAAGGAGCTCCTTGTAGCCACTGGCATAAGCCAGAGAGGCTGCTGGTGATGAAATGAATCACTGCCACTGCTCTGGTGTCCAGCAACACTCCTGCCCAACATTCTCTGGGGCTCACCTCCCCTCTTTACCAACTTATTTCTTCCAGCTGCACCTCTCTCACTTGATTTTACCCTGGAGGTTGGCCTGAAACCCCAGTTCTGCAGTATTTTTGTGATGGGCAAATTCTTCATGGGGTTTTGTCAGACCTCACTGCACTGAGCTCTTGCCTACATCAGCTGGGGTTGAACCCCATGCCCTGCATCCAAGCACTCCTCCAGAGACCACATCTCCATCACCTTCAGCTACAGGAGCTGTTGTGCTGTCCTTGTCACAGCAAAGCTTTCAGGGAATTGGCAGCAAACACAGAAGTTGTTTCTGTCCTTGTCTTGTTACCTTTGGAAGCTTCACTGTTGTGTAAGGTTATCCCAGCAGCTGAGATATTGTTAAATGTTTGGGAGGCTCTGGGTAGAGCTGAAGCCTTGCTATTTCCTGTTGCCCTTTTCTGCCAGAAAGTCCAGCCTGGCTGGTGGGGGAAACCTGTTCCTAAACAATTTCATCAATGGAGGAGACTCCAGGACAAGGCTCTGAGTGGATCTGCACTTCCTACAGGGAGAGGAACAGAACCAGTGTCAATTCCATCTGAAAACACTTTTATTTGCCTCCTCCACGGTCAGTTTTTCAATCAGTTGTAATATAACCTCCTGAACCTGTGTATATGTGACTAAAAGTGCAGTTAAGGCATAAGCATTCTGAAAAGGATCAAGATGTTCCTTGCAGAATGTCACTCCACAATACTCTCCAGACTTCAGCTCCTGGAAAGGTGCTGAGAGAGACTCTCAGCTTCCCAGCTTTATTGAAAAAGGCTAAGTTGCTCCCTAGACCTTACAAACTATCCCCAAAGCTGCCCCAAAGCAAAGCAGCTAAAAGCAAACAAAAGAAACTCAAAACATCTGGAATTTTTCAGGTTGGACTCATAAGATATTTTCTGGAGAATGCCGTGAGTGGCATCTTCACTCACTGGTGTGTCTCTGCTTCTTCACCCTTGTAAGAAGCACTGCAAAATATTTATCAGTGAGAAATATTTAAAAAGTCATGTATTTGAACTTTTTTACAGGATAAACCCTTGAAAACTCAACCACATCAGTGGAAGAGTCAGCACTTCAGCACTGCCACCTCTGGCACTGCTGCCCAGGGCTGGATCAACCCCACATCAGCCTCTGTGGAAGATGGCACGTAAATTAAAGGGATTAAAAATCTCATCTTTATGGTCTTTTCTAAAGGAAATAGTCTTTTTCAAAAGTCAACTTTGAATGAGAAATGTTCACAATATATCAGTTTCTAAATTTTTCATGCCAAAGTTTCATTTTTCTCTGAACCCCTGAGGAGCAAAGGTGGGGGGAAGCAAAGCTGAAATACTTTTGCATAAATTTTTAAAGTTTTTTTCCACTAAAATTTCACGTACAAATAATTAATTTTCTGTTAATCCTAGTCCACCCTTTTCCCCTGAATAGCTGTCTCTTCTTCTTTTTATTATTATTATTATCATCATCACATACTTGTCATACCTCTTAATGCAGTATCAGCAATCAGAACCTTTATTGCATTTTAGTTTCTATAACAGATTTCATAAGAATTCTCCTGCAATAAGGACCAGTGTGTGGTTGTAGGATTTTTGAATCAGGGTAGCAAGCAGATCACATTGGAAGAGTCACATTGGTCTAGCAGTTTTTCTTTAAATACTTGGTGTGCTAGGAATAGGAAACAAATTTTAAAACCATGACAGCATAAAAATAAAACAGGAAATGGAAAAAATAAAATAATAAATAAGAAATCTGCTATTTTTACAAGCAATTGGAGTGCTACAAATAGCAAGGCAAGCTGATACTTAGTCACCAATATGGAGAATAAAGATTAGAAGGAAGCGAGAAATGGGGTGGGGACTGTAAAGAGCTGCTTCCCTGTCTATAAATATTCTCCCTTGCCTGTGGTTCTGCAACAGAAGGGAGTCTGGAGATGGTCCATGTTTTGAACACCTTCCTCACAGCCTTGCAGACAAGAAGGTGTGTGATGATGGGCTCCATCAAAGCCTCCAGCACCCCAGGAAAGGCGAGCCAGGGGAGCAGCAGGCGCCGCCACAGCCTCCCTGAACCAGGTGTGAGCTCCCAAACCCCCACAAAATCCCACAGCCTAAAACCAGGCTGAGAAAACACCCTTTGCTTGCTCGGGAGACATCATCAGAGGAGGCAGCAAAGGGAAAATTTATTAAGTCATGCTGTTGCAAAACACAGTTTTTGACATCTAACTCCTGAAAGGCGAGCGAGGTGGGCTCCTCGCACGCGCTCTGGAAAGCATCACTTCATGCTCCCTTGTCTTTTCCCATTAAGATCCCACACGCGTGGCTATTCATCCCCTCAGCACACAGCAGCCAGATTGTTTGCTGAAGTGATAGATGAAAAATTCATTCTGTTTTTGAGGGTGTTTAAACATTCAGTGCAGGAGTGTCACTGGCTGCTGGGCAGCCAGCTTAGCGGTGGCTCCGCAGCTCCGAGTCTCTAAGGCTCCGGCTGAAAATTCCAGCTCTTATCCGTGGTCAAATAAAATCATCAAAAATTTGACTCAGATTTTTTTCCTTTGTTTTCAATAAAGGGCTTTTGGTTTATAGATCCATCCACACTGCAGCATTTTACAGTTTTTTCTCCTGGGCTTGACCAGGGCTGTTGCAATGAAAATCTTTGGGTCCAAAGGGAAACACCTCTCTGCGTTGCATGTCTGTGTGTACACACACACATATTATTTTGAAAATGAATTGACAGACACCCCTATGAGATCACGTTTGCAGGCTGAATTTCTGACCCTATTTTTTGCCTACAAGACTAAATCAAGACATTTATGCTACGGAGGCAAAAGATTTGAATATCTAACCCATCCCCACCCATACATGCTTGTACACACACAAAGCCAAGGCAGAAAATCACATTGCTTTCTCAGCAGATCCATATTCCACCCCTGCAAAAACAGTGTAATCTATTTTCTCTGTAGCTGGAATTCACAATTATCAAGGATGCTGATGGCAGAGTCATGAAATCAGCTGAGCCTCTCTTAATGGCATTTTCACATATGACTTTTTTTATTCTTCTTGCCTTATTATTTAAACTACACAGTTTAATCTGTACCCACCACCTCACACGAGGACTTTAGAACACCCACATACCCTGACACAGAAACAGCCAATGCTCTTCTCTATTGTCAGCCACTGCTGTCCGAGGCCAAAAGAAAGAGGCCACCCATAATAATGTCAACCATCACCATGGTATCTGAGCACCATTTGATTTAAAGAATGCTCTAAGAGCCTATGGAAAATGTAGAGGCAGCAAAGGCAAAGCACTCAGAGTAACTTCAGAAATAATTGCAATGCAATTAAGATGTACCACCAAAATGAATATTTCAGAGCAGAGTTCATCTGCGGAGAGGTTGCCTGCATTAGGAAAGTTAAAGATATTCAGGCTTGCTTAGGCTCTCACATGAAACTCAGCAGCCAAACACAGAAATCAATGGACTTGTATCTGTAAAAATCCTCTGTGACAGAAAAATCTGATGCAGAAGGTTGTAACTCTGCCCATCAGCAGCCCTAAAACCTCTGACACTTCTGGGTGCCCAGCACTGCTCAGGGTCGAGCTCTGAAGATGAAATGCTGCTGGACAAGGGAAGGGAAGGAAAGGAGGGACAGTGAAGCTGCCACATTTTTGGAAGAGGGTTTTTACATGTGTCTTTGCATCTGCAACAGGCAACACCTTCATGCTGGCCTCTTCAAGTGTCACCATTTAGATGCACATGGGAAGTGCCACTGGGAAAGATCTCTGTGATTCCATTTCTTTCCAATGTCTCATTTAAAAGGATCTTTGTTCTCACACTACCACAGCAGAAGGGCTGTGATCCCACAGCAGAGACCAGGACCAGAGGAAGAGCCAAGGATCTTCCCAGCAGGGAAATCACAGGTCAAGCTACCTAACTCTACCAGGGAGAGACTGGGGGTTCACATGGAAAATTATGTTATTTCTGCTAAAAAATAAAGAAAAAAAGGGATCTCCAATGCTCATAATTTTCTCTCCACCCAGCAATGGGCAGGGTGGGCTCTGCTTTCACCAAATGAGCAGCCCCAAGGGAAGCTAGCTGCCTTCAGTAAGGACAGGTTTAAAATTAAAATGAAACACATTTTGCTTACATGCTTAATGTTTAAATGTTTTGGTGAAGGGGATCAGTTCTGGCAGCCCAGAGGGTTTCGATCCCAAAACACACAGAAAGATTATGAGCACAAGTTAAAAACCCACAGAATTCCCTTTGGAGAAGCACAGGGGTGCAGCTTTTGGAGGCTGCTTTTCCCAGAACCATGCCAGAACTCTCAGCAGCAGGACAGTTGTGAGCAAAGATGGAGCTGTTTATCTACTGGAGGTGAGGATTTATTTTCTAGAGGGCAGGTGCAACTCTAGGGAAGACTATTTTGGTCATTAATGCAGGTTTAGCAGGCACCATTAGATACTGAGCTTTGCTGGTAAGAAGTTGTAAATATATTTAAAGTTCTCATGATTGAAAACCAGGGACAAGGCTCCCCCAGGCAGGCACTGGTCCAAGCTGAAGGTGAATACGAGCACAGGGCAGCTGTGTTGCCTTTTTATGATTCCCACTGTACAGTAGGCTTTGATGTTTATTATGAAATATTATGATTTAAGTGGCTGGAGTAGTTCATGAAAAATGACCCCTGTAAATGCTGCCTGGGAAACTGGATTCAGCAAATTAGCACATTCCTTAACATGATCCTCCTCATTGTGCATTGTGTGTTAACTTAAATGTGCGTAAATGGACAGTTCAGGAGCCTATACATAAAGTCTGTACATGATTATCCTATTAAGGACTATTATTGGAGTGCTTTAGTCTTGTGCTGTATCACTTATGCAAATGAGAGAAAATCTGAAGTTACTGTTACTTTTAGACAAAGTGCAAATAAGCTTTTCACTGCATATTAATGAATTGCTAATACCCAGCTCTTCTGCACCCGTCTTTATGCAGATTAGAGTAATGCTGTTTGCACAGTTGTAGCATTTCAACTTTTTCATTTGGAAGCACCTAGACTAAGATTTAAAAACAAACCCAAACTCCGTACCGTGCAAGTTAAAGCAATTAAAAACCCAAATAGAACTCCTGCAGAAATTTAAAATTGAGGCTGCAGACTTGGTGAACGTTTGACTGTAATTTGTGATGAATAGTTCAAAACTAAGTTTTACAAGTTCATCATAAAACTTAGTAGATCCAAACTGCAGATCAAGAAAGCATTGAAGAAGAGTCTGAAATCCATCCATATTTGAGATGGTTCTTAATTTTAAGGAGACTTAAATCCCTCTAATTGCAGTAATGTTTCGATACATGTTTCAGTGCATCCCTGAAGGAAATACTTTCTTGATTCAGGACTTGAAAGAACACATCCCAGCTCTGGAGCCAATCATGCAACCTTAACTCATAGAAGCAACTGCTGTGATAAGAGACCCCTTATTTCTGGGCAAATTCTTGAGATATCAAAGCCAAAACTTCAAAGAAAACTATAAATGCTCACTAGCTCCAATAGGAAGAGCATGAGGTCCACAGAGAAAAACAGTTCTGATGAATGTGATCAATAATGACTGTAATTTAAGTTTCATCTCTGTTGAAAACAAGGAAATACTTCCAACTGTAAAAAAGGTGGGAAGAAATACATATCCACTATCTCAGAGAAGTGATAATGTGTTATGTGGCTTAGCTACATAGTCATTAGTAAAAGTTATCCTCATAAAACCATCTGGTCCATATCTACAACATTACATTTGAATAAATATTAGAAAAATGAAAATCAGCCATTCAGGAAGAAAGCAGTTGTTCGGGAAATGACATTTAGTGCAAAACAAAGGGAGAAAATTCTGGCCAAAAGACACCTTTCTTCAGGGTCCCTTCCAACCCAACCCTATGATTCCCAGCTGCTGATGCCCTGGGCTTGCAGAGGGGTGGTTTTTCTGCAGGAGTCCCTGACTCCTGATTTGTGACAGCAGCAACACAGCTGGTGGCACCAGACTGGTGTTCAGGTTCAGCTTCTGGTACTTTCAACATTGGTTGCTTTTCCCTCCTCTCTCAAAGAAGACAGCAATATTTGATAATATTCCTCTGTGTATCCTCTATTTTCTTACAGAGGGGAAGCTCTGCATTCAGATGGGAGCACTATGTAAGTTTTGGGTGGATTTTGCCATTAAGAAGGCAGTTTACATTCATGGTTACAGGGTAGAAAAACTGAATTTCCAAAAGCTCCCATCTTCCACGGACTCATTCATAAACAAGCATTCCTTTCTTTTGTAACCACCCCAAATCTAAACATAGATTATCATGTTTGAAAGGGAAGATTCTGGCTACAAAACAATCTGAGGACTTGAACAGTAGTGGTCTGTGGTTTTCCATTACCACCATTCATATTTACATCATCCCAAGGCTGGCAAAGAGCAGCAGCGGCCACAACTCAGCCAGGCAAGCAAGGTGGGATGCCGAGGGCTCCATCCCCATTTTCTGTGTCCTGAGATCCTCAGACATTCCTATTTACCCTGGATCATCACAACCGCTTCACATCCATTACCAGCTCTTCAGTAAATAACACGTATTCTGTCTAAATGCATAACATACAAATGCTCAAATACATAATTAATGCAGGTTTACCCTTGAGAGCTGTTGTTGGTCTCTGAGGTAAGTAATAGGTCTTTTATTGTTTAGACTTAAAGATCTCTTGAGCCTCTTTTAAGGACGTGCTTTGAGCAGCTAAGGGAAGGGGAAAAAAAAAAGAATTCTGCACAGGAAATCTATAGGTGAGTCCACTGGCAAGGAGCCAAAACTATTCTTCTGTGCTGCTTTCCTCTGGCAGGTCTCCATAGAAGATTGAACAACAAAACTGTCTGTAAGACAGATTGAACAACAAAACCTTTTGCAGAGGACAAGGATTTGAGTGAAGGATGAAGGTGCAGGTTTGACTGAACCTTTAAGAGGACCTTGTCCAGCTTCTGCCCTCCCATGAGCTGGCTGGAGTTTGCAGAAGGGCTCACAAATATCCCCACAAACAAGGAGAGAACTCACAGACCAGCATGAGAGGAGGGTGTATTTCAACCAAAAGCTTACAGGTAGAAGGGCATTTCCATTTGTTTGTCAGTTATTAGGAGCATTCAAGACCCTCGCCATTGTGATTTGGAGAGGTTACAACATGAAATTCCTCTCTGGCAAACTCTGGGCAAACTCTTTCTATGCAGCTCTGCATCACCATGAAGCCATGGTCACCTCGTCCAGCCACATTCAGCAGGAGAACATGAGGTGAATCCAAGCAATGCTGTGGTATGCTCAGGAATGGCTCCTGAACACAATCTTAAAAACTCCATACCAGTGACTCTGGTATTCCATAAAAACCACTGGTGCCATCCTATCAATCTGTGCATGTTCAACATTTTCACTTCTTAGGTGCATAAGAAGTTAACATCCCCTATTTTTGATGTGGAGCAGAGCCTGCCCAGAGCAGAGGCAACATCCCATCCTGGCTGTGCCTGTCCACACTTCACTCACTGCTGTGAGCTTCTCCTTTACAGGCTTTAGTGATTCCAAAAGCCCTTCTTCCAGCCTAGAGGAACAGATTTAATCTCAGGCTGCCTTAACCAGAGCTGTGCAAGGACAAGTGCGTGTGCACCACAGCAACCCTGGGCTCTCAGCATAGCCCAGCAGATCCAGGCACACAATTCAGAATCATTTCAATCTCTGTGGAAGGCTGAGCCATGGTTTGGGAATGGTGTTTGCAAACATGGACATGCAGGGTGGATTCCAGCTCTCACCATGGGCTTGTGCAGTAATTACCACTGGTATTAATGAATTTATGAGAGAACATCAATGGGGAATGCACCCCAAAGTACTTAATATAAAACATAATATGGACAGCAATGCTGCTACAGACACAGGACACAAATGGAATTCAGGCATTTCCAAGACTGTAACAATTTTGAGGATGTCAATGACTGTTTTAATATCCAGACAGCCTTGCTTTTGCATTTCCTTTTATAAATGATCAAATTAAATTTGCACTGTTACTTCATTTGGGCTCCCCTCCTTTTATGTTTAAAGCACAACATTATTATAGACTTACTTTATGGGTAGAGTAACTAAGAACAATACAAGCATCATAATGAAAAAGATGTGCAGCATTTTACACTGCATAATAAATGTGTGTCCATATCAATGTAAAACATACAAATGGCAATAATTTAACACTGAATATTTTTCTGCCTTTAATTAAAATAAACTAATAAAGATTTCAGAGATGCATTTGCTTTAATAGAATGCAGAGTTATAATTGGTGACCTATTTTAAGCAATTTAATTTCCCATGACCTGTTTTCCAAATTAACATAGTAATAGAAGAATGTTTATTGTGTTTGGGAATATAAGTTTCTCCTTCAAAGATGTCATATGCCTTTGTGATTTGATTTAAAGGTGTGTTCTTTTATTAAAATGTTCATATAAAGAGCTTGTAAATTATGTAAATGTTTCTTTTTATGGCATTTAATAAGTCTAGAATTTTAAATCAAAGCACAATCAAAGAAAATAAACAAGGACATATTGAAGATTCAGAAGATCACTTTAAAAAAAGAATATCAGCTGGGTCGTACCAAATTCATTTGAATCTCCTTTTTCTTACAGCATTCATAAGAATACTTTCCCCAACTATTTTATTGCATTCTTCTGTTTGTATATACACATAAACACACCCAGGCACAAAATTATGTATTTTACACACACAAGCTCAATCTGCAGCTGTTTGGAGATGGCTCTTTTTGGAATCTCATTAAACCCTCGTGGCATTGTGTGCCAAGGGCTGATTAGGCGTTATTTAAAAAAAAAAAAAATAATTCCCTTGTGTGATTTTGAGGCACCTGAATTATTCACAAGTTGCACAGGGGGCCCATTTATTTCCTGGGCCTGATGCTTCTGCACCAGCTGAATGCAGCAAAGAGTGAGTTCAATCCACTCTTACAACAGAGCCTAAGCCCAACAGTTGGGGCTGAGCTTTAAATATTAAATCCTCACCTTTAAAGAATAATGCCCAAATGACTTGCATATGGATTTGTTAAAAATATATTTTTTTATTAACTGATTTTAGAGAGTATTTTTATTTTCTCCTTGTCCTTCCTCAGTCTGAGGGCAAACAGCCTGATAAAATGATAAACTGAAACGCTTCAGGACAGGGGAACTCACATGAGGTGAAGGTGCTGCAGAGACCTGGGAAAGCCTCTGTGCCCCCCTTGTTCAGGTAACCAGCCCAACAGCACCATCATGCAAAGATGAGCCCTGCACGTGTTACACTGTGGGTAATCCTGCTTTTCATTATGGGATTATGGAGCAACGATTTTCAAGGCTTCAGAAGAACTCCAGTTTGTTTGGTGCAGGAGGAATGACCCAAGATTAAGGCAAACGTAATTAAAAAAAAAAACCAGGAAAAATATTTATTGTCTTCTCAAACACACTGTAGATGGGAGTGCATTCCTAGGCTATAGAGAGTAGTGGAATTGTGTCAAGGTTATGCAGGGTTAATGAGTCACCTTTGTATAAAACCAGTTCTAATGTTTGCTATTTTAATTATTCTGTCACGTTCAAAACTTGCAGATCAACTTCTTTTTCTGGAGGGTTCCTTTCTTATATTTAAATAGGGTTGCTCATGATTCAAATACACAAATGCACCTATAATACACCAAACATACCAATGCACCTGTAATACACCTCTGTGCACATTTTGGTGCTCACATATATATCTGTATTTGTATATACACCCCCATAACTGTGCACACACCACAGGTCTCTATGTGCCAGACCCATCTCAGTCACTGCCCAGACAAAATTTCATTCACTCCCTCCCTGAAAAGGTGAGAGAGGAAAAAAAGCTCCGCAGAACCGACTCTTTAACATGCCAGAGATGCACTCTGCCCCAAAACCTCTCCTGCTCTCCAAACCACCTCCAAATCACCTGTGAAACGTTCGGGACAGCAAAGGCACGGTGTTGAACAAGAGGGAACTCTCCTCACGGTGTTGTGCCTCTGTAAACATGCAGGGGAACCGAGTGAGTTTCACGGGGGGTCAGCTGCCTGCCTGGATCTCCGGGTGACGAGCAGGACATCAACACCTGACAGATGACAGCCTCCTCCTCCAGCTCGTCTCGGTAGCGTGAG
Source organism: Aegithalos caudatus (assembly GCA_013389925.1). Taxonomy (NCBI): domain Eukaryota; kingdom Metazoa; phylum Chordata; class Aves; order Passeriformes; family Aegithalidae; genus Aegithalos; species Aegithalos caudatus. The sequence continues at coordinate 685,053 of WEIU01006558.1, read as the reverse complement.
GGCTCAGACAGCCACGTGGCACCGCCGAGGAGATGCTCTGTAACAGCTTGTTACAGCCCCATCTGTTAGGAATTTACAGCTAATGTATCTTGGGTTTTTATAGGTAAGGGAGAAGCTGCTCGGCCTGGTTAGGAGATTCTCTGCGTGGCTCTCTTCGTGATTTTGCTGCCTGACACGCCGGGTTTTGTATTTTGGGGAATTGGTATTAAAAATGTCAATGAGTCATTGATGAACACGATGGGATCTTCAATAAACCTGCTTCTGCAGCAGTATCTTTATGTATGTATATATAGATGGATGAATGTGTCTCCTGCATGTGTTTCAAGCACGATTCCCTCAGAGCAGTCCAAGCTGTAGGGTACTTTGTGCCCAAATCCAAGCTCTGTCCCCTGACAGTTTAAACCATGAGATCCATGAAAGTGCAGGGCCTGAGGGATGATGGAATTGGGGTGCCCAGCAGGACCCCTCAGACTGTTGATGCTGTCCAGCCTCTTGGAAGCATTGAGAAGAAAAGGTCAAGTCCCTCAATCTAAGAAGTTTTCAAGCTATTTCTGTTACATTATTTGCTCTTGACAGCCTTGTTAAAGCACCCAAGAGCTGAAGGCTCTGACAGGAAGACTCAGAGAGAAGGAGTGAAATGGTTTAGGGTGGAGAAAGCAGGAGCAAATCAGCCTTTTTCCACAAAGACAGAGGCTAACAGAGTTCTGCTTTACATCTGCCCATGGAGTGGAAGCCCTCCCTGCATCCATACCCCTAAAGAACTCACAATCTCAGGGTTAGATCCCATAACAAGGCTTAGATCCCATAACCCCAGGAGGTGCACACAGCCCACCCAACGAGCACCCAGGGACAGGAGCCCTCGTGGTTTACCCCGTGTCCCTCACTGATGAGAGGCAGCGTGTCCTCCCTGCTCCAGTCACCCCAGCAACCCTTGTCAGAGAGCAGGAGAAATGGGGGGAGAAAGCACTAAAATAGACAATAAAGAGAACACTTCAGAAACCTGTCCAAAGGGGATCTTTGAAAAGCATTGATTTCTGGGCTTCAAGAGAGGAAAAGGAAGAGAAAAATAATTCAAGGGGAAAAAAATAGCAGCCCTCAAAACACAGGTTTCTAGCTGCCTAAATTTCCTACTGCCTTCAGAACCAGCAGCCCAGGTTCACTGGGGTTTAATTCTTGTGCTGCTGGACCTGACCCCCAGAGTGTGCTTCACCAGGACACCTCTCCAACACAAAATCAGCCCAAACTACCGTCACGTTTTTGGCTGCTCTAACATCACCTCCAACCCTGGCGCAAATCTGGCTCCAGAAAAGCATCCACTGACTGAAACAGCCCCGCGTGGAAGCAAAAAAAAAAACCCAAAATCCATTTTCTTTCTGCTTTATTTTTAAAGTCTCAGAACAGAAAGCGGGAGGGGGGAAATATCTGAAGATCCCAGCGTGTCTCCTTTCTCGGGGGGGTGAGGAGGAGCAGCGTTTTGCTCGGGGAGGGTGCCGGCTCGGTGATGCACAAGGCGGCCGAGGGGAAGGCACGGCCGGGCTGTGCGGGGCCGGCCGAGCCCAGCAAAGAGCCCCGGTGACGGCAGAACCACGCCAACACTGCTCGAATGTGCTCGCTGCCGCTCCAAAAAGGCTCCCCGTGCCAGCCTGCCTGGCTTTAATCTGTGCAACCAGCTCATCTCGCCCTCAGGATCCCCCCCCTCCCCCCCACCGAATGATGATGCTTTTTTTGGGATGTCTTCTTGCCTCTGCTGGTCCGACACCCCACAGCATCACCGACCTCTCAGGCTGCTTGTTCTTCCCTCAGTCTCGCCCTGTTTACACTGCTCTGTTCCTCCTCCAGTTCAGCATCAAAAACACTGCTGAAATAAATCGTTTTGGGTCCTATATAGGACAAAATAAAAAAATAAAAACTATTTCTGTTGTTACCAGCCTGGAATATCCACATAGCTCTGCCTTGACCTTACATGCCCTTGGTTAAAGGGATGTTCCATTATTAATCCAGCTTAGAGCTGGATTAACTTTTAAAGATACAAAAATGCCACAAGCCAAGGAAGGTGATATATTTTTGGCTGGTTGGAACTGGCAGACTGCCGGGCAGGGTTAGCAAGCATCTAGAGCTTAGGAGAGGTGCTTTTAGATACAAATCCTGATGAATAAAAAACAGCCAAACCACCCTAAAATAAATTATGTAATCAAGTGACAGCCAGCAGGTCATGCAGGACAGTTAACATGCCCCAGATATATTTGTACTCTATGATTCCCATTAAAGATTGCATCTGCCCAGTCTGGAAAGAAGAATCATGTTCCCCATCTCACAATAGGGATTTTGAAAAGGGAGGGATGAGGAAAAACTAATTCCAAAGAAGAACAGAAAAAAATGCTGCAGAGGAAAACATTTAAGGTCTGCTCCAAAGCTGATGTCAAGGGGAGGTTTTTGTTTTCCTCCTCTCAATAGACATCGGACTGTGTCCCTCCCTGGGGGACAGTTTCCAATTGTGGCCACTCTAATGAAGCATTGAGAATCTGCATTTGGAGGCTGAAAATTCACAGTGATTGCAGCCCCCCAGGTAGGGACTCTGCCTCATTTGCTGTTTGACTGAACCGAGCACAGGGTGGGTATTCCTGGAAATGAGACCTGATACCAGGAATGCGACCAGGAGGAGAGCAGAGTGATGGTTGTGGTTAGTAAAATGTGGATTTTCACATGCACCTGCACAAACAGAGGTGAAATACCAACCTAAGATACCCCCTCACATTTTAAATCAGGTACTCAGACTTGTAAACACCCTTAGAATGTTAACTTATGCATCAACAGAAAGATGGATTTTAACATATCCTTGAAAACAAACTCAGAAATACTTTTAATGAGCGCCTCTCATGGAAGTCTGCACATCCATACCCACGGACTGCTGCTGGCTGCAAATACACATCCATTGTGTTTGCTCCCCTCACTGCCTGGAGAAGGGATTTATGAGTAGGATACCTGCTTTTGATGAGCATTCCAGTGAGGAGCTTAGCAGAAAGGGAAAGGGATGATATTACAGCACATCTCTTCAGATGCCAAATAAACCAGGAACTCTTGAGCTGCTACTGTTTTGCTCATTGCAATAAAGTTCCTTGTTCAGCATAAAAAGGAGGTGATTCTGGCTGGTTTATCTCTATTACCATGTATCCAACATGTATAAGCAAAAATAGTCAGATAATGAGAAAAATTACCTTTGAATAAGCATCACATAAAAGGAAATGGTTAAGATCTGCCATGAATTATTCAAGGAGCTCCAAATATAAATTGCCACAAATAGCAAGGCAAGATTTTTTTTTTTTGCTTTTTCTGTGTGTTGCATATGTCCTGCAACAACCCAAACAGCACATTCCACTTTGGAAGCTGCATACAGAGAATTGCATTGCCTCGAGGAAATCCAATGGGAGGCAACGGTACACAGGGCAGATTATGCTCTTCCTCGCCTTACAGCTTGCATGTATATATGTTTTAAAGCCATTTTGTGCAACTAGGAGCTTTCAGCACATTATGCCCCTGTTGAAAGCCCACTACTACACCCAGAGGGTTTCACAGAAAATACTGCAGCTGAGGGGAAGCCTGGGTCCCTCAGCTGGAAATTAGGGCTGTGGAGCTGCAAGGGAATCAGGGCTCCGGTATAATTAAGAGTGATTCTTCACTAAAATGGCAATTTTGTTACTGCAATACTGACAGTTATTTAGATGCACATGGAAATAAAAAAAAAAATACTGGCTGGTGGCTAACTAAACCTGTGTAAATCTGTTTGTACCAGTAGGGCTGCAGCACGCAGGTCAAACAGCAGATTTGGAATGGGGATGGTGGCACTTGGGCTTGCCTGCCTTTTCTAGGACACAGCACGCAAAGGACAGGGGTAATCTGCACTTGTGCTTGTCTGAGGCTGCAGGGAACAGAGCTGCTCTCCTCTGACTTTGGTCACTGTGTAACACCTCTGACGCCTGATCAAATTAAACAGATCGAAGGCAGAGGCGCATCCCCGTGTGACCTGTGAGAGCCTGGATCAGCCCCTCTCTGCATCCATGGGATTCTGCAGCCTCCCTCCTACTCAGCTTCCTCCTTCACCCTTCTCCTCAGCCTCTCCTTTTCTTTAAAAATTTGGGTCACCTTGCTTACACTGGCACAGATTTGCCCAATGAAAACTGCTTTTGTGCAGTCCCTCAGGGTAGGAATAAAGTGGGGATTGATGCTACGGGGAGGCAGACGGCTCTCCGTGCACAGGAATTCAGTTCTCTCTGTCTGGGGGGAATATATAGATAAGCATTTATATTATTTTTCTTTTTTAGAGTATTCCAGACAAAGTTCAGAATATTCCAAACATGCAATCTGCAGAAATGCATTGCTTTTTAAAATGCTCGGAGGAAAACAGAAGACTTTGCTTTATGAGTGTTTTTGGTTTGTTTTTTTTTTTGTACCCTATCTTTATTAAAAAAACAAACAAACAAACAACAAAACAGAACAAGAAAGCAACAAATTTTCTGCTGCTTTGAAAGCAGCACACATTTGTGTGTGCCCACTGCTTGAGAGTCTCTCTGCCTTGCCCAAGGAGCATGTGCCTAGCTCGAGTCCCCACGGTGAGTGGCAGAATCTGCCATATGGAGGTCACCTTGTCCAGGTCCATAAATAGCTCTTTTTCCTAAGCAGGGAAGGGAAGGAGCTAGTGAGAGTAATGAAAGAGGAGGCTAGCTCACATCCGTGGCACTGATTGGTGCCAGGGTTACAGCACGCAGAGACTTGTCATGCCAGCAGCAGCGATACCGTCAATCTGCAGGCACAGAAGTCACCTCCTTCCACCGTGGAAACATGTGCCAGCCAGTTTTTCATTTCAGCTTTCACACAGGGGTTTGGATGCCTTTCAGGAGCGGAGAACAGATACTTCAGGAAAGGTGTCCTTGGGGAGACAGCAGCAGGCCCCAGGCAAAGGGATTTGCTGCTTAAGGACACGGGCGGGGGGCTGCCAGGCGGGTCCCACGCTGTGGGTCAGGGCATGCAGGGGGTTTGATGAGCAGCACCATCCAACCCCCCCACTGCTGCTGAGAGCTCTGTAAAGGCACAGGCATGAAATGGCTCAGGTACAAGTGACAAAACCACTGTCATTCAGCCCCCCAGTTTGTGGCAAGGACTCCTCTTCCGTGCACCGACAACCAGAGACGGGAAGATTAAGAACCGCACCTTGTGCAATGAACCTTTTTGTTTGGTTCAGCTTTCAAGATACCAACAACTATGAAAATGCTACAGCAAAACCACCTGATAGCCAACAAGGTGCTCAGATAGCACTAAGTATTTGATACCTTCATTTAAAAACAGACTGGAACGTATCAGCCAGAATGTCGTGTCAGAATGACTTTCACAGAACAGAAAGCACACTGAGGTGTTTGCACTGCAACATCCTGGGGAACAATGGGAAAATGAGGAAAACATTGCAAAAATATTAGTCCCAGGAAAATCACAGATAATTTAGAGGAGGGTAGAATGCAAGGAGGAGATAAACAGGGTTCTTTTTATTCTAATTAAAAATTGTTTTTGAGTGCAAACACCTGAAGTCTGGACTAGCACCTCCCTCTTTTTTGCCTCAAAACATTTAGCTGATAAGTCATACCAAGATATAAGGTTAAGGAGAAGGCAGAAGCATCAATCTTGATGCACTCAGATTGCAACTTTTTTAGAGAGTAACACCTGGTAGTAGGGAGGTGGTAACCCAGCTGTTAACACCCCTTTGTGGGGGTGATGCCAGTGCTTTGCTCTCTGTCCGGCTCAGAGCGATCCCCTCCCATTTGTCAACAGAGCAAGGGAAGAGCACTTTTCCCTCCACGACATCTTTTTGCATCCCACAGGCTGCAAATCCCTGGTTTGATCTTGTTCAGTGTGGAACATCTGACATGCCTGTGATGGGGAAGCTTTAACCGCTCTTATTCCTCCTTATGATACCCATGACTATAGGATTGGATAAAAGGGATGAACAGATGGATGGATCACGTATGCACACTGCAGAGCCTTTATCCTTCACTAGGTGTTGGTTTAAGCGATGCACAGTATTTTTAAATAGCCTCTTCTCTTTTTCCTTTCCCCTTCACAAGTTTTCCTCTAATGTTCCTCCCCTCGGCAGTCTCTTCCCCCCTCTCCCATATAAACACTTTGAGCTCAAGTTTTGATACATAAAAAAAACACCTAACCATGAAGCAGCCCTAAGCCAATGTTTCCTTTGTCCTTGCTCTTTAAAAGCTGTAGTTGCTGCTCAGATGAGGTAACGGGCCTCATAACACAAGAAGTATGTTTTTCAGAACTTAATGTCCTCTGCCACAGATGTCGTCTCTGCCAGAGGCTTATTAACACCTCAGAAGAGCAAAGCCCTGCCCACAAAGGGAAGGGAATCTAAAGAAGATACACAAACAAAGGAGGTGAATGTTAAAAGCAGCTAATGAGGGGGAAAAAAACCCTCCACCTTCCCATCACGGCACTTCAGAACAAGTAGCATTGCCAAGCACTAAAAACCTGGGGATTAAAGAGACAATTTAGGAAGACTTGATGTGGGGAATGGAAATCTCCTGGAAGACATTAAAAGATCAGCACACGTATTTGGAGAAAAGAAGAACCACCTAGAAAAAATATATGTATGTATGTATATGGACAATTTTGCCAGGACTAACAGAAAAGCTATTAAGAGATAATCAGGCACATTTATTTCCTATAAAGAAAATTCATATTTGAGGGGAAACTGAAACCTGGGGACATGCACAAAAGTTTCATTATCAAAAAAGATGTACATTCAAAGGAACCAACTGAAAAAGCAAAGTTGCTTGTTTGCCAACCTTTCTCCTTAAACCAATCCTCTCAGAAACACCAAGAAGCACTCAAATACCCACCTCATTGATTTGTGTTTCCTGCTCTGGAAATGCTATGTGTTGTTTTCCAAATTATTTTTATTCCCCCCACTGATGCACTTGGTCCTCCTTTTTGGTTTTCAGTGTTCCAAGGCTGCCCCAGAGGCACTCAGGCACCTCTGCCAAGGTGCTCATGGGCATCCCATGGGGCTCCCAACCTGTGCACTGGGGTGGAGTTTCCCTTCTCTTTCTGGGGAAAAGTGGGGCAGGTGTCCCTTTATTCTTTTGGAGAAACTGAGACTGATCATCAAGACCAGGATTTTCTTGCCAGAGCAAGATCCTTGCTCAGAGACTCATGTAACTGGCAGGAATGTGGCAGAGTTCTGGGGCCAGACTGGAGGGCAAGACCCCTTGTATGAAAAATGGATGGGCAAGAAGTAATCACAGGGCCACAAAAATCAGCAGAAATAAACAGTAAGTCAGGATGTTCAAAAGGGCACCATGAGTGATCTGAGCCACAGCAAGGACAATAAAATCAGCCCCTGAGAGTGTTGCTATTTAAAGAAATGTTTCATATGGAAATGAACAGCCCATAGAGGGATGAGCTAGGTTGGTAACATGCATAATGCTAAAACTGCCTGGCATTTATCCCCAGTGCAGCACACAGAGGCTGCAGGGATCATGAAACATATCACAGGGGTTAAGAAAACTCAAGGGGCTAAAAGGATTCAAAAAGCTCTTAAGCCAGGTTAGACACTCCTGCAAGAACTGGATGATAATTAAAGCCTTTCCAGTTAGTTAAGTTGCATTCAGTCATTCGAGGAGAGACAAACTTTTAGCAGGGGTCTCACACTCCCTGCCTTTAGCATGAAAAACAACTCAATGTGAAAATTATCCTGAACTGCTCCACACTGAACTGAGGCTTCAGCAGACATGGAAATACTCATTCCTTGGAAAGAGCTGAATCACTGAGATGTCCTGGTCACACAGTGGGGCTGGAATTCCCCATATTGATAAGGAACTTTGAAGGAGACAATGTTATTGTCCTTGTGGTACCTTTATCTGTCAGATGGAGGGGTCATAATTCCTTGTTCTTTGAGGCTGTTCAATCCAGCCTTGTTAACAGCTCATGTGCACGGAGAGGAGACCCATGCAGCCCCAGCTCCACCCCAGGGTCAAGCATCATGTCTTGGGCACTGGATCCACAGCAAGGAGTATTATAATTTTAAAAATTGTCCACCTCTTTCAGAGGAACCCTCCCCAGTTTTGTCAGCTGTCCTTTCCTCTGCAGGGCTGAGCCAGACCAAAGAAAAAAATCAGGACCATTCAAAGGGCAGAAGGATGCAGTTTGCCTCAGATGGTGCAGGCTTGGATTGCAGTCAAAGAACTGAATCTTCTGCAGAGATTAACAAGCTCCACAGGTGCAGGGGAAGAACAGGCTCTTCGAACACAGGAGAAGAAAAACACACAGTATGGAAAAATGCCCACTGCCTGACTCGCTACTGAAACTGTTAAACAACTGCCAGTGGGTTTCTGGAGGGAGGCTGGGAGATGCAAAGGTGTGGAAATAGAGAAAGCAGCAGCCGCCGATGTCCCACAGGAAGGAAACGGCGGCCAGCGCTAGGAGATACAATCTGATCCTTTGTGTGTTCTGCAAGTTGCCTTGTTGGAATCAAAGACCGTAGAAAACCAGTTTGTGAAATAATGGTGGTGACAGAGCAGCACCTCCCCGTGTCAGGGCTGTTTCACAGAGTGGGGCTAATTCACCTTTTGTCTGCCTAATAGTACTGCAAAACCAGAATCCCTCCGATCAGAGAGGCTGAGCTATTTCATGCTGTAAACTCTTTGCAGGCAGCCTGACAACAGAACAGGCTCTGTAAAGCATTTCTGAGTAGCAATGAGCCTCAAATGGCACTTCCCAAAGCCTTTCTATCCCATGGAGAGCAAAAAAATGTGGCAGGGAAATACCAGCTTCTCGGGGAAGGGGCGTAAATAGCTCTAAGTGGGTATGGCAGCAAAAGCAATGTGATAATATGAAGGAAGAGCTGCTGAGATTATCAGTTCCTGGCATTATATTCCCAAAACACTCCTGAAGCCTCACAGCTTCCATATGGCTCATCAGACACATACAATAACATGATCACTCAGAACATTCAGTCCTATAGAAAGGAAACAAGAAACACAGACACGTCCCTGTGCTCCTGCACAAACACAGCAGTGACACCAGGGCCTGGAACAAAAGGGACAGGAGCAAATTCCGTGTTGGAGTCAGCTTCCTCCTGGTCACAAGTTCATTGTGAGCATCAAACCTTTGCAGAGGGTGTGTGTTGCTTCCAGATGGGTGCAGATCCCACAGGTGACACCCATCTACTCAGGTGACACATTTTGGGCTCAAGGGTGACATGATTCAAACCCAAGCACCCTGGGGCATCCTGCAGGCCTCTACTGCAGACCAGGGGGTTCCACTGAGCACTTCCAGAGACACAGCTCCATGACAGTCTGACAAAAATCCTGCCTAGGAGCAAACTAGGGAGCAATTCTGCTGGAGAGAGCAAAGCTCTGCTAAAGTGCCTCTGGGTGGTGATGGCTCTGTGCAAGCATGGCTGTTGTCACATCTTAGTGACATAGAAGCTGTGGATGTCCCACCCCTGTTAGTGTCCAAGGTCAGGTTGGACAGGGCTTGGAGCAACCTGGAATAGGTGTCTCTGCCCATGGCAGGGGGTGGAATGAGATGAGCTTTAAGATCTGCTCCCATCCAAAGCTTTCTGTGACTCTGTGATTCCATGACAGCTGAATGGAGCCTCAGAGTCCTCATCCCTTTGCACTATCAACAGAGAGAGGTTTTATGAGAGCAGAAGTTGTGATTAGTCGTGCTAGGAAAACTTGGCTATTCCCCAGATTTTTCCTAGATGATGTCCTTGTGTGGCACATCTGGCTCATCCCAGAGCTGTTGGAATCATGGTCTTCGCTGACTGTAGCATTTTATTTTCAGTATGAGGAAGGATCAGGCCTGTAGTGAGCTCCAGAAAAACTTCTCAGTCATGGCTTGTAACCATCAAAACTCCTTCCCCAGCCTACTGAGGCTTAAAAAGATGCAGTTTCAGTTTCTGTGATTCTCTTCCAAGACTGATAAGCCAGCAACAGTATTTCTTGTTTCTCAGTCATCTGTTCTTCAGTTTTCAGAAACTATTTCAGTTCTACAAACTGGCCTGCCATCTTTTCCCTTCTATGAGACTTTAGAAAGAGAAAAAGGATGAATCACCCTTTTTAAAATTACTTTTCCAAGTGGAGGGTCTCCTTCACAAAGTTACTTATTCCAAGCATCCATTGCACTGTTCCTTCTGTGGTACCTCCCATTTCTTTGATGCTTCTTCTTTCCTCACCGAGGGGCTTGTTTATTTTTATTTTTTTATAAGCAAAGCCTAATTCTTGGTTTTCTTGTTCAAACTCCTCAACCAAGCTCCTTGAGGAGCAAAGTAGGCATACAGAAAGTTAATGAGAAATTCTCCCTCTGTCCCTGAGGATTGAAGAGGGGATAATTTAGGCAGTGTTTGGAACCAGCTCCGACCCTTTTAAGACTATCCAGCATCACTGCAGCAGGAGGAGGATCCAACTGTCCTACATTTTCCTTGTGGATGCTACTCTCCTAACAGAGCATGGCTTTTATGGCTTTTCTTCCATGGTTTTT
>WEIU01006558.1:622384-674495 GCA_013389925.1 Aegithalos caudatus | reverse complement strand
TTCTTGTTTTTTTTTTTTTTTTTTTTCCATGGTTTTTCTTCCATGGCCTTCCTTCCATGGCTCTGCCAGGTCTGAGCAGAGCAGGCAGGGCAGGACCACCCAGCCAATGCTGGGATGCCACATGGTGACAGGCTCCTGACAATGAATGTTAATTTCCATCACCTCCCTCCATTGGGCACCCCAAAATTGATGGTTTCAGGTGCTGGTTACAGCACCTTCTGCCGGATGGGATCACCTCAGCATCTCCTAATTAGCTGGATCAGCTGTCCTCCTCACCAGGAGCAGCCACTGAACGCCTTCTCCCTCTTCCCAGGATGGGCTCTCCCCCCGCTCTGCTCTGCCGCTCTTCACCCTGAGAAATGTTTTGTGATGCTTTGGATCCCTTGTAAACTGTATTCTTCCATTTGGGCAGTCTTTCAGCTCCATGAAAGTTACACGTTGTTTTCATTTCTTCTCAAGTACCTCAGGTCAAAGAAAGACCTGTGTCACAGTGGCTCTAAAAGCCTAATAAAGTCTTTCATCCAGAGACCTGCTTGCTGGCGCAAAGTCAGGGAAAACAAACTAAGTCATCGAGTGTTGTTCAAACTGTCAGATCCTTTTCAGCATGCTCTTCCTGCCAGCCTGTTCGTGTGCGTTTGGGGGCTGGGATGGGGAGGAAGGGAAGGGGGGGAAAAAAATCCTGATGGCAGAAAGCCCATGGAACAACTGGCACCTTTCCAAAGCAGCCTCCCCCCGGCCCCCAGCCCGCCTTCATGGGCACAGGCGTCTGCCAATCTGTTCTGCACACACACACACACACACACACACACACACACACACTGCACAACACAAGCAACAAAATGACTTTCCAATAACTTTGCTCACAAGTGCCACTCTACCCCGGGTTTGGCACCTTGAGCTTTCTCCTCACCCCCGCCTCTCTGGGCTCTGCCTCCCAAGAGCTGGACAGGTTCCAGTGTTTAAAAGCCCATTTAACCACTCCCTTTTGTTTAGAAATACTAAGCCTTGATCTGATTTTATCGACCCTGCCGTGCCAAGAGGAGGAGGATGCTGAGGGTTTCTGAGCATCCTGCAATGAGCTGAAAAGCTCCACGAGCCCTTCAAGAAGGGCTTTGCCCACTTTGCAGCAGCCCTTGTGCTATTGTGGAGCCCCAGAAGGAGAGAGTGTACCATTTATGGGACCACACAGGATGGCTTCCACTTTTGCTGTTGTGCACATTTCTCCCTTTGAAAACTTCATTATTGGCACTGAGGAGCCAAAATTCAGTCCTGTGCTTGGCTGGCACTGTCTTTGATGGTTAAATAGCTTTCTTTACACTCTTCACCTTGTTCAGTGCTGCTATGCCCAGAAAAATCAGAGCAGCAGGGGAGTGAGGCAAAGAGGCACGAACAGGACCTCTGCTCTGATTGACAATTGTAATCTTCCTGGGTATTGTTAGGAGACATCTTTCTGCACTTGATAAACCCAGCATGATTACATGAAACATATCCTTTTAAAATATATTTCTCTTTTTCATAAAGCAGGTAAAGCCAACTGCATTTAGAGCTAATTTCAATGCCTTTGTGCAGTGTAGCATTTGGATGCCCTCTTAAGGATGCTGGGTTTGAAAGTTTGTCTTTTCTCAAAACCCCAGAGAAGCTCTTAACATCAGCGACAGAAAGTGCTGTCAGATTACAAGTCAGACAGAACCAGAGAGATCTGGAGTAACAGGAGACCCTTCCCAAAAATACATCTCCATTTTCCACGTGATTGTTTCTTTGAGAATGAACACACATTCTGTGGAATGGTGTAACCACACACTGACCACCGAGATCACCAGCCACATTTTGGTCCAATTCTTCATCTCCATCATCCCACCAGTTCTGTGCTGTGGCTCATCAGGGCACTGCATCAGGGCACAGGGGGAGGAATTTAAACATCCACGGAGCTGCTGTAAATTTGAATGAATACGAATAGTTTCTCATCTATGGCAATTTGCACCAATCAAGGCTGTACCTTCATGTATCCGGCAATCTGGAGGAAAGAGTCTGCCTCCTGCTAGGCAGTTACTGACACATTTTTAGCTTCCCTACGTTGGCTCTGCCCTCCTCTACTTTTCATTTCCCACCAAAGAGAAAACATAAAGGAAGTGATGATGAACAGGCAGCTGTGGTCAACAGAAGACGTAGCACGATCGAGAGAGATCCTATCTAAAAAGTTCACACAGGAACAGCCTCAGTGGCATTGAGAACAGCAGAGCCTGGAACAATATCACTGAAAAACAAATTACACACAGGCACTATCCAAGTCCAAACCAGTCAGATATTTTTGATATCCTGCAGCTTCAAAGGGGATAACAGGCAGTTGAGTGCTAGTGCAGAAGATCACGTTAGCCCCACCGGATTATTCAGGTCATGCTAAACAGCAAATTCAGTGGATTAAAAGAGTTCTCATTCCTGCTGTGCACTTTTAACAGTCTGCGACTTACACAGAGGGCTGAGGATGCTATGTACGTCGCACGTCTTGTGTAGCACTTTATAGTCAGACAAGCTCAGCAAGGGGCATCTGCCTTCCTAAAAATTGCCATTGACCCACTCCTGTTCAGGAACACTGAGAAACCAATGGACTCACCCAGCAGCTATGTGAAAATCTCTTTGCCAAGCCATGCAGAACTCACTTTTGTGTTTGCAGTGCATCGGCGCTGTATTACCATGACAAAACCAAATTGCCACCATTGAGGACAGTCTTTGCTAACACAACAGCCCTTCTCTGGTAATAAACTCGTGCTCACAAATGACGGCACAATGAAGGGATGTGGAACTGCTAGAGGATCTCTGGGGTAGCAGCCAACAGCTTTTCAGCTTTTTTCTTGTCTGACCCAAGTAATTCTCCATGCAGGCATTGGTGTAAAGTTCAGCAGCACAAAGCTTGGCCAACATCAGGGCAGTGCCATTGTCTCACATTAATGTACAATTCCTGCAATTGCTGCAGAGCAAAAGGCAGCATGGCCCCGGTTGTCACTGCAAAACATTTTGGGGGTTCTGTTGTGTCTAGCACTGTCCTTGCTTTCATTACGGGTCAGTGAAACCATGGGTGTTTCTACAGAAAGCCTGAAATCTGTGTGGTACCAACCCCACTAATACTGAAACCACCCACAGTAACTAAGGCTGTATTTCAGATGTCAATTACAAGTCTTTTGTGATCATTACAAATGGGGATTTACTGGGACAGGAGGTCCTGGGACAGGCAGGAAGAGAAGCATCCAGGTCTGACCCAACTCCTACCTCCTTCTTGCCAACCCCCAGCCCAGCACAACAGAGACAGAGCTCCCCAGGACTGTTCTGTGGTGGTCATTGCTAATTTGAAAAGGCAAATCTTCAGTGGGTGAGTGAGCAAACGGCAAATAAATGAACAAGGGTGCTTCTGCCTGATTTTTCAAAGTACCTTCTGCTCAGGTGGAGTCTCTTACGTCTAACAGAGAGATGAACTGTGAGCTCTCTTCCCTTCAGGGGGAGCAGCAATGGGGTGTGCCCTCTCCTCCACTGCCCATGCTGGAAAACTACTAGGAATGAAATATCATTGAGACTTCTACCTCTGTCAAAACTGGGAGAGATTAGCTGCCAGACTTAAAAAAATATTATGGAAGCTGATAGACAGAGACACCTACACACTGCTTTGAATGGCACCGAACTGTTTTCCCAAAAAAAAAAAACTGGGCTAAAAATGAAAATGGTCAGTCCCAGAGCAGGTCAAGACATGAATATGAGCTTGTTGGCAGTGGGCTGATGGATTCCTTGTGGAGGCAGACAGCTCTCCTGAGATTCAATGAACAATATAAGAGAAGGATTTAGTTTAGAGTAAAACACTAAGTTGTGCACAAGGGTTTGGGATGAGAATTATTCCCAAGATTAAACTCAGCTAGAGCAACTTTGACCTCACAAACAGCACATTATGGATTCAAGTCCCTCACTTGCACCCAAAACTAGAAGCTGAAGTAGACTTTTTTCCAACCATAATGACCATCATATTGGTGTTTTAAGACAGAATTTTAACAGACACTGTACCTGTGAAATCCTCAACAAATATTACATTGATGCAACAGCGGTGCAGCATTTACAGTAACAATTTGACAAAGGTTTTTTCATAAAAGTTTGCAGATATTCCTGAGTACTTTTTCAGCGGAGAAAAATCACCCAGAGCTCCCACAGGGTGCATCTCGAGGGTAGGAGATGGCAAAGCTGAACATTCATCACCAGCAGATCAGGGAGCAGATGGGAAAACCACAGAAAGAGGTTGCACTGAGTTTGCTGTTTCTTTAAGTCGCTGATGGATTCACACATGATGCAACTAGACACAACACAGCACTTGCATCTTCCTGCATCAGTGATTCTGCAGACATAGATCTTCCCACCCTCCTTTTCCCCCTTCCAAGGCCCAGATGTAATTTTTGTCTGCAACTGGATACAATCACTTTCTGCACACAAGCCCAGCAAAACAAAACATCCCATTTTCAGTTCACAGAGCTGCCATGGCAGTAATAAATATTATTTTGTTTGTTGGGGTTTTCTTTCTGGTTCCTGTTGTTTTGTTTTCCAAAAATCATTGTTCTGCAGAACAATTTAACACAACTCATTCTTCCTGATTTGAGACTTTGTAGTTAGCTGAACCAGTAGTTAAGTTCTCAGTGAAAAAGCCAGTCCTTCCAAGCCAAAACCCAAATTTCTCTGAAATCTCAACCTTTAGATAACTTCCTCAATTGACAAACCCGAGACAAGCACTCGGATTCCTCCCATTTCAGCAGGAAATGGCCCAACACAAATCTCTGCAGCACTGTCATGGTTTGCAAGCAGAAGGTGGCACCTTTGGGTTTGCCCCTCTGCTTGGAGCAAGCCATGGCTGAGGGAAGGCTGCTGGGCACAGAGAAACCCATTCCTTACCCCCTGGACTCTGTTTGCAATTGGTATCTGAATTTCTTGACAGGGAACAACTGGCTGCCTGATACCCCAGGAGTTTAGGATAAAACCCAGAGCAGAGCAGCAGCCTCACACCCGCCACCACCAGGGCTGTATTTTCAGGAGAACATTGCTTGATGTTGCTGATTTGAGGAAGGGGATGAGTACTCCTTGGAAGAAAAACCTACTTAAATTAGGGTTTTATGATCCTGGCTCAAGCACGAGTAAAGGATCCTGAGCTCTCTTTGCAGGGGGCAGCTTCAGGAATTAGCCTCTGTTTTCTCCTTATCTCCCCCTTCTCATTCAATTGCCTGATCTGGTGGTAATTTTCCTCTCTCTGGTGCCTCCCTACCCATCCTTTCCTTCTCTCTTCCCACCCTGTCAGCCAATGACAAAAATAGAGATGAGGAGAGACACAACTGCATAAAAGAAGGGATTTTTCCATCTTTAATCGCAGAGGGGGAATGGTTTGCGCTCTGCCTCGCCGCAAAATCTTCTCAGGTTGGGCAGGTAAGATTTGAAGGGAGGCTGTGTGATGCATGGAGCTGAGCTGGCCCCTGACCTCCAGCTCCCTGCCTCCAGCTTTAGAGAAGGCAGCAGGCGTGAAATGGCACCAGCAGTGCAGCTTGGTGCTTTTCTGAGCAGCCCTTGAGAGGGGGGAGCAGCCGTCTCCAAAGCGCTCCCTGCATGGTGTGCACACCTTCCTGGGGCACACCTGGGGAGGAACACTGCTCTGGCTTTGCAGCACTGACACAAAAAGCTCTTTGCTGTGCACACACAGGCTCTGTTGCTCAGCAGATACAATGCTGTTGTGCTTCAAGATCAGTTTCCATTTAAAAAAAACCTGAGTTATTGAGAACTTAAGAATGAAGGAAAAAGAAAAACGAATCAATGCTTACCTTGCTTTTTGGTGGGTTAAGCTTGGGGATTTCTTGTTCCTCAAGAGCACTGGACTTTTTGTAGCTAAGGAAAAAAGGAAAATAGGAAAATACTGTAAAAACAAATCAAAAGAAAAAAATTATATCAGTATACCATTTTTTTAAAAAGCTCTTTATTCTTTATTTTTATCTTTGCATAGTATTAGAGCCGTTCAGATTAAAGTTTGCAAAAAATATTCTCCATAGGTATATCCTCATTTTTGTTGGATAACATCAGTTCTTTGATCTTTATTCACTTATAGAACTGTTCTTTTCCTTCCAGCTCTTTGCTTCCTTACCTTTTGCCACATTTGAAACTGAGGCTGGCCCAAAACTGCTCCAAGGCATCTCATTATTTCCACCAGGGTAGTTTATCACCAAACTCAGTATATTTTTCTGCTCTCCAACAGAACAATTAAAACAACACCAGCTTAACAAAGGATGAATTTCCAGGTACCTTCAGCACAACCTGCAGGATGATCCCTCTTACAAACCAAGGCAATTCCATGCATTTCCACCAGCAGCATGGCAAACTACTCAACCATTTCTGAAAGCAGAGCTGGGTCCCCTGAGCCACACGTGCTGCCTTGCCCTTGTGAGCAGGAGCTCATTGCCTTTTTTTTTCACCTCCATTTTTCAAGATTTCCAAGAGGAATGGTCCTGTCCTTCACCTCCATAGTCATTTGTCCCAGCACAAACCAGATTCAAACCACAGGAAGCCCTGGGAGGAGATGCCAAGCCCACGGCACGGCTGGCCCAAGGGACAGTGTCACCATGCTGAGTGTTTGATTGTACAGTCCCCACACAAAATTAATTGATCATGTCTTTTCAATAGACCACAAACAGCTCTCAAAATTAACCACAAGGAAGCAGACTCCATTCGGAGATTTGGATCAACAAAATATGAACACAAAAATAAAATCATTCCCATTATGATATTCTTTTAATAAATGCTCCTCAGTAGGGCTACATGAAGGATTTTCTCTAGTGTATTTTGGTCTGGACTTCTTAAATACATTTGAGAAATTTCCCGAAAACAATTTTTGTAGAGAAATGGATCTATCCAGATTAAAAATTTCCCCTGGAAATTCACTGTCAATATTTTTTTAACCTACTTTTCTTCCTCACTCCCTCCCCAGGAGCTCTTTGTCTCACATCAGTGCTCTGCCACTCTTGGATCCTATGAGTCCTTCTGCCTCGATGCTTCTTGGGATAAAATGATCTTTCCCAGGAGCTCTGATAGGCTGCTTTAAATCAGCTCTTTCTTGATTCATGCATTTCACAATTCTCTCTCCTCTCCATTCTTGCAGCTATAATTACTGGCGAATTTAAATTTTATTTTTAAAAAAGCAAACAAACCAAACCAAATACAAAACAACAAAAAACCAAGCCACAAAGAAACAAACAAAAAACCCACTAAAAGGCATCCTAAATCCCTCTTCCTGCTGAAATATCCATATTTTCCTGCCGGAAATGACCCCCACTGAGCTGTGCTCGGGATGGCAGCAGGGCTGCCCGAGCCAGATGGAAGCTGCTGAAGACCTTGGAGATCAAGCCACCAGCCTTCAATCTTGACATTTGGTCGTGGGTGGCAGATTTTTTTTTCCTTTCACACTTAAAATGTTGCAAAACCGCAGTAGTTCTCTTTGATGGGGAAGTGGAGGCTGATTAACCTCATCTTCTTCTGTGCACATACAGATGTTGAGAGACATTTCCCACCCACACTGGCCAGAACTGGTGCCTGGACCATTGGTGCCTGGACACACAGTGTGCCATCCTGAGCCCTACACCCTCTAGGGATCTCTAATGGGGGTTTTGGTGCCATTCAGGATGTGGAAATCAGAGGTAAATAAAGTTTTCCCCTTTCTATGCTGCCCTGGGAACCAGCCCTAAATGTCCCCGTGTTTTTAACATCATTACAGAACATTTTCCTGATGGGGCAAAAAAATGAGCCCCCTTTTCCAATTGTGCTCCCCCCAGGACATAGCAGGACCTTTCCCATCACAGGTGGCAGGAGATGGGACAATGCTCCCCCTTTTTTTTATTTGATAAGGAGGATCCTTCTTCATCTGCTTTCATTAAACCTTGTGCCTGCACTGTGAGCTCAAAATGACACTTTTGAATAATTTAAGATAATGATAATAGAAACATTAAAATAACCCCTCTCTTAGAGACCAAACCCAATTCCTCTCGCAGCTTCTGAATTAGTTTTTCACTTGTAGCCATTTCTGCTTTATCTTAAGCGCTATTAAAAAAATAAAAAAAATTTTAAAAAGGCACGATAGATATTAGGAAATTACTAATGCTTTTTTGAAAGCACCTATTGCTTAATCTTCTGCAGGACTATTTCTGGATTCCTGTGCAGCTTTCATCTTTACCCTGAGTGTTTTACAAGGCACCTCGCACGCGCACAGCCCGAGCCCAAAGAGGACGGGTTGTTTTTGCGCATTTTCCCTGCAGCTGTTTTGTTCCACTGGAGACGATGCCTCACTGGGTCAGGACTTTTTTTTTTTTTTTTTTTTTTTTGGCTTTAAGGGACGAGCTTTATTTACCAGACAGCATTAACCATTTGGATTTCCCAGCTCCAAAATTCCTTCCAGGCATTCTGAATATATTAGGGTGGTTTGTGTTTTTTTGGTTTTTTGTTTTTTTGTTTTTTTTGGTTTTTTTTCTTTTTTTTTTCTTTTTTCCCCCTTGCTTTTAAATTCTATTTTTAAAGCCTGTAATGCTGGGTCTGACACAGCTGGGGACTTTGCTGCTTTTTTTTTTTTTAATTTCTTTTCTTTCAGGGGAGGCAGAAACACAAACTACTCCTAAAACACCAGGCTCAGGACATCATCATTTTTTCCCCAGCAACATCTGGAATATTAAGAGGCTGGAGTGGGATTGGAGTTGCGTTGACTGAACCAATCTCCAGCAGGAGCCTCCCCCTGCTCGCGCGAAGGGAGAAGCGGGCGGAACGTGCGGAGCGGCAGCCGCACTCACCGCTCCGTGACTCCTGCTCCGTGCCTGCGCTTCTCCATTGATTTATGGGGCAGCTCATCTCCAGACCCACCTCCTCCAGGAGGAGGAACTTCAGCTCGATGTGGATAATAGGGTCCTATAGCCCTTAAAGCACTCGCTGCTTCTTCCTGCAGGGTGGGGAGGGGAGGGTTACGGCAGAGGGAAATATTCCTCCTCCCTTTGAACGGGTCTGGAAATGAAGCGAGAGAGCTGATGCATTTTTAATTTAAATAAAATAAAATAAAATATGTAGAGCTCATAACCCAAAGCAGAGCTTTGGGCTGCGGAGGAGGAGATCCCTCGCCCCATTCCTGTCGTGAAAGCCGCACAATGGAAGACGCGCTCGCCTTTCCGCCCATTCAATCTCTGCCTTACATCTCTATATCTATACACACATGCCCCACAAAGACATATTTTCTACGTTAAGCCTATGGATTACTGGCTCAGGCCCTCACCAAAAAAAAAAAAAAAAAAAAAAAAAAAAAAAAAAAAAAAAATGTTTCCAAGGCAACGAGCCAGGGGTTGCTATGGCATCTCGGAGCGAGCAGCTGGGCCAATCCCGCTCCCTTCGAGCTGGGAAGGCGCAAAGCCTCTAAATTTAATGTCAGTGCGGAGAGGAAGGGAAGCTGTTGAGGCATGCATGATGCTGAGCGTGCGCTTGCTAAATGCGGACAACATGGCCCCCATGATTAGGACCAGCACACTAATGAATATTCATTGGGCTGATTAAAGCAAAGTCAATTAACTACTTGACTGCTTGATTTTTTGCTGGATTTTAGTCGTCTCTTTTAACCATTTTGCCACTGGGGATGCTCTCGTTCTCCTCTTCATCTCCCTCTTTCCTCCTGTATATTTCCTTCACTGGCAATTAAGGTTTAATTTTTTTTTTCCCTTGTCTTTATGCTTTTTACTGACAATAACCCATCCTCCTCATATTTTACGGCTCACTTTATCTCACCAATAAATCACGTTCTTCTAGGGTCACTGTCTTCCACTACAGTTACAGGTAAGGTAGAAGGTCACAGTTTTCCATCAAATTTTAAAATCCTACATGCGATTTAACTCCAAATCTGCAGATAAGCAATATTGCTGATTTTCTACTTCACAGTGGGATTTCCCCCATCAGCACAGCCCTTTGTTTTATAACACAGGGGGTTGCTGTGAGCCAGGTCAAGAGCTGCAGAATATTTTTTTTTATTTTGATTTGTTAGGTCAGAATTCCTTCAGACAGACAACTCAGACTGAATGTTCTAGGAAACCAAAAGGGATCCTAAAATAAAACAACAATTCATTAAAGATGGTTTTCAATTTAGAGAGATGTCTCTCCCAGTGCAGTAGTGATGTAATAAGACTGTGAAGACGACTGCATATTTTATAAAGATCATTTTTCAGAATGTGCCTGAAAACTAAAACATGTNATCATCCCTTTTCACATACCCAAAGCAACTCCCAGCACTTCAAAGTTGCCTATATACTGAAAAAAAAAAAAAAAAAAAAAGTCCACAGTTGTGAATTCAGCCCTTACAACCTAACCTGGGAAAATACATAAATTTTCACCATGTTCTTTGGCTTGTTCTGCAAACTCACTCAGGTTCCTGTATTATGTATACAGGGAAAGATGCATTTACATGACAGTTATGACTCTCCTGGAATGGAGTTATTAATAGTTTGAAGTAATAGACCTGATGAAAAGATTGGAAAACCTCACCATAACCACCCAGCACTTGGGCTCTTGCCTTTGTCAGCAACTGAAGGAAAAACACACAGCAAAAGGCAGAGTATGCAGCGGGGTAGGGACAACACTGACTTCAATATTGGTTGTTCAATTCAGCTACATGAAAGCAAAAAAACCAGAAAAAATAGAGAAAAAGGAATGAAACAAGATAGAGGATAACTGTGTGTGGGAAGTTTGCATTTTTTGTAAGTGCAAACAAAAAAATGCTCAGTTTCTATTACATAAACCCCATGGATCTACTGGTTTCTCTATTATTTTGCAGGACGATGCATATATTTACACAGTTTTTTAGATGCACAGTTATAAAAAACAGACAGTTGCTTCTCCAGCAAAACCCAGAAAACGGGGAATGACAAAGCTTCCCTACACAAATTGTATTTTGGGAGCGCGACGTGGCGCTTCCCCGCAAAACCCACCCTGTGTCCACCATCCACCTATTAACCCCACCATCATCCCAACTTTTAATCTGCTCATCTGCAGCCCAGGATGCAGCCCCTGTTTGGGCTCAGGGAGTCACCGGGGTGGGGAACGCTGCTGCAAGGATGAAATCACAGGCACGAGTCGGAGCGCGCGTCCCCGGATTGCCGAGATGACGCCCTTCTTTGCAGAGCTTTATGTTCCTGCCATCAAAATCAGGAATCTGCATAGCAACACTCAGCTCCACGTTGCATCCACCCAAATCTGAAGAAAAACCCCCAACAAATAATTACCCATTTACAAATTAGGAGAGCAGCAGAAGAAAAAGGAAGGGGAGCGTGTTGAGCTGCCACGTTCAATTTACAGAAATATAGATTGGGGGCTCTGTTTCAAAATAACATTTTTTCATCTCTGTGCAGTGGAAATTTCTTCACAGGGGGAAATGTGCAAGCATAGATGTACATGCACACAAAGAGAAGTGGAGTAATTCCGCTCTCACGAAAAATTTAGAGAATTGGATTCAAATCCTATGTAGGTCACAAACGAAATATAGTCAGGAACCTACAACACAGGGACAAAAAATGAAAGAAAAAGACAAAATCCCAGCCCCGTGCCACACAACCCAGCAGTCTGCAATTCCTGGTCATGGGAGGCCACAGCATTAGCCAGGCAGGGTGTTGCAGGTCAGGATTAACACGCATTAACAAATTCATGTGGAGGAAGCTCGCCCAGCACCTGCCCACAATTTGCCAATTCACTTTGTCCCCCTTCTATGTGAATCAAATTCTCTTCTTCTACTTGGAGAATGATTTTAATTTTTTTAAATAATGTTATATACTGGGTAAAATGTACATCCCCAAGCTGTGAAAAGAATTTCAACTTGAAATCTACACAGGAGCAAGAGCAATATAAATATTGTTGTTATATTGTGAATGATACCGACATAAAAATGCTCAAAGACATGTATGTGAATATCCACACACACATACAGAGAAATGACAGTAAACTGCATCTATTCTGGTTCTAAGATACATTGCAATTTCAGCAAACTATAAAAAAAAAAACCCTACCATAAAAATACAAACCAGGAATCTACATCTGCACAATGGAAAATATTCTGAGCGCAAACCCATTGCGGGAGCAGTAAATTCAGGGTTAAGTCCCTGGATTCCTGTCTGATACTCTCAGCCTTTCATCATGTCTCTATGAATTTTTATTTCTGTACTCTGGGGTAAATTAAGGCTGATGGTGTCAATACGGGGTTTTGAGTCCGATTTCAACATTTCTCGTGTTTCGCCTGTTTAACTCAGACCCTTTAAATTTGGGTTTTCAACAATTTAGGAGGGAGGCTTGGCGGTTTTCTAATCCTCTTTCAAAAATGCCATATTTTCCAGGAGGCTATTCCCCGCTGAACTCGCCCCCAAAACCTTGTGTCAGGGCAGTAGCCATTTTCCCAGGCAGAACAAATTCCTCCATCCTGGAGAGCTGATGCTGAATGAGCCCCAAGAGCAGGAGCACCCCGAGGCTGCAGAGACCCTGAACTCCTGCAAAAAAAGAACCCCCCCAGAAGCTTCCATCAGGAAAAGCCTGATGCGTTTGAGATTAGGAACGTGCTGTGTCTGGGATTAAAGCAGAACACGTTTACAGCCCTGGCAGTGCTAACCAACCAGAGGAGTTATCTAATACAGGATTCATGTGATTGCTTGAATAATATTCCAGGAGACGCGGCGTCCCTTCCTCCCTGCGTGCACAGCCCTCGATGCAGGCACACACATGGTATTTCTAATAGGATCTCTTCTCCCCTCTCTCTCTTTCTCTCTCTCTCTCTCTCTCTCCCCCGCTTTCACAATCTGTCGCTCTCCAATCTGCCCACTCTGGTCTATTTTCCCATCCAATATTCCCCCTCTAACACCTTCCCCTCCTCTTCAGCCCCCACCCTTGCTCCTTCTCCCCCCTCCTCCAGGCTCTGTCATCGGCCACCTTAGCCCTGGTGCTGAGTTTTGGGTGTCTGGACATTCAAAGCATTTAGCAGAGTGATTAAAACAAGGCAATAAAGCAAAAAACAATTTCACCCCTACTACTAACATGGTAACTAACTAACCCCTCTAATAATTTGGTGCTTATTTTTTTTTTTTTTTCGGCTGGACTATGTTATTAATGTTTTACCTCATTTGGTGTTATTTTAACAGAAACTTTACAAACAAGTTCACCATTACTACTTCCTCTTTGTGGAGGAGAAGCAGCAGCAAAGGGAAGGGGAAGGCTCAGCTAGAGCTCCCCAGCAGGCTGGAAGTGTAGCCTGAAATAAATGAGGTCTCCTGGGTTCCAGTCCAGTGGTCTAACCATTAGTCTCTGACTAAGAAACAAATGCAGAGGCCAGAAAATGTGTAAATTAAAGCAACACTTCGCTTTTCCTGTAGTCTGTAGAATAATTACAAGATGCAGATGTAGCTGGAGATGCCTGATGCTTTGGGGATCCCAGGGATACATTTCTAAGATCAGGCTTTTCCCCCAGACCATCCAGCTGCTCTAAGGTGATGTAGGAACTGTTCACTCTGGCTAAAATTTGGTCCTAACCGGGGCAGCACAGGGCTAAGCAGAGCAACTGGTTTAAGGAGTTCAGGGGAAGCATCAGGCTTTATCTAGGCCTGGCAGGATTATGGAAATAAGTATTTAATTTCCCAGAAGAGAACAAGCTCGTGGCCAGCTTATGTGTGCCTACACATGGACACAAACACGGACACACGGGAACACGGGAGAGCTCCGGCACCGCACGCAGGGAGGGGAGAAAAGGGCCTGACACAGAGTGTGAGGGAATAACAGCCCTTACCACCAGGGAAGAGTTACATTCACACTCCTGACTTGAAGGTTGTAGGTGCCCCTTGATTCGTGCCACAGCCTGTGGGATGAGGACAGCTCTGATCCCATGGAGCAGTGAGCACAGCAGCAACTCTCGAGAGGGGATGCAGAGCAAGGACTGCTCTAGCATCTACTAACATAGAGATTCTAGAAGACTAGGACATTCAGCTTCCCTTTCCTAAAGATAAAAGCACCTGCCACAAGGAAAACAAACACTGTCCCCATGGAGAAAGCATTAAACCCTTTAGAAACTGAAGCCAGTCCTGCAGACCAGGCAAACGCTGCATTTAAGCACAAAAGGAATCCAAAGCTCCTTAAGGGTCCAGAAAGCTGAGTTAAGTTCTTATTCTCTCAACTCACATCTCCTACAGATTATTTTTAGACAAACACAGGGCAGCTGACCCCATGGACCATTGCAAAGCAACTCCTGTATTAGAGAGCAGCAGACAGGAGCACCTCAGAGCACAGAGCTGCTCTGGCAGAGGTTTGAGCCAGAGATCTCCTGGTATGGACCATGGTTGGAATTATGACTATTACTGGAGGAACCTCAGCTATCCAAGCTGTTCCCCTGAATGGAACTTCTCCAGCACCACCAGGGTCTCCAGTACATGAGATATGTGAATACACAGGACATTCAATGAAGGACCACAAGGATGGTGAAGGGCCCAGGTTTTGTCTCCTATAAGGAAAAGCTGAGAAAGTCAGGACAGTTCAGTCTGGTGAAGAGAAGGCTCACAACATCCAGTCTTCTTTAGCAACAACGTGGGCTTCCTGCCTTGAGCAAATACATCTTTATAGAAACAATCCAGGAAGAGATCAGACATGATAAAGATATGAAATGTCACAGCAATTTGGAAAAGCTGAACCTGAGGACTCTAAACTGGTAAATATGACTCGCATAACTAGCAGAAAATATTTGCAATCCTGTAAACATACACAAATTCCTAAGATCTGTGGCAGATTTCTGAGGTGTGACTAATTCACTCAGCACAAAGGTGACACTGTTGTGACAGAGCACTTGCATCTCTGAACTCTAAAACCAAGATGAAACCATTTCCTACTCTCTGGGGTTTGGTTGTGAGTGATGTAACTTTCCTAGGCCTATAGAAACACGTTTGAAAATCAGGCTAGAGAGAGTCAAAGCCTCCAGGCTTTAAGTAAGGCCACATTCATCCCTTTAGTGTACACGTGGACACCAAAAATCCAGAAAAATTCACATGCTGCTATCTAGTCCAGATGGAGGGTGCAAGAGATTGTGCATTGGCTCACTTGACATTGTGCCTACAAGACATGAAAACCCCTCCAAAATCTCAATGCCCCTGCCCATGTGGAGATCCCAGCTCCAAGCAAACCCTGAGATCCATCACAAATCAAATATGCTCAATGTGCAGAGACTTCTCAGGCTCAGAGGAGCCCATCTCTGTCCCCTCCATCCACGCCAAGGCTCTGCCCTTTGGCTTCACCCACCAACACCTTTGTGCTGCTCAGCACCTGCAGAACTCGAAGCCACCTCTGTGCTGAGCCAAACTCCTCCAACAAGTGCAAGTGGGAGGCAGGAGTGCCCTGGTGCCAGCTCCCCGGGCCCCAGCAGAGCTGCAGGCACACGTCACCTCCCCAGGAAGTTGTTTGTATTCTTGGGAGAATGTTGAAAAATATCTCTGACCCCCAAACATTTACCTTTTGATCGGAGGTTTCCAATGTTGCTGTAGTGTATTAAAGCTGAGATGCTCATAAAAAAACCCTTTGTGTCAACATAGTAAATGACTCTAATTAGGCTGGTGGTGCAATGAAAATGCTTAATTCATTCTGATGAGGCAGAAGGAAGAGCTAAAATGTTTATAGACAATGGGTGAACAGGGAGATATAATGCTGAGTGCCAGCTTTAAATGCAAATTACCACAGAAATCTTTCCCTCTCCACCATCCCATTCCTCCCCCTTCCACTCTCTCTCTGTCGCCAGCACCACTCTGTAATCTCCTAGTGCAGTAATTAGAAGTGAAAGGAGCCACATAGAGGGGCCTCTAAAGGCAACACTAAAGAGAATTACAGAAAAAAATACCTACCTTTAATAGAAGACAGCACTATTTTCCAAAGTGCACCACCATCGCAGCACTTGGCATGGTGGTAGGATCAGAGAGGTGATAATTTGGAGGGGTATTACTGAAATGGGATGTAAATGTCTTTCATTTCTCCCTCCATCTGAACTGGCTTCATGTGTCTGTTCATTGGGCTGGGGCCACTTTGCCTTTTGGAAGAAGGCCAGGCCAGCAGCAAGAAGCAAACATTTTGGGGGTGATTGCTCTCAGAGTGTTTCTTCACCTCACCAGAAGTGTGGAGCTGCAAGTGGACAAGAGCTGTGAGCTGGAAAAAACACACCCTGGAAGTTGCCATGAGAGAGCAAACATAGAAACCTTGCAAAGTCATCCTTAGAGATGCTTCTCATCACACTTGCAATATCCCACCTTCTTTTAGAAGAGAAATTATTCATTTGGTAAAAAAAGAAAAGGGAGAAGGGAAGAGGACAAAGAGGAAGAGAGAAAAGGCAACCAATGTTAGGTTTTCATACAGGGTGTGCCACTTTTTCTATAAACATTCTCATTTGAAACATCCAAAATAGCTTTATCTTGGGAGTTTAAATGAAGAAATGCTCCTGTTGCCAACTTGACAGTGTTTAGGGTCTCCAGTATCAGCAATGCACAGCAGTGTACAGATGTGTCTTGGAGCTTCACATCTGGAGTCTGAGCCAAACCCACGATTTTCTTCATTGTCTGTGAATTAAATGCTCTCAGTCCTGTTTCAGCATTGAACAAATCCCCTTCTCCTTCCCACACACAGCCACACAAATCACCCCAGTACTGCAGAAGGTCAGATCAGGAGACTAGAAAATCTGTCACAGTCTGAGACTATGAGCCAAATGAACTGGTAAAAAGCTGCTGAAATTACATTCTGGATTGAAAGCCCTGAAACAAAAATATTTTCTTTCCTCCTTGCAGCAGCATTTGAGCCTCAAGCTTAAGAGAGGTGAATATATATATATCCTGAGGCACACAAGCAGGATAAAGCAGACCTGGACTTTTGCCAGCAGGAGATGGGCAGGGAAAAGGAGCAGATATCAGGCAGAATTTTTGTGGGCACTAGGAATTTTTATCATCTCTGCACACCGACACAGCTGTGTTGTCAGTGGACAAGGTCATGCTCACTGTGGGCACATCATTTAACACTGTGCTCACCTCTGCAGGCAAGCCTGGTGATGTGCCCTGCCCTTTTCTGCAGGTGGCCTGACCTCAGCAGCCCACCTGGGCTTGCTTTTTCCTGAGGGATTCAACACCCTTTAGGAAAACTGCCAG
Organism: Aegithalos caudatus; assembly: GCA_013389925.1. Classification (NCBI taxonomy): domain Eukaryota; kingdom Metazoa; phylum Chordata; class Aves; order Passeriformes; family Aegithalidae; genus Aegithalos; species Aegithalos caudatus. The sequence goes on along the minus strand of WEIU01006558.1, from coordinate 657,285 downwards.
AGACTGAGGTGTGCTGCTGCAGGTCAGTGCTCAGACCCCGCTGCCAGATCGTGTTATGTTACCAACTCCCCATAAAGCTGCATTGCCTGACTTAAAATACTTGTATTCACTGAAAAAATAAAGATTATATTTTTCTCCCCTCCCTTAAGGTAGATTTATCCCAGATTCTGGTCTGGGCAGAGCCACATTCCTGCAGGACAGCTGTCACAGAGATGATGCCACATTTGTGCAGCACATAAATACAAGGGAGCACCCTCCCTTACGTGTCCCCTGCTGCATAAACAGAAACCCCAGACAAAGATGGACGTGGAAAAAAAAAAAAAAAAAAAAAAAAAAAAAATTTAAAAAAAAAAAAAAAAAAGGGCACAGCTTGCTTGTGCCCTCACTTCATTCCCAAGGCTCGGCTCAGCTCATTCATAAAAGATCTCCATCTGACCCGCAGAGCCACCTCCAGCCCCCGGTGTGCAGGTGACGCTGGGCTCTCCTCGAGGATGCCCCTGGGCACGGAGCCGTGTGCCAACAGCTCCCTCTCCCCAGCCGCCAGCGGGAGCATCCCACCGTCTCCTTCTCCCGCTCCCTCTCTGTGTTTGCTCACTGAGACAGAAGCAATACCAGTTTGCAGCACAATAAACCATGTAAAGGAAGCATCAATTAACTAGAATACATGGATATAGTATTTAATTAACTGTTAGGCTCACAGTTACCGTATGATGTCATGGAAACCTCGAATCTCCTGGGTGCTGCCTCGCACATGCCAGTCGGGAATTGGAGCCATCACAAATCCCGTGTAAAGTTTGAATCCTGACATTTTTAATTGAAAAAAAAAAAAAAAAAAAAAAAAAAAAAAAAAAAAAAAAAAAAAGAGTTTCTGACTCTCTGAAGTATCATTTGATTGATGTGTATTTGTGCACATCTTTGGTATTCCAGGAGCCCTGGGTGGCATTTCTCCCCTATTCACAGCCACTGTCACCAACCAGGGCTTCGTGTGGAAGAACCACAAGAATGAGCCCAGAAGGCTCTGTGGAAATAAAAAAAGAGGGCAAAATCATATTGGATGGGTTTTCAAGGATATAAGAGGATATGCATTGCATTTGCACTACTTTTGGTATGAGGATCTCAAAGCACTTTGCAAAACAAAAATGCAAACATTTGAGGTCGACTGAACAAGGGCATGTAGTGACAGAACGAAGGGGAGTGGCTTTAAACTGAAAGAGGGTAGGTTTAGATTGGATATTGGGAAGAAATTCTTCCCTGTGAGGATGGTGAGGCCCTGGCACAGGTTGTCCACAGAAGCTGTGACTGCCACTGGATCCCTGGAAGTGTCCAAGGCCAGGTTGGATGGGGCTTGGAGCCACCTGGGAGAGGGGAAGGTGTCCCTGCCCATGGCAGAGGGTTGGAACAAGACAGTCCCTTCCATTCTGTGATTCTATGATTTCCTGGCTCTTAATTCAGTATGAAAGATCATTTAAGTCTATAACTTCTTGCTCGGCACATTATAGAGAAGCATCCAGCCCTAGTTCAAATACTGAAAAATGTAGCCTCCTTTTATGAAGCAAGTGGCATTTTACAGGGTTTTACAGGGTTTACAGTTGAAGAATGAGGCAAGGGGAGGTTGGGGCTATGGATCCAAAAGTCAGTGTCTGTTGAGAGCCAGAGCAAGGAACAGAGCCAAAACACTCTACAGATGTTTGTTCTGACCAGAGAGAGCCAGGTGGAAGAGGGAGCAGCACCCTCACATGCTGCTGGCAAAGTCCAAGCACTGGAATTGCCCAGGAATTGCCCAGAGTCCCTCAGCATCCCTACCCACACCAGGTCTGCCAGGGCCTCTCACGCCCAGCACTTGTTGTGCCTCCTTGAAGAACTCTTCAATAAAGCACAGGTCTGGATTCCACAGGACCCGGCTGCAGCAGCAGCTACTGGAGTGAGATCCTTGCAGCCCATAAGCAAATACCAACAATCAGCCCCAAACAACATCCCCACACAAGTAATTTTACATCTCCCACAGTAAACATTAATACTATAATTCCATTTACTGCAGGATATTTGTTGCTCAATAGTAATTTTGTCCCAACACCTTGAATTGCAGGAAAAGTCCTGTATTAAAATCCATCAGGCTAAGATATATTGCATACCTTCCTTTAGTGCTTTGACAGTAGAACATTAGACTTAAACAGACCCAGACAGGTAAGTACAGTATTATTTTCTGTGAATGAAGGTGTGTGTTCATTCTCTGTATCCATTGTCTGTGTTTATGTGGGAATTAGTTTATGGATCACTCCTGACAGAGCTACAGCGCCCTCCCTTAAGGGCATTGCTGATATATTACCTTTGAAAGAGAATCACAATTTATTCATTCAAACACAGAGCTAAAGATAGATGTGAGCTGGAATATTTTGAAATATTGCATTATATATAAAATGAAATAGGGGGAAGTTAAATTACACAGCTATAATTACTTAGAGTTCAGGTGGCATCGTAAATAATCTATTCACAACTCGCTCAGTGTTTATTATGTCAGAGCAGAGCAATATAATTAACATGGTATAGACAGGAACAGTGCAAGGCAGATGCCTGATACACCCAGATCAAACCCACTAGGACACAAGCATGAAAACACACAAACACATGCTTTGTCATTCATAAAAATTCATGTGAAAGTGAAGAGAAATAAGGTAAAAAAGCAGCAGTTTGAACATGCTGAGGCCCCAGCCCTGCCAACAGCACCAGCATGTCTTTGGAATTTATGGACATGCTTCAGTGTTTACATTGCAGGGGCAGAGGTGGTTTTGCATTGACTGGGTTGATGCTACCTATGAAATTCTTTCTGTGCTGCTCTAAAATTGGCTTCCTGGCTGTTAGAAGTGAAATTGCTACGTAGAATAACGAGCTGTTGAACAAAACTTGGAATCTGAAAGTCATTGTCCAATCCTTTCCCACAAGTACACAAGTTCAGATACCAGAATTGAATTGCTTGGAAATTATATTAAAAAAAGGAGTTAGGCAGAAAACCAAGGAAAATATCAAGGAAATCAGAATACATTAAAAAGGTGAAAAAAGGCCCTAACATCAAGAGTGATCTAAATTTATAAGAAAATATCTCCTGTTTTACCTTTAAATCACAAGATTTGTCCATTCAAAGTCTTGCTTCCAAAAATCTTTGTTCACAGAGTAAAATTCATATTTACCTTAGCACTGAAGCAAAGTTTTAGAAACACATGAAGGTACCTCCCAGAGGCTCAAAGGAGGAATGAGATAAGCAGGTGACAAACCTAAAGTCCACTAAAGGAACAGAAAGCTTAGAGGAACAGCTTTTCAAGAGGTCTGGTTTGGGGTTGCCATTTGCTTATGTATTACTTTTTTTCCAATTCTGTTTCTGTATCAGGGAAGAAATAGAGCAGGGGAACAAAATCCCACCATTGTCCCCAAACTGGAGGTGAGAAAGTGAGTCAGAAATCAGATTTTTCCCTTTACACCTTCTACTTTTCCCTCCTGTAATCATTATTTGTGGACAGTTTATTACCTGCTTCTCCATTGAAAAGGGACCAAATAAATATATCAGCAGAGCAGTTTGAAGTTTGCTCTTTTGCTGGTTTATTGGTCTCTTTTCTCTGAAATCAATGAGTCTCTTTACTCTAAAAGCAAGAGAACTTTCCCCATCAGCCCGCAGATCTCCACTGCCATTTAGAGTCCCTCTCTTAATTATACCCTCTAAACAGGAGCCAGAGCAAGCCCAGAGGACACATCCTTTGACATTTGATTGTTGGATTTGGTGATCTTTGAGGTCTTTCCCAACCTTAGTGATTCCATGGTTCTATGACTTGAAGGCTGCAGCACCAACATCACCTGGATTTCAATGCACAATTTGTATTGAAGATGCCCAAATAAACTGGTTTAAAAAAAAAAAACCCATCATTCCAATCATCTGCACTGAAATCACAATTTCCTTTTCCCTGCAGTTGAATTGGAGGTAGGAACAATGTCCTTAAAGAGTTTTGGCCCAGCACAGAGCTGGTCCTTGGCCCATCTCATCACCTTGCAGCGGAGGTGAGAGTGAGCTGGAAGTGATTCACAAAGTTGGATGCAGAGCAGAGGCAAGTGCTGTGTCTTTTATTAAACAGCATCTGCCCTTCTATTGGATATATTACTTTATGCCAAGTGGTGTGGGTTTTTATTTTTTTTTTAAGTAAAGAATATTTAATGTCACGAACCAAGAAAAATGGTCCCTTAAATTATTTGTGGCATGTCCTCTGTGCTGTGGAGGAACAAAGCTCACTCTCCCAATGTGCTGCACCAGGGTCCATGAGCAGACAGTCAGGAAAGAATTTATGGTCCCTGGGGAGAGATCTGCTTGGGTCCTGCAGAACAAGATAAAATATTTGAGGGTTGAGGCTTTTTTTCCTTCTTCTCTGTGGCAATAGCAGAGATGAAAGATGTAAACCCATTTCCCAGGGACCAAAACTCCACCAAAACACCTTCCTCTCCTGGAAGTCAGACTTGAGTTTGCAAAGGGAAGTTAATCTAGTTTTACTTTCAGGATGTGCTTTTCCATCTTCCTAAGAAATTTTGCAGTGTGAACAGGAATTCTCCAAAGGCTAAACCCAAACTCTGAAAAAGGCAAAAGAAAGCAACACACTGGATTCCCTTCCCCTTGGGCCCTCACGACTTTCTTTTTAATGGGATGTCTTTGTGCATACATTATTATTATTATTATTATTATTATTATTATTATTATTATTATTATTGTGAATACTTGTAAAGGCCCCTCCATCCAGGTATGACCATGGAAGATGATCTTGTTTCCTTGTTTTTAGATGCCTCTCACTGCCTTCTCCCTTAGGGTCAAGCAGAGCTCAGGACTCAGGTAATGGTCACATCTTGGAGACAGGAGCCATCCTGACCCAAAGGCCCCCACCAAAGGAACAGCAGCTTTTCTGTAGTCCCAGGGCTACTTTGGGTCTGGTTTGTAACTCCTGTGTCACCAGGGTCTTCAGTGGTGACCCTTGGTTTGCAAAGTCTTTTTTCCCTTGTCAGCCAGAACAGCCCAGAACAACTCAGACAGGTAAATTATTTAAAGTGCTGATCCTGCCTCAAAATCTGCTGTGGTGTATGCACCAACTTCAGCCCAAGCACATGGAGCACTGCCTTTAGCAAGTCTGCAAACATTCAAGAGTGGCAAACCCTGACTGATGTAAAGTGCCAAAGGATCATTTTATCAAGGAGTGCCATAGTAATTAATACTACTTAAAAAGTCACCCTAATTTTTAAGTACATCCCATGAGCAGATGGGTGCCTTCAATGTTCATTTTTCCAGCCTGAGCCACATTTAGATTTAATACAGAGCAGAGTAACAGACAGAGGTTGAATGGCAGCACCAATGCTGCTCACACCTCCCCATTAAAGGGCCCTGTTTTCTGCAGGCTGCTGCAAATTGCACTTGGAACCACCTTGGGAGCAGAAATCCCAAAATTGATCCCATGCATAGGCTGGATGAAAATAATTTGCTTCTCCAGAGAAAAAAATGGTAAAAGCAAGTTTGCTGCCCACCCAAAGCAAGCACCAGCATCCACAGAGCCCCTCTGGTCTCAGCCTGCTTCAATTCTAACAGTGCTTCTTTTTTTTTTTTCTTTTTGCCCCAAGACTCCATAAAAAATCCCTCTTTAAGAGACTGATTTCTCTGGAAAACCACACATCAGCAAACTGCACATCCCACTTTCTGGTAAGAAGATTTCAAAGGTGGCTGCAGTCCTCCCTTCTGCTGCAGGGAAGTGGAACTAATTATCCCACAGTTCTGAAGCACCAGTTTTGCCCCTGGATTCCCACCCAGGCACTCCCAAGACATGGGGCAGACTCTGCCACAAGAGCATCAAGGCACCCTGGATGGAGTGACAACAGCAGTGAGAGATTTGATCTTATTATATTCATTTAGAAACATGTTTATGGCAGGCTGGCATGAATTTCAATTCAAACCTCACTCTCTCTCTGTAGCATCTGCAGCTCCCAGAACCTGCAAGTGTAGGCAAACAAACTGTTCTTTAAAAGCTGAAGATGTAGGTCAAAATGAAAAAAAAATAAAGTTAAGTGAGTCCTGTATTATCTGAGCTCTTTTGCAATTCCACCAAGGTGTTCTGGTGTCTCAATTCTCTTAAAAAGAAGGGCTAACCATAGGACCTGGTCTCTGCATGGCTGGTGACATCTTTGCAATATTATGGAGATAGAACCAGCTCCATTTCACAATGGACTTGAACCTTCAAATCTGTACAAATATTGAGACTTTCAGTCCTCAAGACCAACGAGCTCTAGGACAGGAATTGCTGTGAGACTCAGACTGAAATGGTAAGGAGCAGAATCAGAAACATCTCCCACCACACAGTAACCCAAAATCCTAATCCCAAACCTTGTCCTGGGCCCCAGTCCTCCCGTGGCACCCTCAGCTACAGCCAGCTCCCCTCATGGCAGCAGTTCAGATCAAGGCTAATTGTATTTGAATCTACAGGGCACCAATTTTCCAGCGAAGGGGTTTTAATCTAACATGCAGATCTCTTGTCTACATTCACGTCACCCCAGAGACCCATAACATAGGTCATTTGTGCATACACAATCTCAGTAATAGGATGCACAATTTTGAAATGGCTAAATCTGTAGCGTAGAAAAAAATGTTATTACAGGAGGAAAAAGAAAAGATTAGCTCACAGGCTAAGATCATGTTTGCCAAGTTTCCACCCAGAGAATTATTCTAGTACCGAATTCTATGCTACCAAAATAACGGGTTTATACAGCAGGCATTGTGCCAGCTTTTTGGCTATAATTATAGTGTTTTCCTCTCTCAAGTTCTTTATTGATATCTGGATTTTTTTTTTTTTTAAAAAAAGGAGGAGGGGGAGAAGTGATTTTATACGTTCAACAAACTACAGCAACACTTGATGCAGTTAAAAAAAAAAAAAAAAAGGAGGAAGTTTTAACAACCTGCCAGCCTCCAACTTCACAGGAAATGTCAGTGCCACTATCAGACTTTAGAGAAACCCCAGGGATCCATTACTGCAGTTTGAAGATGTCCCTGCACTTCCCTTTTAAGTAAACGCCGGAGCCGCTTGCTTCATTCGGCTGCTGCTGTGCTGCACAATATTCCTTTGAGGAGATGCTTTGCAGTGACAAAATAACTGCTGACAATGTGAATACTGACTTCATTTTAATTTTGTTTTACATTTTCTTTGGTATGTTTTGATCCTAAAAAAACCTTTAGAGTGCAATTTTTTTATGATAATAAAGCAACTACTTCTACAGTACCACGGAGTCGTTGCTCCTCCCCACCACCCCCCCATCCCTCTGCCTTTTTTCCTCCCCCATCCAGAGGGAGCAGGTTGTGAAGGAATGACACATCTTCAGCACAGGTTCAGTAAAGGAAAGAGGTGGAGAGGAAGAGAAGCACCCTAGAAAAAGCAGTGACACAAAATAGGGCAACACTTCTCTTTTTTTTCGCAAGCTATAAAAACAAACATTGAAGAACGTGACGTCAACACGACTGTCAGGGAATCGAGCCCTTGCCACTGTCAGTCCTTGTAGAAAATGCTGCTTCTCCATCCTGTCTCCATCCCAGAACAGGCAGCCAAGGGTAGCAAGTCCCAGCTGAGGAATCTCTTTCTCTTAAGGCTGAAACCTTAAATTTCCTGAATCCAGGGTATTAGTAATCCACTTCTGAAAACCACGGCTTTTCTATCATCTTTTATAATTCTGGGAAACTTCACAAGCACTTAAATTAAAATTCCATCAGCCCTGAACCCGGGAACAATTAGCCCAGCTGAGATGATTCCTGATAGTCTTCTGCATATAATAACCAATATCCAATATACCTCAACATTGTGAGGATCTCTGTAAATGAAGTGACATCTCTTGCTGGACAAAGCCTGGAAATGTTATCCTTGGGTGATAGGAATCCTAAGGGGACAACTATTCTCCCCCGTTCCAAGGCTTACTTAATTGTTCCAGTTGCTGGAAATTTTAAACAATTTCCCCAGCCGCTCTGCCAAGTTGCGTTAAGCTCTTTGTCTGGCTGATATGCCAACCCAAGGCACAGGGAGATAAGGAGAGCTCTGGGAATTGCACAAACCGACTTACACAGGCAGAGTTCCCCCGCCCCAGCTCCTGCCTTCAGCTTTGCCACTACTTCTACTACTTATTATTATTGTCACATCACTGGAACCAGCAGCTCTTTCACCTCCAGTGCCTCGGCTGCACTTACACGAGAAGGACTCTGAAAACAGGACATGGCATCTAACACCTTCTTTTTGTTCATCTCCCTTCTATATTTGCCTTATTTTCCAGCAAAGTGATACATGTTATGCTGTTTATTTCAGTATTCCAACAGCAGAGTGGACATGGCTAAGCACAGATTCAGTGACTGCATTTGCACTTACTTTCCCAGGTCAGAATTTCAGTGGTGATAAAGGGTGGGAAGCCTCTGATTGTCCAAGAAAGATCTGAGCCATAATTGAAACCAATCCTCTGGATTTTTAAGCAGGTGGGCGGAGTTTGGGTTCACTCTTCTATGATGCTCACACAGCACAAGAAGTCACAGTGAGACCCTGCCCCACATCACTGATAATATTACATTATTTTATAGCATTTGTTCATAAAAATGATACCTTCTTGCATAACATGTCTTTATTGAGCATTCCAATATTACCACCTCAACCATCTTTGCTGCCATCTGCCAAGACAAAAAAAAAAAAAAAAAAAAAAAAAGGTAACAAAACCTCTTTTCCAAGGTTATGTCTTCCCAGGATCAAACTACAATGCAAAGACTAGAGTATTTCCTAGAGGGTTGTATTCTGTAGCTCCCAGGAGCAAAGGTTGATCTATACTGGATTTCAGAAAGGCTAAATCTTGTCTGAGAAGCAGAGGATCACTGGGGGTTCAGTGCTTTTAAATGGACCTTTCCCATCAGATCCACGAGCAGGTCCCTGGCAGTACAGTGTGGGATCCTTGGGAGGGACTGATCACTGAAATTTCCAACCCCAACTCTGGGGGTTGCACGATTATTTCACTTGGAAGCTTGCTGGGAACTTGGAGAGGACAGTGTGGCCTCTCAGACCTTCCCCTCACCTGCACAGTTGTTTACCAGCACAGCCACACCACTCTTTTGCACCCAAATGACAGAGAAGCTGCCCTTTGGCACAAGACCTCCCTGCTCCAGTTTTGGCTAAATGAACTTGCCAGAGTGTTTAACTTCCAGGCCAAAACAAACCTCTTTAGACTTGCTGACAGACACCACATGGCTTTAGTTTCACCCCAAACCTTCATGTTGATATTCATACTTGTTTCAACATCAGCAAAGTAGAAGCATCCAGTCTCTTGGTAGTCTTAAAAATATCACTTATTTTTCCTAATCCATTTTAGATCTGCATGAAGACAAACTTCAGAACAGACCTTCAAAGTGCCATGAACTTAAGCCACTTCAGAACTGATGATATTTCTAAAGGTATGAAGAGCCAATATAATTTCAATATTATATTGTGTTTTGCAAAATTATGTCCAGGTATTTTCTAGCTCTACACCATGACAGGGAAAATTTTCTTTTCCATATCCCTCTTTCCCCATTATAAAAATACCAGGATCCAGAACTGTGCAAAAAGGAAGTATCTTCTCTCTACAGTTCTTTTTGCCTTCCTCCTCCAAAAAGAAAGACAACAGGAAGCCAGGAAGGACCAGAAGAAATTGCTCTGCAGTCTGCCAGTTCAAGTTTGTTACCAAGTTAAAAATCAGAATTGATGTCAACACTGATGGCACCAGCCCACAAGTGTTTCTCCTCCACCAAAATGGCTTTTTAGAACACTGTGATTTCCTATCTCTTTAAAATGATTTCAAGCCTGAAAACTTTTTGTAAAATATTTTGGGGCAACAAGTGGAACATTTGAGCTAAAAAAACCTTGAACTGTAGCTTGAAAAACCCCTCAACACTTTTTCCAAAAGCTGTTTTCAAAAGTGGGAGGTTTTCCTCCTCAGAAAATATGGAGAACATCATGTACAGGTACTTGTTCCGCTGAAAAGACATTTTCATTTTAAAAATTCCTAAAATATACTCCCTTCAGGAATCCGTTTTAAAAATACCCAGATTTTTTTGTTTTGTTTTGTTTCAGGGTGACACCAGCAGTGACTGAACAGCTCCCAGCTACAAACAGAGCAGGGCACGTTCTCCAGTGCAGATCCAGCAGGCAGGACCACGATTATCCATAACTCTCCATCTCAGGAGGGCTACGCTGCTTTATAGCTGCAAACCTGACCCATGGTCCCTCCTCCTGGGACCATTTCAAGCTCTGATTTGTGGCCTCCCAGAGCAAAGAGCCCCATGGGTTTCACTGGGACCATCCAGCCCAGTGGCATTAGAACCTCCTGTGCCTTCTGTGAGGTTTTCTCTGAGAATCAGTGACGCTCATCTCCCGACCTTAAACCAATTCCTGGTAGGATGGAGGCAACTGAGAGCCTCTGACATTGGCCTCCACCACGGTGTCACCAGCTTTGCCACTTCAGCAGGATGGGTGTTTGCCAGCAGGAGCAGGAGGCTCAGGAGGCAGCCCGTATTCCTTCCTTGAAAATAAAATATATTAGTTTTAAATGCAAGTCGCAGCTCACAAATGCCAAGAAATTCCTCTTGCCACATGAATGTTTCCAGAACGCCGTGCTGAATTAAATGGATTCAGCTTACTTTCAGATCCACACATACAAAGAGACAGCTTGATAGATAAATACATTTAGGGTGCAGACAGCTCTGGTCAGTGGACAATTAAGGATGGAAAGACAACGGTGCCCGGGTAGCTTCAGATCCAGAGCACAAATTATTCCTGCTGGAGAATTCTATTAGTAATATTTGCATCTTGCTAATAGAAATCCAATTACTCAGAATGACTCTGAGCACATTATCCATTTTTAGCAAAATTTGCCTTATTCTGCAAACAGATTTTTGCTTGATCGTCACTTTACTTTTGTTCCCGCAGTCCTCTGGGATGCAGCATCCTTCAAGGACATGTCAGAGGAGCGTGCTATCCCGTCAGCCCCTCGCTTTGAGGCCTAGCAGCTGAATCACCCCCAGCCCTATTTTCTTTTCCAGTGTTAGATTAGCGAGAGGGCTTATGACCTGCCATCTGTCACTGCAGTCTGCTGACTGTGAGGCTCTGCTCTCGCCACAACATTGCTGAGGAGGAGGAAGGCTCCGGCGGGGGAGGAGGGCAAGGGAAAAGAGCCTTTCCATCCCGCTGCTGCTCCTCGCTCCAAAGCCATCCCGTAAAGCCGAGCCCGGCGGAGGATGCTCCGGGGAGGAGCAGCCCCCATCCCCGGGGGTGGCTGCCTGGCGGAGGGGACGCTGCTGGCCGTGCAGGGCTCGGTGACAAAAGTGCGGGGGTACCTCGGAGGCAGGCGGCTCTGGACCTGCGGCTCCCGCATGCTGTTTGATCACACCTGCTGAAGCTTTCCCAGCCTTGCCAGGGACAGCCAGGCAATGTGACCATGCATCTGGCTTCCTGGCAAGGAGAGGGCTGCCTCTGGCCCCGTGCCAGCGCAGTCCATCTCCTCCTGAAAATAGTGCAGGGTTTTTAAAAAAAAAAACCAGAAGAAATCCGCAGGCCCCGCTGCGCTCACGGCTTTGTCACCCGCCAAGGATGGGTGAGCCGTGGGTGCTGCCACGGGAGCAGCAGCGCACGGGGTTTGGGGAGAAAGCACTGCATCCCCTGCTCAATTCTCCTGCCTGACTTAGAGGCTTCTGATTGCAAAGCTCCTGCCCTGAAGAAAGGAAATAACTTCTCATTGAAGCAAGGAGTCATAAGACAGCAACTCTCCTTGCGAGCCAAGGGAAGGAGCGTTCCCAGCTCCTGTTGGTTTGCTTGGAAAACAAAATCTCTGCAGAACTTCTCCAGTATTTTCCACTGAGTCTCAGTATAATTGTACCAAAGCTCACCAGCTCCATCCCTGCTACAGCAGATGGGACTTTTTCAGATGAATTTATTTCTGTCTTAAAAGTAAGACAATATACAGCATAAGCAAACCCTAAATCAGTCCAGCTGTGGTACCAAATTTCTCCCCACAGCAGTTCCTTCACCTTCCTGTTCCTAAAATGGTTTCTGCTTCGATGTCCAGCCTAAATTTTGCTCTCAGTTTCTCTGCTGTGATGTGCTCAGGTGATTTCTCCCCAGCAATTCCTATTACTGTAAACCCACAAATATGTAAAGAAAACCCAGCAGTCTGAGGATGAGAGACCTGATTTGGGATTTTGTGTGTCAGCAGCAAGAGCAAACCTGCCCATACATTGAGCTCTGGTGCTCAGGGAGGGGCAGCCCCCCAGACTGGCCTCCAAGAAGGTCCCCTGCCTTCTGACACCACTTGGGTGTGCCGGCACTGGGCTGCTCACATCCTCCTGCACCATATGAGAAGTCTCCAGAGATGCTTCCCTGGCTGAGAAAGAAGAAAGGTCTCAGGAATCAAAGGAAAAGAGCAAGTCAAAATCTTTCCCCAGCCTGAAATTCCCTGGGATTATTGCAGCAGAAGCTGATCCAGCTTTGGAGATCCAAGCAGCCTCAGCCAGACCCCCAACCACAGGAACAGGGTGGGGCAGGGGTACACTGCCACCTTGCCAAAGCATTTCTTTACACAGAGCCCTTTTTGTAGCCACAGGTAAGCATGGAAATGAGCCTTGCAGGCCATGGTCAGATGCCACATCCTGCCATCCCTTTCCAAGCAGTGATCCATCCAGCAGATGGTATTGTTGACAAGGAGCCTGTGAAACTGGCACTGCCAGGGCTGCCTTCCCTGTGGTGCTCCATGACCTCACCACAGAGCTGCTCTCAGGATGCTGCTGAGCCACATGTGGGCAGCCTGATGTTCACCAGCAGATATCTCCAGAAATAAGGTGATATCCCCTCCTAACTGATAGCAGCAGTATGTACCACCAAGCCAGGGCTAGCCTCCCCCTGGGCACCCCCACCCCTCCTGTCTCCCAGAACATTTTATCTGGATGTAGTGTGAAGGTTTTGGCCACGTGGACACCCAGAAATCCCAGAGAAGTGACCCCTGGACACGCAGAAATCATCTCAGCTCATTTGGGTTTGCTGCAAGTGGTCAAGCTATTTTTGCAGCATATGTGCAGCAGGCCGAACACAGCTTGAGAAATCACTGGACATGTGTTATCCAGTGTATGTGCACATATTTCTGCACCAGAAGCCTCCATCAGGAGCATGACACCTTTTATCATAAGGCAGCAGGACCCAAACATCCAGCCCTGCTCTGAAGCCACGCACACAATTTGAGTGCAGACACAGCAACAGTGTGCACAGGCATAAAATTAACTGAGCTGCATTATCCCCTCCAGCAACTCTGAATTCAGGGATGCTGCAAAAACACAATAGCAAAAGAGGACAAAGGACAAGGATGTGGGTTGTAGAACTTGGCATCAAAGCAGGAGCTGTTCAGCTTCAGTTTTCCTAAGACAATCTGGCCTCTTGCAGCCCAAGGAGAACACAACAGGTACCCTGCAGAGCTGGCACTGCACAAAGCTGCTGTGGGAGATGCAGATTACACCCATGCATGGGCTGTGGGAGTCACTAGGGTATCTTGGACCTGTATTTCTGCACCCAGCCACCCTGTTTCAAACAGCTGGAGTTGCACTCAGGTTGGGTGACCAGGCAGGGACACAGGTTTCCAGTGAGAAACCCAAGCTTCCTTGCCTGTCCAACACAAGGCTGATGCCAACACAAGGCTGATGCCAACCCAAGGGATTGCATCCCCCAGCACAGACAGGAGCTGGGGAGACTTGCTGGGATGCAAGGCTGGAGGGCAAAGGCCACTGGACCACTCCCCCCCACCTCAAGGGCCCCTTACAGCCCTTTGAGCAATCCTGGCTCCTCTTTGCAGCAAAACCAGAGGGGAAACCTGTGCCCTGGCTTTGCTGGTGGACATTCTGCAGCATGAACTAGGCACGTCAGATCCTTGCGCTTTAGACATGCAGAGGAGCCAAAAAGTCATTTGGAAACAAGGAAGTGTATAAGTTACTCTAGCTTGAGGGCTCTAGTAATTTATGCACTGAGAATTTATACAGGTCATGTACCTATTTACATTGCTCTGCTCTAAAAAAATGCACAGTTACCTTAGCAACTTTAACATTGCAAGAGAGTACAGAGCTTTCTTAAAGAGACATTGTCAAGAGTGGTCAGCCTGACCAGCCATTCCCTGGCTTCCCTGTGTCTGCTGGATCCACATCCACACGTGCTTTCCCCCTCAGCTATCCATGTTGTTATTTTAACAATGAAAAAACCACCTCAGAACTTATTGACATCACCTAATAGTAAACAAAAACAAGCCTACCATGTGCAAGAATGAGGAAATGTCATCAAAAAAATAGACAGAATTTACTCATTTCATCATCCTGACATGTTCTGAAAGCTTAAAATGATTTTTCAATTTGTAGAAATTGCCTAGACTCTATAAAAACATAAAGCATGCTAGTTACACCTTGGGGCTTTCAGATTTTAAAAAAACATTGTCAAAGAAATCTAATAAGCTGACTAGGCAATAAGCACCCAACCACTCTAATTTGTTTTAGTCGATTCTCCTCTCTTGCCAGGATTTTTCACTAGATTTGTTCATACAGTGTTTTTCCCAAAGCCAAATTAACAGAGAGACTCTAAAAAATGTTCCCCAGTACCCAAAATGCAAAAGTTGCTACTCAAAAGATAAAAATTTTTATCTTTTATCTGCCCATCACAAGAGGTTTGGTACAGTGAGGTCCCACCAAGTTGCCAATCTTTTGTCAACCCTGTGAGAAGTTTTACAAGCTAAGAAAAGATGTCTGATAAATCCCTCAAGCTGACAGCTGTGGAGAAGGGCAGTGAAGTGGAAATTCAGGATGTGGAGGAGAGCACAGCCGCCCTGCTCAGGGAATGGGGCAGCCCTTCCCTTTCTGACTGAAGTGCCCAAAGCCAGCAGTGACTGATCCCCAGCACCAGGCACCAGCACAGTTCTCACTGGGCTTCCAAAACACAAACTTGCCACCCCAGATGATTCAGGGTGCACCTCACCAGCTGCCAAATAACCTCCCTCGTTTTCTGCAGCTTTCAAAAGCAGAGTAGAGCAATGGCAGGACACACTGTCAGGGAGGGACTGTGCTACAGAAAACAGCAATGATTTTCAACAAAACCCTTGGAGCCACAATCAGTAATGGCCCGGAAACGCTGCACTGTGGCACTGCTGGAATTTTGACCCTTCTCTTCCTTCCTACTCACATCTACAAGCCATTGGAAAACACAAAACACACAATAAAGTATCTCCTTTCCCCCATACCTACATAACAACCATCCATCTTCCAGCGTTTAAAAAAAAAAAAAATTGTTTATCTTCCAAACAACTCTGGTTTTGCAAACCTTAGAGAGCACACAATAGATTTAAACAACAGCTCTTTTTTTTTTCCCCAACAGCTATAAAAGTGATATATTCCCTGCAGCATTCTGTGAATAGTGGAGGTGCCTCTTTTTTTGCACACAAAGGTTGTGCACGTTGAGCTGGGGCAGAGAGAGCAAGAGGAAAGCTATAAACCTCCTGTTTTCTGGCAACCACTTTATTCCTACATGATCAAAAAAAACCAGTCAAACTGTGGCTCCTTGCAATAACAGGTACCAAAAAAAAAAAAAAAAGAAAAAGAAAAAAAAACAGATGCAAAGAAGAAAGATGTTGACTCTCCCTGATGCAAAGTGTATGTCCCAAATCAAATTCTACAGCTCTGGGCCCACACAGTTGGATTTTAAATCAGCTGGGCCAGAGAATTAGGGGAAATATCTACCACAAAACTCAGGGGTTTTGTATTTCCAACTCTCCCTTTTCCTGGTAAGCATAGAACACCTTCAGGGCTCCATTTCAGGAAAAGATGTGGGAGTGGATCTCAGAAATCACCTTCATAAGCAGCACAAGTGGACTCCCTCCAAAGCAATACAGCTGGGCTGGGAATTCATTCCTCTTTCCTTTTGCCCTTATGGTTATACACATCCAAACCTCAGTGATTTTCTTTTAATATTGCACTCAGTTGTCCCATCCACACTGTGCTGCCCAGACAGCTCAGAGCAGACTGCAGGTCTTGTAACCCTTGAACACCCTTCCCTCTCATCCCTCCCCTACAGAAACCAGGATAATGCAGCTTTCAGCCACATCAGCCTTTGCAAGGAAACCTCTCCTTTAAATCCAACTTCCAGACCTTCACTGAGGAGCAAAATCCCCAGGTTTCAGTCCTGGGGTTTTTGAGACTGCCACACAAACAGCACAGCCACCATGCAAAGGAGCATCCCACTGCCCCACAGCCTCCCTTCTCCAGTGCCCTGCAGCAGGAGCAGTCTGGGAGCAGGCAGGGGGATGTGGAGGGGGCTGTGCAGAGCCCCTCCTCTCCCCATCCTGCACTCTGTGTCCTTCCCTGCTCTCCCTGGAGGCAGCCCTGTGCCTGCCCAGGTCCCACAGGCAGTGTGACACTTTGCCAAGGCCCTGTCAGGTCCGTGCTGCGTCACAACGAGCCCCTCCACAGCAATTCAACTTGGTGGAATCAAAAAAAAATTAAATAAATAAACAGAGGGAAAGCAGGACGAGGCACAGCAGATGGCTGAGGACAGATACCACATCCCATCATTTCTTGCTCTGCAAGGAAACAGCTTCACTCTCTGCTGTTTATCATGCTGCTCCTAGCTTTCTTTCCACCTAAAAAAAAAAAAAAATGCAGAAATTGGTGTCCAAATACCCAAGGTCTCCATGTTTTTGTTGCCTCCACTTAAATTTTGTGGCTTCCTCTCCCCTTGCAGCTCTTGAGGCCACATGGCACAATGAGGGTGCGATTGCTGTGAGATAATCACACCCTTGGGGTGTTATTAAGCACAAGGCTATGCCTCGTGCCTCTCACTCTCCAGGGATGTGATTATATCATGATAACCAAACTCCCCAGAGACACCTTATTGCAATTATGACATTTCTTTCAGGTTTATGTATGAATACATTATTCAAGGAAATTACTTTGATCACCAGAAACTTCCACTTAGTGTTCAAATACTTAAACTGGATGGTTTACCAAGATGAAGTTCCTTCCTTACAGTGTTTGACAGGGAGAGAAACGGGGCTTTTAATCTGAGCAGAGCAGCACCAGGGCCTAATCACCAACATGCAGATGCACTCTCTCTTGTTTAGGATGGCAGTTTTTCAAATATCCCAACTAATCCAAATATTCAATCCGTATTTTGGTAATTCCAACCCTTGGAGAACTCATCCCACAAAAAAAAAATTCTCTAAAGAAATGTTTGAGATGAAAAGAATTAAAGATGGAGCTGTTGGCTTCTTAAGCACTCAGACCTGCTGGTTCAAGGATCAGAGAGAAGTAACAGCTCCTCTTACTGCGTTTATAAACTTGGCTGGGCCACTGAGCTTGTGTAGCCTCACCTATGTAAGGCACCCAGCATCCCACCAAGTCTTTCCAAGTCCCACTCTTTGTGGTGACTGGCCCAAATGCTCCAACAAAACTCATTAGTTTAATGTGCCCACCTGCCTCCCCTGGTTATGGACATGTCTGCAGCAGCAGGAGCTGTTTGTACAGCTGATTTTCCTCTTCCACTGTGGTGCAAGGACAATCAGATCTACAATGCTGAAGGGTTAAATAGTTGAGAGGCCAGAACTGGCTCTGCAGATTAGTGGTGGGGCAAAATCAAGGTCACACAGCAGAGAGGTCACAGGAAAGGCCAGCACTGTGCCACAGATGGATAGTGTCAGCTGATAAAAGGTGCAGCCAGAAGGTCTCCAAAGCCCATCAGATCCTTCGGGGACCAACTGAATTAAAACAAAGAAGCAGAAATAACACCTGCACCCCAATAGCAATGAATATTCCCTAGAGACACATGGACTTAGCAGGAGGGTACTGTGGATCTGTTCCTGTGTTTGTTTCAGTGACCTTGGCTGAGTGTTTATGAAATACATATTGGTTATTGATCGCTGTCCCCATCCCTCACCAGAGAGAACCCACAGTTAATGGCATTGGTCTGGTGTCAGAGAAACACAGAAAACACCCAGAAGAGGACACAGCCTTAGTGCTTTATGGGAGGGATCAGAAAATGCACATCCAAACTCAGTGGCATCATCCACAGGCTTTTTTCCACGGTTTCTGCACAGCTGGGCTGTGTTCCACAGCAACGCTCCTTGCTCCAAACAGCCCTGCTATCACTGCTTCTTTGACAGCCAGCAATTCCAAATGTCTGTGCCACCTTCCACTGAAACAAACACCAGATCAAGGGCTACAAAAAATATGTACCTAATTTCTTATGGTCTCTTTCAAATGGGAAAAAGAAAAAAAAAAAAAAGAAAAAAAAAAAAAGTCTTATTAACCAAATTCTTGCAGTTTGGTTAAATGGCTTATTTTTTTAAAAGTCCTGAATGAGATGGGAATTTTAATGAGAGCTCAGTGTGCACAGTACAGCTGAACAACCTACAGGAACATTCCCACTCTGGGTACTCAGTTAATATCTTAATGATGTTATTCCTGCACTTGTGACCAACAGCCAAGGAAGAAATCTCATCATTGTTCCAAATTTCCTATGCCAAGCCCGTCTTTCCTATGCAAAGTATTAGTCCCTGATCACCTGTCTCTGCTAAACATAATTGCATCCTGTCATGAGCTTTGATCTCTAAAATAGAGATCATCTCTAAAATTGCCAGTGCTCGGGGGGCTCTGCCTTGCTGACACGTGCTGCAGCAGAGCTCCCTCACAGAATGGTTTAGAACAGCAGGAATTTGGCTGTGCTGGGCTGTGAGGTGGCTCAGCCTTTAATTTGGGACATGAGAGAAAAGCATTTCCATGAAGCTCCTGACACCCTTGTCCAAAGTGGGATTCAGTTCTGTGGAAGTGCCTGTGCTGATGTCTCTCCAGCCCCAGGTGGCTGCCAGGGAAAGGTTTCTGCAGGTGCCAGAGGTCACAGACCACGCTCTGGTGCTCTTAAGGCTTTGGAAATCCCTGTCCTGCTGGGCAGCACTGCTGTCAAGCCCACCTGCAAATGGGGAATGCAAATGCCTCCAGTCTGCACAAGACCTTCTGAGAGCTGCTGCAATTCTCCTGTGCCTTCCTCAGCCTTCCCACCACCTTCAGAGCCCATCACACTCACACCTCTTCCTCTGAGTTTGAGAAGCAAAGTGGAAGCGTCAGAAAATCTGTTACACAGGTGATGCTTCACTTACAACAGCCATGAGAACGCTTCTGCCACAGGAGCCAAATATATATATAAAGTGCTAAAGATAATGACAGAGTGTGCATTACCAGCCTCTCATCACTGTACAGTTATTGGTGATAAATATGAATCCATGGTGAACTTCATGTATCTCACATCCTTTACTGACTATCAGTAAAGGTGACTCCAGGCAGGGGCAGCTTATCTCCAGCAGTGTACCAAGTTAATTGAAATGAGCTTAAAACCAGCTCAAATGATCAAATTCCTACACACAAGACTTTGTTTCTATCTCCTCAGCATTGTGGCAGGCGACCTGCAGAATTACAATGTGATGGGATGTGCCAAGAGAGCTGGTCAGACATATTTGAGGGGGGAAAGAATGGGGAATTTGGTTAAGAAGTGCATTTTATTGCTAAACAATCCCTGCTGTTTGAAAGCTCTGGATGATGATAAACAAAAATACTAATGCAGAATAGATTCATTACTAACATCTCTATGAACTGGTATTTACAACATTTGCACTGCTGCTCACCCAGCCTTCCTCAAACAGTGTTTTTCTTTACACTATGAATTTGAGCAGAAACCAAACATTTATGTGTTATCAGGAAAATTGCCTCTTGCTTATCCTGTTATCACAGCACGTGGGGAGTGATGCTGGGAGGCTGAAGGAGCCAGTCCCACAAAATAATTGACAAAGAGCATCCTTGGGGTTTCTGTGCACCAGGACTTGCTGATGGAGGCAAATGTGAATTATGGTACAGCCCAGCACAACTCTCTATATCAATTTTAGTGCTGATTGAGCCACCTATCCTTCTCCCTTTATTTGGCCCAAACCTTCTTTTTGTGCACCTTTATTCATGTCCCCATTAACCCAGATGTGGTAGTCCAGGCTTAAACTGGGTAAACTGAGGCTGGACAACATTATATGTATAATATATATATGACATATATATGACAGCCATATGTATAACATACATAACAACCCTTTCTGTGGTAAAAAAAAAAAGAGAGTAGGAGACCCTGGTTTGTTTGGTCTCAAAGACCTGAGGCCATGGGTGATGCCCTTGACTCCCTCCTCTTGTTTGGAAAAAAAACCAACACCTTGGAAAGCTGCTTAGACCTTCCCTCAGAGCACCCACTGCCCATTAGAGCTTCCTGTGTCCATCACGAATGCAAATAATAAATGCAATTTGTAAACAACAAAGAGTTCTTTGGGCAATCAGCAAGAGTGATAATTATACCTCTAAAAATCACCCATGAATCAGATCCTCTGTTTGCAATGATTGTGTTGCTCAAGAGGAGGTCTTAGATGGCTGTATTTCTCCCAGCTAAACTGCTCTCCTCATGGTAACAAATAAATGCACTTGTTGTGGTGTACTTGGTTCTCATAAGGACAATTACACAAGGACAGCATCAGCGCTGCCAGAAAATGAAATCAGGGGAGGAGGAGTGGTTGCCAAAGCTGAGCCTGTACTTTATGAAATCCGATTCTCTCCCAAAGACACAACTCCAGCCTGGCAATATTTGCAGAGGTGACACAACTCACAACATATTCGTGTTGTGAAGCTCACTGAGGGCAGAANGTGTTGAAAAGCCCAAAGGGGAAAAAAAAAAAAAAAAAAAAAAAAAAAAAAAAAAAAAAAAATCAAACTGAAGCAAAGCAAACCAAAAACAACAAAACAAAACAAACCAAACCAAACCTACCAAAAACCAACCAAACCCAAAACCAAAAACAAACAAAAAAACGCCACCCACCCAAATTTCAAACACTCCACCATTTAAGGAGCGGACTTTAAAATAAATGCACAATGGGAGGTTATGCTGTCATTAAAGGAGTAGCCAACACTTTCCAGCATGAGTTAACACAGTCCTGCACTGGCACTTTGCATTTGCAGCTAATCTGCCAATGATTAAATGAGCTGTTATTGAGCATTTGCCCTGTTGAACTAGGTTTTTCTTATCCTTATTAATCATTCATTTTACTCTACAGTAGCCTCCTGTCTTTAAGCAAAACATCTTTTTTTTTCTTTTTTTTTTTTTTTTTTACTAAGGCAAATTTAACTTTTTTTTTTTTCTTTTCTTTCCTCTGGTGATGCCCTTTCTGATCCCAAGAGCAGAATAGCTAAGCAAAAGTATGGACAAAACCTGGGAGAGCCCTAAGGAGCGTGGGGAAGCAAATTCTTTTTGCACTCAAACTTTGAGAGTTGAAAGTAGAGGACATGGCTGGAGCCACTAAGCTGTGGTGTAAACAAGGCCATTTAAGAGGATTTGCATACCATTTATTAACCTTCCAGAGGAACTACACAGACCCCAGTGAGGGAAAACAACTGTGTACACACGTTCCTCCCATTCTTGTTATCAAAATATAGCTTCTGCCAGGCACCTCCCAGCATTTTCCACAGGCAGATAAATGCTGGGAATGGGAAGGGGGTGGGTGAATCCAGCCTCTTCCCTGTCCCCTTTGGGTTTCATGAGGTCTGGAATTCATTTTTAGCTACATTTTAAGAAGAAAGGTGTGAGCAGGCACCCGCTGTGCTTCAGGTATTTGTTACTGCCCAGAAAGGAAGGTGATGCTGTGATCCAGGCAGTCCTGTCAGGAGGGATGGTGGATGTGGATGTGGGTGCTGGTGTGGATCATCTGCAGTGCTGAGGGCTGTGGCAGAGCCTGCAGCACCTCTCGTGTCCTCAGGTTCCTCCAACAGCTCCCAGTCTCACTTTCATCCTGATTTAGGATCTCTCCCTTGCCACAGTTTGTACCTCAGTTTCCTCAGGATCTAATAAAAATTCTCAACAGTGAATTTCACAGCCTTCTGGAAAGGCAATCCTCTCTATACAGGCATATTACTGAGATTTCTTTTTGAGAAATTCAGAAGAAACAAAAGCAAAAAACTGTCTCCACAGCTGTAATTAAATTGTGCACCCACACAGGGTAAGAGCAGACAGCAGGCACACAGACAGAAATGGGATGGGGAGATGTTGGGTGGAGAAATTCCAAAGGCACCAAGTGCCCCATCTCCCACAGCTGGGACTTAGGAGATACAGACTCTTCTCCCCATCCTTCCATGTATTTGCACAGCTCCAGAGTCCCTCCAGTTTCATCTGCACCACCTGGAGAAATGTCCAGATCCTACACCCTGCACTTTGGAACCATTGGTGGCTTTGAGCATGGCAGTGGTGTCCCTGTGCCTTAGCAGGAGTCCTGGAGTGCATGAAGATAGATAAATTTCCATGAATTTCCCTGGAAAGCCAGATTTCTATCCCTGAGAATTCTCTGCACCATTCCAAAGAGTGGAGGCGTGTGCTGAGTTTGGAGCTGGGGGTGAATGGGGATGAAGATCAAACACCACCATGAAGGGGTCAAAGCTCCTGCTCCTTCCCCCCCTCCAACACAAACACTCTCATGGATGTCATTAGCTTTAAATAAATAAATAGAGAAATAAATGAAAATAGAAAAGAAGGCTTGTGAAAAAAAGATTTTTTCATCTGCAATTTCTTCTGGGGTTTTTGTTTGTTTGTTTGTTTGTTTGTTTTTAACACATTTCACTCACTTTACTCTTTGGTTTAGAAGCCTGGATTTACTAATACATTTTTTTCCTTTCACATAACAGCATGTTGTAAAGTTTACTCTGCAAGCACTGCATAGGAAAAGCTTTAAAATAAAGCTCTATAATTGATTTTTCATTGATTTTTGGATTAAACTACAGGACCTATGCCATTGATATCGGTTTTATAAAACCCTATTTTTATGTGTTTGTCATTCAGGCTATATTTTTTTTTAAGAATAACTTCTTTAAATTCTTAATGTAATAAAATCCACTTTCATAATATCTACGCTCCCACTAAAAATCCAACACCACCTTCCAAAACCCAAGGTGATCACGCAATTGAGGAAGAAATCCTGACATCCAATATGTTAAAGATATGTTTGGAAAGTGTAATTAATGTAAGACAGAAAGCAAAAAGGAAAGTTCTGAAATCTCTCCCAGCAATCACATACTTCACAGTGTAGTACAAATGCAGTTCCAAGGGCTATTTTTAGCCTGGCACACACGGGTATATTGTTACCCAGCCTGCTGCTAGAAGTAATTTTAAATATCTTTCTGATCAAAGAAGATGCTATATTCAAGAGCAGGCACAGAAGTCATCCTTATCTTGCATTCTCCATGAGAACATTTGACCTTCCTGATTTGGGTTCATTTGACAAGAGTTTGCTGGCTGCTGGAAGATCTGCATCTCATGTAGAATGATTATAATAAAAGTTGGTATCACAAACCCTACACAGAGCAGCATTCTCTTTACCTACCAAAAGGTGACATTTTCCAAGCTGTTACCTAGAGAGCAAAGGACAAATGGAAAAGATCAGTCACATAAAAGCAGCATTATCATAACATCCCATGGCAATTTCAGGGTCCTTTGAAGGCCAGATGCTTCTGCTCCATATCTAAATTTCCTATAATAAGAGACTCAATGGAAACACAAACGTTGCAAAGTAAAAAATCCTGGCTAACCTGCAATTTCAAGTAATTTTCTGTTTAGAATTGGTCAATGTTTTCCAGTGTGAGAGTGGAACGTTTTCCCTGCTGTGCCAAGGAGAGACAACAAAATATTGAGGGTGAAGTTGTACAAAACGCTGTGGACAGATTGGAGCTGTTGGACTGGCTCAGCTGGGTGGGGGCTGCTGCTGAGGACTGCAGGTGAGGCTGAATTCCCTCAAAAGGCAGGAATTGTCTGGCAGGATCCCACCTCATCCCTGGCAGCTGCTTCACAGCAAACACAAGACACCCTAGGACTGATAATCCAAAACCAACCTGGACACAGGAAAAGCTTTTTGGTGGTTTCTTCCCACTCCAAAGCAGACAGCTTCCAATGCTTTTTAAAAACATATTGAGTATATCTGTTGTTGGTATTCAGTGCTCAGACTCTTCTGAAGCCTCCAAAGTTTGCAAATCAGGGTTTAGAGTGAAACCCAAGAAAAGCCAGTCCCTCACAAGACCTGAGCATGGTTTGGGCTCAGCAATGAGCAGCCCCCAGCAAGCTGACATATTCCAAACTCTGCGAGCTCCATTTCCTTGCACAGATGGCAACCTTGCATGGAAGGTCCAGTGAACTCTAAAACTGTCATTTCAACCAAACCCTCATGTTGGCCCTGCCTTTCTTAGGCCAAAATCATGCCAGACTATCTGCAGGAGCTGGGGAAAGAGACTGGCTTTAGGAGAGTGCAAACTGACTTCATTGGAACTACTGCCAAGCCAGGCTGATGGAAATAAGAGGAAAATCACTGTCCTCCAGCCTGAATTCCCAAAGGAAGCAGAGCCTTTGCACAGCCCTGGTTCCCACTTGCTCAGCCAAAAGAGAACAAAAATAAATGAGGAAGGCAGAGGACAAGATCCACAGAGTCTGACCAATGCACGGATCTACCTGGCCTTGCCCTGCTAAATCATCTCAAAATATCGCCTAGTTCCTTGGTTGTTGTTCTTTATTTATATATATATTTTTTGGGGAAAAAAAACCCCAACCAAAAACAAAGGAAAAAGAAAAAATCGATTCTTCTATGATTTACGGTGGGGTTAAGGCAAACGTGAAGCCCATGTTAAGGCTGTTCATCTCATGATAAGGCAGCAAAAAGGTCAACAAATTACTCTCTCCCTAATGGTTCATTTGAACCAATGAAAACAGGATATTTTATCCTCCCGGGTCAGGCCTCCTTAGAAATCCTACGTCCCCTTCCCTCCTTCCCTCCTCAGCCTCCCCTTATCCCCCCCTCCCTCTCTCCCACTCCCAGCCCCTTTCTTTTAACTCCCTATCTCTGATCCTCCAAGGTGACCTTTTCTCCCACTCCTAATACCGAATTTTCTGGCTGAGTGCCGCTGCTGCCGCCCTGCCCGGGGGTCCCTGGGCTGCAGGGAAGGGTTTGGAGCTGCATCCCAGCCTCGGGATGGGCTGTGCCGCGCTGATGCTGCTGTGCCCGGTGGGAAAGGAACCCAGAGCCCGAGCGGTGCAGGGGGGAAAGCCCTGCGGTTCCTGCCCCGCTTGGGAGAGGTTTATTTGGCCATCGGAGCCTCATCAGTTGTAACCTCGCAGGGGATGATCCGGGGTTCTGCTTTATCCAGAGCTGGAGCAGCCAGCGCTAACTGCTGCCTATTAGGAATAGCTATCACATCTAATTGTTGTCCTTGCTGCTGATTGAGGGGGGAAGTGGAGGGATGGGAAGTTCAGCCGGGTGACATGATGCAGTTTTAATGAGTCTCTCTTTTTCTTTCCCTTTTCTTCTTCCTTTTTTTTTTTTTTTTTTTTTTTTTTTTTTTTTTTTTTATTTTTTTTTTTTTTTTTTTTTTTTTAAATTTTGTTGGTTTTATTATTATTTTTTTTTCCGCCCTCGGCCTGGCTGTTTTAATATGGAAATATAGCAAATTCTAACAAAATCAGGCTGGCACGCAGAGCACAGAGCGAAGGCAAACCTCCAGGAGGCTTTCAGCAGCGGCTGGGCAGCAATGGCAATGCAGAGGCAATTAGTTCCTTAAAGTTCTTTAGTGCAGGGCCTTTGGAAGGGGGGGTGGACACTAGATTAAGCCCTGCTTCATTTGCCTATTTATTCAACTGTCAGAAGGCTTTAAAAAGGGTTAAATGGCGTGGTGGAGCAGAAAGCCTCCCCAGAGCCGCTCCCGAGTGTCCATCCCCGGCTGCCAGCGCTGGCTCCACCGCCGCTCGCTGTCCCACGCATCAAACAGTTAAAAAGGGACTTTTCCCCCGCATCAAACACTTAAAAATGGACTTTTCCCCCCTCTGCCAGCAGATGCAGAGCTGCGAGGTGGGGCGGCAGCACAACCTGACTCAGCAAAGGCTCCTGATGTCAGCGCAGCCCCATCGCTGCTGGAATTCACCCCAGCCCAGGCGGGGAGCCCGGGGCTGCTCCCAAAGCCAAAAGCGCTCTGCAGAATCAGCCCCGCTTTAGAAAAAGAGGATTTCTGTGCTGGGGTGCGTGTCTGACACCCGGAGAGGCTGGTGCACAGCGGCGGACTCTCTTGTCTCTAAATAAAGGAGAGATTAAGCTCCACGTTGGGATCTGGTCTGTATTTGTTCCTTGCTTTGCTTCCCCGTCCCCGCAGCCCTGCGTGTGCCCGAGCCGCGCATCCCAGGGCTGCCCTGCACATCCCGGCTCCCATTTTCCACATTTTATCAGAACTAGATTTAAAAAGTTAACTCTCCCCGTGTAGTTGTTTTGCTTTGTGTGCCTCGACTCGCACACTGGGCATCAGTGGCGTCTGTACCAGGGAAGGTTTTAATTACAGACTCATGTTTGTGGTGCATGACCAGTTTATCCCCAATATAGGTCACTAATTTGGATTCTCTTTTGGCTGGAGGATCCCGTAGTGCTGCTCGCTGTGATGTCTGGCAGCTCATACCCAACCCCAGAGCTTTTTGCTCTTTCTCTCTGCCTTGTTTGAGATTCAAATTCGAGAGAATCTGTTTTCAGAAGCTAAGAAATGCGTGTGTTTGGTTGGTTATTATTCCAGGCTTTGGTTGTTTTGGTTTTTTGTTTTTTGGTTTTTTTTTTTCCCTTGAAGAATTAAAAATGTAACATATTTGAAATGTATTTAGAGACAGGGCTCACACACAATCACACACTCAGAGGAGGGATGCCAGTGCATATAGAGTATGATAGTTCAAAACACAGAGAGAGCATGTAATGCAATTTTGTTGTAGCATATCACTGAATTTTGTTGATGTAATAACCTGAAATAAAGTATTAAGACAGATTGACATGCCTGGGTAGCACAGCTGAGGATTCAAATATTTAAATCTAACATGTTCTAGCTTGTTCCTGCTGAAATCAATGGAAGTTCTCCTTCACAGCTGATTGCAGTGGAGGAAAATGGATCCAGCTTATGCAGAGTAATGACAGGAAGGGGATTGGGTGAGTTCAGTTGAGTTTTCAAATGTTGATTTCTGAGCTCAAATCAGCTCTAATTTCCATTTGGCTTTTGGTGGGGTTTGGGGGTGGGGTTTTGGTTTGGGGTTTTTTTGTTAGAGGAAAAAAAGAAAGCTATTTTTCTTCACATTCATAAATAAAATAGAAATCATCCCAATGCAAGGGAAGAGGGAAGAGAATGAAAGACCTGTTTAATCTGCATCTTCCTTTCATCCCTTTCACTTCCTTTGCCACTCTTCTATTGCCACTTTATCTACCCAAAGGATGAGACCATATCCTGCTGGAACCTGGAGATTCTCTAAGTCTGCTCACAACAGACACAAAAACTTCAAACCACGTTTTTGAGCTCCAGATCTGAAAACACAAATATTGCAAAAAATATCTCAGCCTCACGCTCAATTTATGGGTGGTCACATTCTCATTCCAGTCACCTATCTCTGTTCCAAGAGCATCCTGAGCAGGCAGTCTCTCTTTTAGCTGCCTTTTAACATAATTTTTAAATTTTTTTTCCAGGATTCTGCAGCTTCACATTAGCAATTTGTGTCTGGGCATTCAACCTCCAAACTGACTTCAAAAGATTTTAGCAACAAGGCACTGATTTATACTTCCAGTGAGACAACAGGGATGCCCCAGTTAATCACAGAAGGAGGCTCCAACCCAGATCCCAAAAAGCTGAAATCTTTCAAAAAATGCTAAACCTATGTCAAATTATTTCTACAGAAGGTATTTTCCATCACCCCTCCTCAGGACTAACTCCTTTGATTGACTTTGAATATCAGGAAACTTCTGGGAAATAGAAAACTTCTGTAATAAGGCTCACACAAACACATTTAAAGCTCATTTATAGCAAATTCAAATTTCCATACTAAAAACTTGCCACTTCAAAATGCTTTCTCAGATTAAAAGCCGAGTTTTCAAAAATAAAGCTGTAGCAGCTACCAAAGCAGACTGGAGAATTTTGCTAGAAATAAGGAGGAAACACCTCTTTTTCCTTCAAAGAAAACTAAATCAAATGGATTAATGAATGGTGACGAAAATCGACAGGAAGGGTCTTGACATTTCCAATGGGAACTTTGAAAGGGAAGAAAATGGCAATTCCCAGACCTCCCAAAACAACCCAAAGCAATAATTTCTGTGTCAGGAGTCTGGAAAGAGGAAAAACGCATATCCCAAAATACTGCAACACCACTCAGGGAAGGGCAAGAGAAAACCCTTCCACTCCTTCCAGTCCCCTGACTGAAAACTCAAACCCTAAATAATTCCAGGCTTTATGCACAAAGTTCCTCTGGTTTGTTTTGTTCAGGTGGGAGGGGGTTGGTTTGGTTTTGTGTTGTTATTTGTTTCAACTGCTCTCGACAAAAAAAAAGAAAAAAAAAAAAAAATCACGAACCTTTCCTCAGCTGAATCCTTCCTGCGCTGCTCGCAGCATTCCCGGGAAGGTTCATCTTTTGTGGGGAACAAAGCCTTGGGGGAGGCAGACGGGAGCAGCCCAGCCCTGCTGCCCCGTCCCGCATCCAGGGAAAGGCACAAGCCCTTTGAGGGGTACGACCTTGCTCAGGACATTCCTTTTTTGCATCTTCCCGGGAAAGGAAAATGCCATTCCCTGCCCTGGACTGCTCCTTCGGGCTCGCTTTTACATTCAAATCATCCTCCCGGGGCAGCGGGCTGGGCGCTCGCCCCAACCACGAGCCAAAGTGTGACTGCGTGTTCCTCGGCCGCAGGGAAACACTGGGAATACAAATTGGAGCCCGGATGGTTTCCTGGCGTTGTTTTACTGTAAATTTAAATGGCCTTGGCATTGTGAAGCTCTCTCATTTATTTTAAAAGCGGGAAAGATTTATTCTACCCAGAAGTCGTTCAGAGTGGGATGGAGAACAACCAGGAGTTGGGTTTTGCTGTTTTCCTAACAACAGCCGAAGCCAGGGCTGCCTCTGGGCTGAATTTCAGAGGGGTTTGGGGTGCTTTTATTTCTCTTCCAAAATACTCTCACGTTTTTCCTCTATTTCCTACACATCATCTTCTGACATCACTCCTGGTAATCTGATGTGCCATTTACCTCTTTAAAACCCACCTGTGTTTTAAGTAGCAGCTTTCAGAGCCATCCCTGTATTTCTTGTACATGTTAAACATAAAAAGTCCCTTCATATGAATTCAGGTTATTTTGGCAAACGTGGGGTCAATCTCCTGGTCACAAACAAAGTGTTGCCATTGAGGACTGTTCTGAGACACAAATAAATACTTAGCATTAACCTCCTCCCTTTCAGAGATGGAAGAGCAGGCTGAGGAAGGAAAAATGACCCAAAGACAAAGAACAGACCTGCAGGGAAGCTGAGCTTACTGCTCATGCTCCTGGCTGGCAGCCCCATCCCTGTACCACTACTCAAGCTCTACATCTTTGCAGGGTATGCAACTGGCATATGGAATTTTCAAAAGCAATTTTGTAAAGATGGGCTTCTATTTCTGTGCATGCCATAGCTTTTAATCCTGAGGCAGAAACAACCAATGCCTGAGTTTTGCATGCATGCATATGCATTACCTGGAAAAGGCAGGCGAATGTCAGTTTTGGGTTTCTACCAAAATCTTCCCTTAGCTGAGTTTTTCTCAGAAACTAGAGAACAGACAGAAGCAGAGCCCTTAAAATATGTTTTCAGGATTTAAAATGCAAACTGCAGCCTTCTTCCCTTCCCCACTTGTACCTGGGGTGACATTCAGTGCTCTGGGGACCCACAGATGGTCCCCTGGATGCAGCACAAAGTGGCCAAGGTGGACATCACCCCACAGAGGTGAATGCTGAATTTGGGCATGAGCTCTCTGTTGGATAAAAAAAACATGTGCAGAGAGAGAGGCTGGAGAGGAATAAAAGCAGGGATGAGAGATATTCTTGACTGACCTGCTGTTATTTGAATACACAGACTCAGCTGTGCAGAGAGGCCAGTGCTGGATATTAACACAGAGGAGATTTCAAGCTCTGCCTTCAGGGTTGGAGCTGGACTCTCTTTTGTCATATATTCATGTCTCCCTTGGGTATAACCCATTAGCTGAGGCTGTGCCCAGGCTGTCAGGGGTAAGAACAGAGCCACACACGTGTTGGATCAGGAGAGTGCAGAATCTCTGGTTTTCATGGATACTCAGCCAGGGATACCCATTGTTGGACTCATTGAGAAATTCCAGTATCACAACCATCTGAGTCACTAATTTACTGCTCCCTCCAACAGGAACTGGCCCTAAAATCTGTGAGAGCTGTAAAGAGCCCTTCTTCTATGTGAACTAAGATGGATGTTTGTTCATATCTGTTCTTTTAGGTGTTTATTGCTCTAACTGGCTTTTCATTAACTCAAGAGCTCTGCTATTAATTTTAATATTCACAGTATTTATGACCTTGTAGCTACATCATCTGATTCTCTCCATATACACATTCTAGGTCATCAACAGTTTGTTTCATTTTCTCAGCACTGGTGTTTAAATCTATCTGACCAGCCCATGCAAATTCCTACTCAGGAATTTTGAAAAATATTCCAAGCTTGATCTTTTCTGGGCACAGGCACCTTACTGAAATTAGGGTGCGTATTCAGGTATAGAAATCAGATTTTTTGAAATCATGCACCAAGAAATAATGTTTTCCCTTTTTAAAAGAAATTTTAGAAATCCATGGTCCACTTCCATAAAGCTATGTCCTGTTTAAACTTTGGGGTCTGGATAAACTTTGTCTTCCTGACACAGAAGGGAGAAAGAAAGTAAAAGGGAAAAGATATTCACATTTTTGTGAGTGACCATCTTTTCCCTGTTACTATTTACTGTGATTCCGACAAATCACATATTTTTTTAACCTTATAAAGGTTTCTATTGCTAAGACCAAAAAAGATATTTAAAGTATGGATAACCATCACTTTCCCATTTGTGGCCTGTCTAGAAGCTTCCCATCTTTGGATCAAACACCCTGGAGATATCGGTGTGGCCCAGGTGTCACCTTCCATCCTTGGCTCGCAGGAACTGGTTAAGCTCTGCAGATTTCATTGGTATCTGCACTCACTGATGTGAGGCTTTTAATCTTGTCCTTGGGTTGGCTCTAACTATGATCTGAGCTAAGTGGCAGCAAGGTGAAAGGAAGTGATTAATATTGTTTTCAGTGGTGACTGCATTGAGGCTCTCACTCTGAGGGTCTGTGAGCGATGGCCATGGTCAACTCTGCACCACGCGGGCTCTGCTAATACACAATTATCTTGAATTATCACACATGCAGCACAACAACAGAGTCTGAGGGGAAGGAAAAGTCCAGGAATTAAATCAGGCCATAAAATAATGAATTTTCTGCTGGACTAGAAGTGTCATGTCATGGGAAAGGAGCAAAGTGAAGAGGCTGAAAATTCGACTCCTCTTCCTTCATCGGGAGGGACAGAGAGCTCTGGCTGCCCCAGCTAAACCTAACACAGACCTCCAGGCATGGAAAACACCCCTCAGACCTTCCACATCTCTGGCTTTCTTCTCACTATCTTCAGCCTCTCTCCTTGATTTGAGAGGGAGAAAAATCCTCTTGGCATTTGCAAATGGCTGTGATTCAATGCAGCGAAGGGTCTCTACCGCCGCCAGCCTCGCTGAGCCTTGGGAACTCCTTGTGCCATAATGAAATCACATCTGCTGCCGAGTAGGGAGTCAGTGAAGGATGGATGAGTGGGGAGATGCTTTCTCAGGCAGCCTGGGCTCTACTACTTCTCGAGTTTAACATCCATGTGCTGCACCATCTGGGGTGTGCGTTGGCCCAGGCATCTGCCCCACTCTGGGGCAGGTGAGGGGCTGGAGCAGGGGGGCACGAGGACCTTTTTTGCAATGGATCAGCTGCTGGGGAGTGAAGGTTCTGATCCTTTTAGGCACTGCCACACAAAACCCAGTGTCATAATGGGTGTCCCGATTCTGCAGCAGGCTTGGGAAAGCCCAGAGAAGTGGATGTAAAGGCAAACAATGAATCTCATCACGGATTCATGGTAACAAGTGCCCACAGAAGTAGCACTCTTAACAAATTTCTCCAAGCTCTTAGAGCATCTTAAGAGGAGATCACTCTGTCACTTGCTTTATGGGTCTGTGGAGGATCCTACTGGGTAAGAAATGCACATATTTAAGTTTATGGGAAGCTAAACCTAACATTTAGTGCCTGGCTCTGTTCATATTTAGCTCTGTGCATTCTGAGGTATATTCCTGCCATATGGGGCATTCTGGCTGACCAAACCAGAATGGGTTCTGTAATTATTTAATTGCTATAGCAGGATGATACCTGTTATTAATATTATAAATAATAAACAATATGTCTTAAACTATAAACCCCAAAGAGCAAGTCAGACAAATGCATGGGGAAAAAAAAACAACCCAGCAATGTGAAAAATACTTCTCTCCAAGTATTCTCTCCAATACTTCTCTCAAAGATGAAACAGTGGCACTGTAGGAGTCAGGGAAGTGGAAATACTGGGAAAATAACAGTGTGGTCCCTGCCTTGTGCTGAATCTGCACAAACAGACACAATATGAAATGGTCTCTGTCCTGAGGACTTAAAATTCATGGCTTAGGCTGAGTGAGAAAATGCCTCTGTGAGCTCTCTCTCTCTCATGTCTCACTGAGGAAAAATCTTCAGGGGTAGAAAGAGCCAAGCCCGTGGATTTTATCATCTCCAGCTGGATTTTCACCTCCATGCCCACCAAAAGCAGCTCGCTGACATGAAAGGTTTGAAGAGGGACAGAGGGCAGGCAGTGCCAGAGAGAAGTACAGGAGCAGAGACCAATGCAAGGGAAAGAGAGCAAGAAAAGAAAGAGGCAGGACAAGGTGTCTGCTCATCTTTTTTCGAGGGACAATGGAAATGCTTTAGGGGGACAGGGCGGGAGAAGCCAAGCAGGGTAAGAGGCAGGGCTGGAAAATGATAAAGAAAGGTTTCACTGCCAGAGAGGGTGACATTCAACTGCTGGCAGTGAGCCAAGCCTGGACCTGACATCTCCACAGGCAGGTCCTGCATGGGCTCCCTGCCACAGCCACCTCCCCAGCTCTCCCCTCCTCTCATGTGTGTGCAGAGCAAGGGAAGGGACAACATTTACTGTGTGCTTTTTTTTTTTAATGTAAAAAACAGTGATTTGGATAGAAACTACACAATATCTCTTAATCCCCCCACCCCATCTCCTCTCCTAGAAAAACTCTTGTTTTTTACTATTTACTACCTCCATCAAGTGAGAAGCAGAGTTTCCCTCAGTGCTGGAGAGCCCGGTGTGGATTCCCATTTCTCTGTCCCCTCACCCTGCCCCTTCCAGCTCTGGAGGCACCTGCCCACATCTCCAGCAGCAAAGCCAAGAAAAGTGCTTTAACCCTGAGGATTTTCCCTGAGTACCTTGGGAGAGGTTGGGAATTTTGGCAATAAGGAGGTAAAGGAGATAATAATAAGAGGAATAAGAATACCTAAGCACAGAATTCCACATGAATGTACTGCTCCAAGGTCACCTAGTAAATGGCATGGAGACAGGTGGGACAGATTTCCTCCCTGCTCCCTGTCCTCTCATGAAAGATGCACTTTAATGTGCTGATTTCATTTGCACCAACTTCTTTTAAGTGCAAAGGAAATGCAGAAACTCCAGAGATTTGTTACACTGCTAAAAAAAAAAAATCTTTAGTAAATAATTAGCTAAATCATGCATTTATGTATGTAAGTTTTCTGGTGTTTACGGATTAATAATAGTAACAGACTTTGAGTGGTAGGGTCGGGGCAGTGGGTTTACACCTCATCCCTGATTTCATCAAAATTGTCCAGCAAAATATGTACTTTTTTAGTCTAGGGTGTTGGTGATGACACAAGGAGAGACAAGAAATAAATCTCACTGGGACAGTGTGGAAAGGAGTGCCTGTTTGCTCTGGAAAGAATTGGAAGAAGAGGAAAAAGAAGTGGATTGCTGTGGTAGATTAATTGTACAAGAACTGCAAAATGGCTGAAAACAGAGGGATGATATTTATAAAGCTGTCTAGTTTTGAAAAGATCAAAGGCAGAGGTAGAGAAATAATCCATTGGACGCGTCTAATTGCAAAACGTATCTTGTAAATAATAATAATAATTATATATATTATATATATATATGAAATATATATATGTATGTATATCCCTGGGTGTTTCTGGGTGTTTCCTTTGGCTCCTGCCCCTGCCCGGGGCTGTGTCTGCCCGGCTGGACAGGAGCTCCAGGCAGCCGAGGCTGCCGCGCTCCCTGCGCAGCCCTGCCCGCTGTGACAGCGCGGGGCTCCGCGGGGAGGACAAACCCCGGCAGAGAGCCTGGGTCAGGACACCGGGCTGGGACACCCGGGAATGCCACTCTGGGCACACCCCAGCCTGATCCGCTCAGGGCTCCATGCAGGGAAAAAGCACCAAGTGCGCTTTGATGGGTGATGGGGAGAGGCCGGATCCCCTCCAAAGCCACCCCCAGGTGCTCGGTGGCTGCGTGGGCTCTGCGGTTTGTCCATCCCAAACTCGGCCCATCTCCGCCCAAATCCACCCCCTGCTGTCCCCGCTGCCCCGGGAGCCAGGACAGGGACAGGCAGGGACAGACAGGGACAGACAGGGACAGACAGGACAGGGGCAGGCAGGGACAGACAGGGACAGACAGGACAGGGACAGACAGGGACAGACAGGGACAGACAGGACAGGAACAGACAGGACAGGGACAGGGCAGGGACAGGCAGGGACAGGCAGGGACAGACAGGGCAGGGACAGGCAGGGACAGGCAGGGACAGACAGGGACAGA
>WEIU01006558.1:578694-609389 GCA_013389925.1 Aegithalos caudatus | reverse complement strand
GGGGCGTGGGCGGGGGGTGACGAGCGGCCCCTCGTTGCGGAGCGAGGGACCCCCCTCCCCTGCAAAGGGACACCCCCCTCTTCTCAGCCTCCACAATGCCGTTCAGAAGCTCCCTGAAAAAAAAAAACACCCCTCTGGGGGACTTTAGGAAAGGGGGCGCTTTTTGCTTCATTTTTTTTTCCTTTTTTTTTTCCCAGTAGCTCTTTTTTGGTTTTATTTTTGCCGTTGCCCCTGCAATGCTCCTCCCTCGCGTGGGGGCTCGGCCATGTGGCTCCCGCTGCTCTGCGGAGCCTCAAGACAGGTCCAGGGTCCTGTCCTGCCCCTCTGAGCCCCTCTGCAACTCAACTATTCACAGAACTGAATGATGAGCCTGCTTTTTTTTTTTTTTTNTCCAAAAGCAGGGCTGGCAAGGTGAGGGGCTGCAGCACTGCAGCCTCCCCGGTGCCACCTCCGGCCCTGTCACCGCAGCCTGCAAGGTGGCACACGTCCCCTTTCGCAGTCTCCAGCGAGACTGCAGTAGCCCACACCAATTCTCAGGTTAGGCTTTAGACCTCAATAAACCTCTGTTGTAAGACTCGTGTATTCAACTTCCTAAAGACATAGCGAGCCCTGAGTTTGAGCTTCCCGAGGACTGTGCTTGGGCAAGGGAGGATGTGATTATTTGGCAGCAAAAAAGCCATAGAGCCGGACTGAGCCGCATAGACCCAGCTCTCTGTGCCCCCTCCCCGCCTCGTCTCTGCTCCACTTCTGCCAGCATTGCGTCTGCCCAAGGAACCGAGGCCCTGGATGGCTCCAGCCTCCATCCCTGCAGTGCCTGTGTGGGACACACGACCTTGTCTGCAGTGGAAATGTCACTGGCACAGCGCTCGCCCTGCTTAGGAGGGGGGGAGAGGAAAACCTTCCCGTGCTTTGTGGGATTACTTGATTCAAGCTGGCCTGTGAAAAGCAGGGACTTTCAGGTAGGTGTCCTGGGGGAAGCGGGGCAAGGGGAGAAGCAGAGGACACGGGCTGTGGAGGACAGGAGTGTGGTGTTGAGGCTGTTCTGCTGCAGGGGCATTGCACAACTGAGCAGTTGTGGATGGGTCATGCCTCCAAACCTGTCAGGAGCGAGGAGTGAGGAAGCACCCGATGCCCACAGGGCTCCATGGAGTGGTGCAGCCACCCATCCCTCCCCTGGACCTGATCCTGAGCCTTGCTCCAGCGAGGCCAGGTACCCTGTAACTGCAGCAGCTCATGGGCCAAGAGCTGCAGGATGGCCCAGCTTCATCAGGAGGGCTCTAGGGGCACAGAGATCCTTAAAAGAAGCTGGATTTTCCCCCTCCCTCTTTCCCAATAGATCAGCACAGGGGTTGGAGACCTGCTTGCTCTCATGTCCATCATGTGCTGCAATGTCACAAGACACATTTTGACCTCGCTTGCCCCCAACGTAAGCTGGGCTATGCAGTGACTGGATTCACTGCTGTGGGATGGAAACACCCCTGATCTCTTCTGTGCAATCCTGTGGGGGCAGAGCTCCAGCCCCAGGGCAGTTCTGCTCCCGGACAAGTTCTTGGCTTTTTGCAAAGCTGGGAGGAAAAAGGGAGAAATAAGTACCCAAGTGCAGGGAGGAAGATCCTGATAAACCTAAAGTTGACATTGAGAGAAGGGAGTGAGCCACTCCAAGGTAATCTGCAGTGCAGCAGGAAAGCTGCTGGCTTCCTCCAGGGCCACCAAGAGGCCAAGAACAGCTCTGAAGGAATGCAGGTAACTGGTGGGGCCCAATGGACCAGTCTGGGCCCGGTCCCCAGATTGGGATTTAGAATCAAGATCGGTTGTGCCAAGATGATGCAAGCCAGATGCTTATCCTGGACCAGATCTCTCTCCAGGTTTGCTGGGGAGGGTACTGCACAGACTCCTCAGCAAACAGGACTGCCTCAATTTCTAAATGTTCTCCCTCTGGCTTTCTATGTGCTCCCTTCTTAGACAAGAGGGGATTTATTAAATTTGATCACTTGGATGTAACCCTCTTCCCTCACACAAAGCCACCACACCTATTGCTCCGGAGTGCCTGGCAGCAGCCGTCCCCATCCCTGCTCTGTGCAGAGCCAGAGGCTGCAGCACTCGGGAGGGGCCACACCAGCCCCACCAAGCCCTGGGGCCACCAAGCTGCAAGGAGCCCTCCCCCAGCCACCGGGAGTGGCACCCAGGGAGGCAGCAGGGGCCACAGGGCAGGGGAGGAGTGGGGAAGGCAGAGCAGCCAGCTGTGGTTTCCTTTTGCACATTCCCTGCTCCTACACTGACCCTTCTTTGGGTAAGTCAAGGCTGAGTCAGCTGGGAGTGGAGAGTTACTGCACACAGAGCTCCGTGTGCCCATGAACCGCTCTCTCTTCTCTGTCACTTGGCTGCTCAGCGTGGATCCATCACAGGTCCCTCGAGGATATGGTCCCACTCCAGTGCCAGCTCCCTAGCTATGGTTGGTGGTGATCCTGCAGTGATTCCTGGCTGGCTCAGAGGCTCAGCTCTGCTGTGGTTCAGCTGGAGGAACCACCTCCAGGAAATCACACATCCCACAGGCTGCTCAGCTGAAAAAAGCCTCCAGAACAACACCATTAGTCACACAACAAGGACAGCACTGCCACCAAGTCACCTCCAGTCACAGGCACCACCTCCTTGACATTCAGAAGGAGCATTTATCCAAGATCAGATATACTCCTGTGCCAGGCACAGCTTTAGTCCAGCATACTGGTGGGAAAACCTTGGGGAAAACATGAGCTGCAACAATGGGCCTGGATCAGGCCATTCTAGGAGAGTGTCACCACAGAGGAGAAATCATCATCTTATTTCCCCTGCACAGCTCCCCCACACTCAGGAGTGACACAGTCTCCTCCCCACAGGAAAAAGCACAGCTGGAACCAAGTTGGGGTGAGAAGGAAGCATCACCTTCCCCCCTCTAAGCACCTCCTCCTTGTAGATGTACAAAAAGCACTACATCCACATGACAACTGCTCAACAGCAATGGCTTTGCACATGACAGGCTCATCCTGTACAAATCCTGACATCAGCCACCAAGGATAGGTTTAAAAATAGGTAAAAATTCTCCCAAATCACCACAGGGCAGATGGAGCTGCCTCCTCAGCCCACTGTGTGTGCCAGGGAGGCCTTGGACTTGAGCTACATTAAGAAATACAAGCACCACTTGCAAATAGGATAAGGAGGAACCAACCAGAGGCCTGACTTTGGATGATATGAGAGTAAACCTACGAAAGAAAGAAAGAGGGTGAGAGGGAAGTGCATAAAATGTTGCTGCAAGGAGAGGGAACCAGGCAGTTTGCACAGCTGTGTAGGTAGGAACAGGCCCAACCTGCAGCAAGAATGATTCAGGTAGTAAGAAAAGAACCTTCTGGTGGAGAAGCACTGGTACAGCCTGAGGAGGAGGAGGAGAAATTCCTGCCCAGGGAAGCACCTAGCAGGAGTCCCAGGGTGGGAGTGGCCCCTCCAGCCTTAAAGTGCCACAAGCAGAAGGTGCCATCACACATCTATTTCTCCTGAAAATATGGCAGAGCTCCCAAACACCTTTGTGCCTTTTCCTAAACCCAGAGGGTTCATCTGTGTCTCCACAGAGACCAGAAAGATCTCAAGTGACAATAAAAGAGTGCAGTGCCTTGTTGTCCTCACACAAAAATAAGGCTGAGGCATGACAAGAGAATTAAAGCACTTTTTTTCTAAAAAGATAGAAATGGGATGTATCTTCATCAGTCCTATGGAAATAATGCTATTTGGGATTACTTCCTTACATGGTTTGTCCCAAAGCAGCCCAAAACCAATTGGTATAACACCCTCAGGTGACATCCCAGAGGGATTGCCATTTTCTGTCACATCCTAACAACTCCCTTTCAATTGACTGCACACCTTCCTGGGTACGTTTGCAGAAACAGAGGAAAACACTGATAATTTCATGTGTGTAGGACTATATCTATATTATACAGGTGNATAAATATGCTGTGTCTCTGTCCAGAGGACTTGCAAAGTCAGGGAAGGATTCAAAGCACTCACTCAAGGACCCTGGACATGCCCTACCCTCAAGGGAAGGGAGAGGTGATTTCTTTAGGCTGTCAGGAATTCACCTCACTTGCAGCACAGCTTTCCCAGCCCGGGCTGCCTGACTTTTGCCACCAGAAAGTGAGGGACCCTCAGCACAGCATGCTCCCTCCCTGCAGAGCTTGTCTGTATTTCACAGCAGCTTTCCTGCGTTGTTTTTGGAGCTTCTCCAGGACAGGGATCGTGCAGGGATCGCTTTCACAGCCCGCTCTCATAACCCTCCGAGTAACCCCAGCGTCAGCTGCTGCCCAGCCTGAGCAGGCAACACCTCTTTAAACTTTTATCACCTTTAGCTCAAAGGGACAAAGAACCGAGACAGAAGCAGCTCCTGCAGAGCGCAGGAGACAAAAGCGGGACAAAGCAGCCGTGCCTCCTGCAAAGGGCAGGGAGACCGCAGGATGGCACCACTGCCGCTGCTCCGGGACAGAACGGGACAGAGGGGGATAGAGGGGAAGAGAGAGGGATAGAACGGGACAGAGCGGGATAGAACGGGACAGAGCAGACAGAACGGGATAGAGGGGGACAGAACGGGATAGAGGGGGACAGAGAGGGATAGAGCGGGATAGAACGGGACAGAGCGGGACAGAATGGGACAGAGCGGGACAGAGCGGGACCGAGCGGGATAGAACGGGATAGAGTGGGACAGAACGGGATAGAATGGGACAGAGAGGGACAGAACGGGAGCGCTCCCGCTGCCAGCCCCCGTGTCACCGAACCGCCCATGAATGATCCGGAATCCTGCACCTACACACGCTCCGAGATACGAATTGGGTTTCAAGACTGTGGCTTGAATTAAATTTCATTGTGAACTGAGGAGGCAACTCTGCCTCCTCCTGCCAGTCCAGTCCCAGCCCTCTGCTCTGGCATTGACGGAAACAACCAAAAGGGATCTTCTACATTCTTTCATCCTCAACACTTTAGCCCATCGCCCCTGTCTGCCTCTGGCTATGCTGCTCTGAAACCCTTGTGTGCCTGGAAAGGCAGCGCACTGCAGCCCGGACCCAGCCCGGTCCCAGCCCTGTCCCCATCCCGATCTCAACCCTGTCCCCAGCCCTGTCCCAGCCCTGTCCCCAGCCCGGTCCCAGCCCTGTCCCAGCCGGGTCCCAGCCCTGTCCCCAGCCCCGTCCCAGCCGGGTCCCAGCCCGGTCCCAGCCCTGTCCCCAGCCCGGTCCCAGCCCTGTCCCCAGCCCCGCTGCCCCTGTGCCGGGCTGGGGAAGGGCCAGGCCCGGTGCTCCGGCCGGGAGCCGTGGCTGATGCTGGGCACACGGTGGCACTCGCTCTCCATCCCAGCGAGGCTGCGGGGAGCGGCGGCCGGCGCAGGATGCAGAGCCGGCTTTGAATCGCTCTGTCAGGAGATTCGTGCTCGGCTCCTTCCCTGCGGCCCCCGGCCCCGCTCTGCATCTCCCAGACGCGGGCGATCTGCTCCCGCCCCGGTGCTTTCTCTCACATACAGCAGCTCTGGATGCCTGGGCTGACACTTCCACGGGACGTTGGCCAAGAGCTCGTGTATAAATGACAACAAGGCTGGGAGTGTGCAAGGAGCAAAGCCTTTCCTGCTGGTCTGCAAATGAGCACCGTGATAAACCAGACCGTCTGAAACCCTTTCTCCCCATTAGGATGGGGGAATGCTACAGTCTTCACCTAAAAACCAGTTCTCCCTCCTTTCCCTAATTTCAGGCCTCCCAGCTGAGATCCACATGGACATGCCCCTTCTCCATCCCCGGAGGCAGCACAAGCCTCCTCTTCCCCAGCCTCCAGGGGGAATGGATGCTCCTCAGCACTGCACTGCACCGTGGTAACATCCAGCCTTCCCCCGCCTCATTCCACAAAATCTTGTATCCCTTCCCATATGGAAATGCCAGCTGATTCAGAGAGGTTCATGTTTTGTGCAGAGCAGTGATCAAAGGCTTGCTTGCAGCTGCTGAGCTTGATTTGAGCTATTGCACAACACAAGAAGCTGCCTCCTAGCCCACCTTATCCCCAACAGCATCTCCAAACGAGGAGTGGCATTTAAATGAGACCTACAGAAAGCACCTAATATGATGTGTCAAATCTCTTGCATTCAGATGGGGAAAGAAAAAAGGCAAGGAAGAGGAGGAGGTGGTATGTGCACATGACAGAATTTGTCAGGAGCCTGTATGTCAGCTCACAGAGAGAGGACTTTTATCCCATGCTTGGAAACAGGCAATTTCCATTTTAAAGGGGTGACTTGTAGGGTGGCACCCTCATAAAAGACATCCCACGGGGTCCTGCAGCAGGAGAGGTTGTGCAAGGCACAAGGATGCCAGGTGTGGGAACAGTTGTACTTGTAGGCAAGTTACAGGCTTGGAGCAAAAGGCACGAGGAGCTGACACCAAGTGTCTGCAAATAAATTAAAGCAGGGAGAAGGGAGGTGGAACTGGGATGGAACAAAGCAGCACTGCAAACTGGCCAGTGAAAGCAGGAGGACATGGGGGCTGTCCTCCTGGCCTGCCTGGCAGTTTTCTGCTCTAAACTCTGCTGGCAGCACAAACCCTTCCCAGCCAAGGCTCCCCCTTTTTCCAGTGCGAGTGACAGCCAGACATTTACACTGTCAAATCCTGATGCAAAGCCTTACCCCTGGAAACCTGTCATTCCACAGCTACACTCAGGTGCAGGCCCCAGAGACAGAAAAGCTTTTGGCATCGTTACAGGAAAAGATCTGGAAGTGCTGTAGGAAGTTACATCCCAATTAACTTCACGTAAAGGTGGGGTAAGCATTACAAAGCATTTAAAAGATCAAATGCAAAAGCACAGCTTGAGTAATAGGGACCAAGGTGATTTCAGCAAGGAACAGTTGTGGTTAATCTGGTGGAGCTCTTTGAGGCTGGAACTGCTGCAGCAGCCAAAGGGGAGGGAACAGCACAGCACAATTAGGTTTGCAGCATGCAGTGGACAGGGCTTTGCAAAAGAAGCTAATGACTGAGATGTGGAGTCCCAGAATAAGTGGATGTGCTGTGGCTTAATGCTCTGGAAATTGCCCAGAAACAAAGATGCAAGCAGGAAGGTATTAATGGAAGCCTTCTGTGTCAGAAGGAAATGATTCCAGGGATGTAGCTGTGCAGCCAGATTGTCTGGAGCAGAACAAAAGGCAGTGAAGGAGGACAGAGCTTCCTGGGGCAAGGGGCTGCATTTCAGTCCTGAACATCAGATCCCATGAACCCTCAAACTCCAAATAAACTATTTTTTAAATTTTTTTTTCTTTTTAATCAGAGCTGCTGGAACTTAGCCTTTTAATATTTTTTCCTTTTTTAATTTTTTTTTCTGTTCTAACAATGTTTGGGTTTTTGGATTTGGCTTGTGGGGGTTTGGTGGTTTTTTTTGCCTTTTTTAATTTTGTTTTTTGGTGTTTTTTTAACAAAATCAGGATCTACTTTCAGAACAAACTGTGCCAGCAGCACCCACAGGCCCCATCAATGTGG
The DNA here is from genome assembly GCA_013389925.1 of Aegithalos caudatus. Lineage (NCBI taxonomy): Eukaryota > Metazoa > Chordata > Aves > Passeriformes > Aegithalidae > Aegithalos > Aegithalos caudatus. Next base: position 601,872 of record WEIU01006558.1, on the reverse strand, counting down.
GGATGGAACAGTTGCAAGGCTGTGATCACATCCTATACTTGGAAGGCCAAGCATGAGCTTTGCCAGATGGTGCCAACTGGGAGTTACATTCCCCATACCCTTCCCTGCATTCTGCAGATCTGCAGAGAAATGGGAATGGCAGGTGAGGAACAGAAAAGCCTCATTTTGTAGCCTTAGGTTTGGTAAGAGCTTTGCAATGCAATAATCTGACACATGTGAAAACAAATTCCAAGCAAATGGCACCCAAGAACCATCTCAATTCCCAGGACTCAGCAACCTCAGAGCAGGGACTTAAGAGAATCTCCAGAATGACTAAGATTGGAGCTGAGCTTTTAGCTCCAGCCCTTGAATTCCCTGCTTGGTTGTCATTCTCACAAGCCAGGCTGATTCTCAGCTCGAGCTACACCCCTGCAGAGAACCCAGGCTGAGGGGTTCCCACCTTGTGGGAGTCACAACTGGAAGTCAGAGCTGAGCATGGCATAAGCTCAGGAAAAGAAAACAAAGGGTAAAATGTTCTTGGCTCCTGAAGCACTCAGCCCACAGGGAACAGAAACCCAGCCTGACCTGAGAGCAGCAGAGCACACACAGGTTAAGGAATCTGTTTGCCAGAGGAGGATGCAAAGCCCTCTGAGGGGTCAGCACACTCATACAACTCACCACAAACCAGTTTATTTCCACTTCTCCACTCAACAGAACTCTGGGAGCAATTTACCATTTACATCACATGACCTCAGAGTGATCCACATATACCTACCTACATTTAAACCAATTCAAAGGCATCCTAAATATGCAGTTGGACCTATGGAAAGATCCAATGCCCTGCCCAGCTCTCTTAGGCTCATCTAACTGAGCTCTCCTGATGGCCACTGAAATGGCAAGGCTGTTAACTACAGCAGCAACACCAAATTAGCACCATGGAGATGATCAGCATCTCTGCAGTTGGCTTCTTGGCATGAAGTTTGCTATTACATTTCCTCCAGCTTTGCTAATTCTGATCCTTTACCCTCCACTAGCTGTGCTAACTGTGCAGCCTGGGGTGTAGATCCAATCACTGAAATAAGGTATTTTGGGTTTTATAGTTAGAGTTCAATTAAAAAACAAAGAATGGGCAGGATTGTAGTAGGGAGGGGAGCAGCCCTCTGTGACAGAGCCTGTGCTGTAAGCCAGTGCTGCTACTAGAGAAAAAGTAACACTGAATAAAATCCTTATTTTACAGCACTTTTACACTGTAAAAGAATTGCAAAGCTCTTCAAACCCATTGCTTTTTTATTTATTGGCAAGTTCTTGCAGGAAGGAGAACCCACCCTTGCAGAATCCCTTTGTTGGGCTGGAACCACCCAGCGTGGGATGTGCTTTTACAGCACGGGCAACTGGGCAGGCATCACACCAGACCAACTGTCTGACAAAAGCTGTGAAAAAGGGGTTGCTTTTCCTGGTTTGCATCTCTGACAACAGTCTCTGATGTACACTGAGCCTTCCAGACCTCCTACCTCCTCTGCTATTTCATTTCATTGTTAATCATCCCACTTTCCTCTTTGTTAGCATCATTAATATCTTTAATGCATTCTTATAAAAAGCACAGTGAGGTTGCCAGCTAGTGGAAATCAGCAGCATCTGGGGCTGTGCCAATTCCCTTCAGCTCAGACACACAGTGATAGTTACCACCTTCCCATTTGTGTGAAGAAAAAGCCATCACTATTTGTCCGTGCACATCTCCTCTTGGAAGCAAATGCATGTATGGGTGCACATAAATGTAATATACACACTGATATACATAAAGCTATTATATAGCAGAAAGATCCCAGTGTTTATTCCAGAGTGTGATTTATTTGAGAAACTAATGGCTTATTACATGCAGAATGCTCTTATTCTACTGAGGATGAAAAGTGCCTTGGAGAATGAACTCAGAGAAAGCTGCAGAAGTAACTGCATTAGAAAGGATGACATTAGATCACAAAGAAAATCCATTTTAACTGTCCAGGAGCCTGAGCCCGTGTTTGTACAACATTTCCTGTGGGCAGAGGTGTCAGAGTGGCACTGCCTGTAAACCTCTCCTCTGTGCTGTAACTCATCTTTCAAACAGGCTGAACGCTCGCTGCAGTCACCAGGCTAGAGATGCTTTGTGCCTCTGGACAAACCTCAGCAGACTGACTAATGGCACAGCTGGGATCCTGGGAATAATTCAAACACCACCTTTGTTGCTCCATGAGCCACAACTGAGGGATGCTGCAGCAGCCACAAGCCTCTCAGGAAAGCCCGTGTGGGCTTCTCACTGCAGGTGTGCTGGGGAAGCTGATGACAGCACAAACTGTGCACCACTTGTTTTCCCTCCCCTCCTCCTGTCTTTCCATTTATCTCTACCATAACCACACCCTCACATTTAAAAAACCAATAAGAACAAAAACCGCAGGGTTGTTTTCACATTTGACACCTTTCCCTTCCCTCTGCTCAGGTTTCTCTCCCCTGGCCCCCCCTGCAGAACAGAGCTGGGCTCTCTCATGCTCCACGTGTGGCACAGGCTTTGCACTGCTAATGACCTGCATGGCCCGAGAATTTCTGAGAGAAAACCTGCACCCTGACTGAAAAGCACAGCTCCACAAATGCCTGCTGTGTTTATACTCACTCCATCACCTCAGTGGGCCACTCACTTGGTGGAGCATCAGCCCATGAGGAGGAGGTGAGAGGGAAAGGGGCTCTGGGTTCTCTGGAGTCCCAGCACAGGTCACAGTCCCCAGGGCAGATGACAATTTGAATGTTTCTGAGGATGGCTGTGCTTCACAAGCCACTCCCATTTCACCAGGAGGCTTCTGGAATTCAATAAGAGGAACCTCTGTGCAATTTATGATCTGCAGGTTCACATCCTTGCTTGTATTTATTATTTAAAATAAACTCTAATGAATAAGTAAGTTTTAAAAATCTGTCTAAAGATCACCCCATCTGCTGGTCCTTTATTAACACCCTCCTTTTCCTGTTCACCCACCACTATCATGTTCTTTGAAATAACTGAATTAGCAACTTGCAGTGTTTTCCCATCCTCAGCAAGGTCAGTAAGTTCAGGAAAAATCTGAAATTATACCTGGCTCATAAAATTACTCCTCTTCCCCATCTACTATTTTACTCACTACAGGGAGATTACATTTCCCACAGGGGCTCATTACTGTTGCTCTTTTCTCAGCATCAGGAAATCTTTTGGAGTTGTCTTTACTCCCAGTTGATAAAAATTGCTCTTTATTTCTTCTCTCAGCTCACTGACCACGACTCCCTGGGTTCTGAAGTGGCATTTTCAGAAAGACAAAGATTTTGGACCAAAAATCCCCACCATGCTCCTAACCTTGATGCTGCTGCTGAGTGAATGAAGGAGCTGTCAAGTTCTGCAAATCAAGCATTCGGCCAAGGCAAACTGGAAGACTGTTCTTTAAGAGACTGACAGGTTCAAACTAGGAATTCGTGTTCCTTGTCAGAACAAACAAGGAATTACTGCAGTTAAAATGTTTTAGCTACAATTTTTCTTTTACAGAGGTCAAATATATAAAACTGGGGGACACGAAGCAGTATCCCTTGCTTTCATTTTGGAAATGCTGCCCACCAGTGAGACAACACACAGCTACACCTCCCTAATTAGTTCTTTTGTTCTGAACTTCTGGTGGCTGATCTAAAATTAGTTAAAAAAAACCCACATAAATTCCTGAACACTGTGAAATAAGCCAGCTCAGTTGAGCAGGTAGTACATATAAAAAACAGCACAGCAACACTGAATTTGGTGTGATTGTGTCTGACCATCCAACTGCTGCCAGCAGTTCCATTTCAGCACACCACAACAGAGTATTTTGATTCAAAGGGAGATCTCCAAGTGACACAGCCTGAGGATTGAAAAGGATAGACTATGAGAAAAATCTCAACAATTTGCTAATGGCTTGAGAAATAAAACCTGCTTTGACACCTCAGAATGCAATACTGTCCCAGAACTGGGGTACTCACCAGGAACTGCTCCTGACACCTCCAGAGCCTCCCTGCTCAGTCTTTTTGGCTCCTACCCCTGCTCTGCTCTGCCTTAGAGCACCTGTGGGAAAGTACAAAATAGCTCCTTTAAGGATTAAACCTGCACTCTTAAACAAATGGTTCAAAAATCCTCCTGCATTTATGAAATACAGGGTGATGTTTGTTACCTGGCATGAAAACATCAAAAGCACTTTGTCCCTTGTCTTTTCACCCAAGTGTTTTCAAGGGCTTTGGAGAACCAGCTTTTTTACAAGGGGCCAAAAGCCTCTGCTGACAAGTTTTGGTGTTACAAGCAAGAGCTTTTGCAGACCTCTGAGTTCTTCCCCCAACAAATCAAACTATTTGCACTCAAATAAATGTATACTGTCAATATTTTACAAATTTGTGTGAAAGAGATTTATATTAGAAAAGGATTTTCATACACACCAACAGATTGAGAAAGCCAAACAGTCTCCATAAATCCCCTAACCTTCCAAAATCCATTATTTCCTGAAGGGACTGATTATCCACAAAGGGAGTGAAGAAGAAGCCACTCTCCACCAGTAAGTTTAACCCCAAACTTGGCAAATGTGGGCCCACTGCAGGGCATGTGCAGTCTTGAATTAAAAAGTGACTCTCCCTCCAGGTGTAGAAAATGATCTGATTTGCTGCTCCTGAGCCTAATGACTCCCAGCTCCCCAAAGTTTTATCAGAACTGACAATTTCAGCAAAGTGCCTTCAGCTGCAGGAACCTGAACGTTCCATTTCTCTGCCATCAAGCTGAAATGTGTTGTCACAAGGGAGCAGCAGCAGCAGCAGGAACAGTTCCTACAGCATCAGAGGTTTCTAACTCAGGAGGGTTTGCAGAGCACAACTTCCAGGGAGATGCTGAGCAATCCTAGAGGCTGAAATGTTATCAATAATCAAATTGCCCAAGTTACCATTGCAGACCCACAGAGAAATCAAAGTAGATATAAATAATGAAAAAAAGTTCCCTAATAATACCTGTATCAATCAATGTATCCATTACTGATATAAATTATTTTCTTCCTATTCTCACATCCAGATGGGTAAGGGGGAAAAAAGATTTAAGGAGGTTGCTTGCAATATGTACTACTGCCCAAGGCAGTGCATTAATAATCTAAAAATACCTGGAGAATATATATATGGCAAAACAATTTACACCTCTTTCCCACTGTCTTCCTTATTGAAAGAACAGCAAAACACCAGATCCTACTGATTTAGCAGCAGTTGGACATTAGAAATGCATTTGGTGAAGACTTTACTGTCTGTCTGTTGTCATGGTAACATCCCAGGTAAAAAATAATTTCTTGAATAACTTATAAACAGACAGATGGCATAAAACCTCCCACGCTCTCCAAATTGAAGGGTATTCAGTAAAAGACAGTGTTGATGCCAGTTCCATGAAGTCCTGCATGTTGAGGAAGGCACATCTCCAAGGTCTTGCTTGTGCTGGCAGAAACTCACCTCAGAACATGAACAAAAGGGAGAACAGGGATGCTACAGGAAGTTAAACGAGGAGACACAAGTCAAGTCAGCACTCCTGTGTGTAGCATTTCCCAAGGGATTACAAAGGTGCCCTGAAATGATGATCCTACATAAAACAAGGAAATTAATCCCGTATTGTACCAGGGAACAAAAGCTGTTCTTGGAATTGCTAAAGCCCTGCCCTGCTCATGCTGTGACAGGGAAATGAGAAACATCCCTGACTGCCACCACACTGCCTGTGCAATGCTGTCCTGCATCTGCAACTGGCAATTTGAAAGCTTTTTGAAATCAACAAAAGCTTTCTGAAGACAGGAAAGCTGTGAAATTGATAACCTTCATACCCAAGATGTTTCCCTTCACCCTCACATCAGGTTAAAGCACCAAGAGATGTGAACTGGGAAGTTGCACTGTGGGAATGATGTCAGCTATGGAACAGTGCATCGGGCTGAACCAGGTTTCTTGTGAAATCCAAAATCTCCCTCTGCCAAGTCACACCCCAATTATGTCATTTCAACATTCTGATTCAACTCCCTTAATTCTAAAAATAGGCTGAACAAGAGCTGTTCCTTCTCAAAGGAGCAGGACAGGCAGGCTACAGCCAAGGCAGTGATCACAGCCACAGCCACACTTGTTCTGTTCTTGGGCAGGATCACAAATTCCAATTAAAAACCTGCACTTTCCCAAAAATAGCGAACAGCTTTCTCCTGAAATGAGCAGATGCTGAGCACTGTTGTCAGCAAGAGCCAGAGCTTTTTCCAAGGGAAACAGATTGTTCAACATAAAGAATTCAAAGTAGCTGAGAGACCAGGAAAAGGAGCATTACATCAAAACACACTTCCCTCCATCAGATGTTGGTGCTTGCTTTTGCATTTATCTGCTATTTTAACTAAATTTCCTTTACTCCTCTCAGCTTTTCTCAATAGGTACAGAAACCAGAAAAGGGCAGTAACATTACATCAGTTAGTTTTCTTTTGATAGTTTTGTACCATCTCTGCCTACAAGGGTTTTTTTATGGCCACATCTACTGGAATTTCCATCTTCTCTGGCCAAATAAAATCCCTCATTATCAGAGGAAAAGCAAACCACTTACCCATGCTCTGTAGTGCACTGTGGTCAGTCTAATGCTTAGAAATAAATACTGCTCTCTTTTTCACTGAGATCTCACTAATATCCTTTGAGTAAATTCATAAATACCTTTAAGTTCTCCAAAGAAATACCAAGTGTTTTGTGAAGAAACACATCTTTGATTATCAACAGCAGTGTAAATGGTGAAAGAAAAAAAAAAAAAAAAAAAAAAAGAGAGAGAATTTTAAATTTTACATCCTCTATTTCCATGTCCCAAAAATGAGAAGTAAAAAAGTCAGCCTGGCCTTGAGCATGATGTGTTATAGAAGAGAAGTAATCTTGAATTTCTGTTTGCCTGTTTCTGTCCACGCATCTCAGTGTAGGTTTAATTTCATAGTTTTCTCTACAGGCTCAAGTCACTCCCAGCAACAAACACAATCTCCATAAAGATTTAATTATTCAGTACTATTACTTTTGGTGTGACTATCTACAAACAAATAGGTTTTTCTCCCTCATGATGCATATTCACAGCTTCAGACCAGTGTAACGTGCTACCATCACCAACCAGTAATTGAACCAGAGAAATAATTTAACTTTTTAATCAGCATTTGGTGCTGCCAGCTCCATTTGGCTTGAAAGCAAAAGGCAGCAGCAATACTGTCACAGAAACATCAAGCAAAGCAACTCACTTAAGGAGTGAGTTTAAGCACCAATTCCAAAAGCACACAGGAACATTCCTTTAGAACTATTACTTGGACTAAATAAAGAATAAGCAAGACTTGTGACATGAAGTTATTCTTCAAGAGACACTGGAAGAATGTTTCTTCCCCCTCACAGTGAAATGTGAACTCTGTGAAACACAAAAAGTGAGTCATCCCTTGGAATTGCAGTGGCAGGGGATTGAAAATCAGAAGGACCAGCAGACAGCACTGCAGTTATCTGAGCACCCAACGTGCTTGTGATGAACAGGATTATTTTACCCACTGTGAAATCTTCTCCCACCTCTCTGATAGGGCTGTGCAACACTGCAGTGTCACTAACAAATCTCCTCTTACTGAAGCTGTTTTCTGTTACCCACAAAGCCAGACAGCTGAAACACATCATCACTTTAGTTTCAGCTGAAGGCTCCCAATTATTTTTTTTCAGAAAACATTTACAGAAGTCTATCAGCACATCACAGCAAATAGTGTTTAGATTTGAAAATAAACCAACTCCTGAAGTTGTGTAACTAACTTTTCTCTAGAGGGTCCACATGCAGCAGTTCTTTTTGGCCCTAGAATCACCAGTGCAAGTGTTCTGATGTAACAACTGAAACTAACAGCAGGTGCTTTTATTGGATGGCAACACATTTATAAAATGCAAAATTGCTTCAATAAATCAGTGGAAAAAAAGATAGCAAGGCAAATTACTCCAGTTAGAGCTGGGAAACACAGCCAGGTGCTGGGAAAGAAACTGGTCAGGGCCTTACTGGATTTGGGAAGTTCTTTTCTTATGCTGGTAACCCAAGGCTGTGCTGCTGCCTCCTCAAGGACACAGCGCAACTTCCAGTCCTCTCCTCAGCTTCTCCACCGTACAAGGAGAAAGGGAAGCACAAGTGACAGCCACTGCACATGAATGCAGGTCCTCTGAGGAATGGGAATAGTCAAAGCAGCTCAAGTGTCCTCTGCAGAGTCCTGTGAAACCTTTCAGGTGTGCTGAGAGCAAACATCTGAGTGACTCAATCAAACCACTTCTCGAGTTAGATTTAATTGAGGGCTCAGCATAAAGGGGGATTGGAACAGAGGAAGACAACTGAACGTAGGGGAAAAAATGAAAATGACATCAAGCTTGCTAAATATGTATTGTTTATTAAGGCTTGTATTCTCCTAGAGGAAAAAGTTAATCTGATGCTGTCCATTACTCCTTACAGGCAGTAACAGTCCAGAGACAGAGTTATACGTTCTAAATACAAGTCTAAATGATACAGATTAAACTTTATTTAAATTGGAGGTCCTTTTGGAGTAAATAGTATTCAGAAGATACTTGCTTTCTAATATAGTAAAAGATCCTCTACAATAAACACGTGCAGATTTCAGTGTGCTAGAGCAGCGGACATGAGCACCATTTCCATGCTTAACTGGAACTCCAGTTGGTGACAGGTTCTCCGACGGTCCCCTCACTCCACAAAAACATGACAGCAAATTCAATTTCTTAAAACAGGTTTTTTTACTCATCCAACAGAAAAAAAAAAATTAGACATACACACTGTCAATTTTAAACATCTGAGGCATAATCCATCATATTATCCGTACTATTAGTTCCTACGTTAAAGCTCAGCATTATTGGTATAAAAACTTTAAATGGCATTAGGATTTGGGGGGGGGTTGGGAGAGAGTAATGAAGGGAAGGATTAAAAATGATCTGCAATTAACTAATAACACCTGAAAGCTGAAACAGGTTTAAACACATTGTTTAAAACCCCTGCAATGTCGATAGCATCACATTATTATTTAATTAAGCTACAAAAACCGTAAAGCAGAATTATGGCTGAGAGAAAGCGTGTCGCTCACCCTCGGCAGGATATGGAATAACAGATGCACACTGAAGCACTGGTTAACAGAATGTGAAAGGGAAATATTTTCCAGAGAAACAATTCCACTGACAATTTGATTTCCTACTAGACAGAAAAAACCAACGTGGCGCATCAGCAATTTTAAAAGAGTAATTGTACAGATAAATAAAGAGGCAGAGCAGCTGCACAAAGTGATCAGAAATTATGGGGTTTTTTCCATTTTAAAATTCTGAAGTGCAGTATCTTAGGAGGTTGGTTTTTTGTTTGTTTTTTTTTTTAATGACAAAAGAAAATCAATGCATGTTTTCTTACTTCTGCCATGAAGAAAAAGGGATTGGGAGGAGGATAAAGGAAGATTTTGTCATGTATTCTCCATAATCTCTATATCTGGCTAGGAACATAATTCGTGCCAAAATAAAGTCTTTGGGAAGCACTGACACTTTAGTATGCTCATGTATAGGTCCACATTAGGTTAATATAACTGTTTACCAACTTAAAAAAATAAAAACAGACACACCTTTATTAATGATCTCTACAGAATTTTACATAGAAAAAAGATACAAATTAATGCAGATCCACTTGGGCAAAAATAAACTACAATGTACTTAAAGATGCAACAACTTAATTTCCCCTGCACGAGAAGATATATTGGAGCTGAAAGCTTTAGTTTGTCCTGATGCCAGGATACAGCACCAGTTATACTTAATTTTGTTTCTCATAGTCGAATTTAATATCAGTTCTAGTATATATATCAAACTGTATATGTTTATTCTTATTGTTTGTTTCGATTCTGACGTTCCTGCAAAGAGAAAAAAGTTAAGATTTTAGTCAAAGGAACAAGCAAAGAGTTTTTAGTAGTTTAACAGTAACACTAATGTGATCCCAAATAATTATACACTTAAAACAATGCTGCTACATTTTAAAATATATTGTTCATACCCAACAAACCCAAGGACTTGATAACGATGTTTTAAAGTGCAGCCTCAACATCTGGATGAATACCTGCAGTCACTTCAAACCAAGGTCACAGAGAAAGGTATGAAATACCAACAACTCCTAAGGAGAAACAGGATCTGCAATATTCTACTTTCTGGATTATTTTAGCTACTGCAGTAGTAGCACAACCAATACACGAGCAGAAAGCAGATGGCAGATTAGTGAACTCCACAGAACTGGTCTAATTTTGAAGCACTCAAATGACTTTGGAGTTTAGTCACATTCAGTAAAAGCAGAGATTTGAGCTGTCGAGAAATTCTGTCCCTAATTCTTCCTATTGGTTTAACCACTCTGGGAAGCACTGGGAAATACTTGGGGGTAGGAGATAAAAACAATATTAGATAAAAGTTTTGTGCTTCTACATAGTCTGATAAAACCCAGCACAGCTGGACTGAACAACCCAAGCATGTCCCCAAGTGCTCCAGCACAGCAGCTGGGGGAATCTTCGAGCCTTTTCCCAAAATTTCTGCTAATTACAAATACTGAAGGCAGCTAAAGGTCACCTAAGGGACACAGCCTGCAGGTGAGCTCCCCACCAGTGACCCTGAGCTCTGCCAGCAGCACAGGGCTCCCACAAACACCTGAGCAGTGCCCAGCACAGCAGGACAGAAGCAGGCTGCTGTGTCTCAGTCCTGTGCATCCTCCAGCTGAGGCAGCACTGCACACTGAACGCATTTCCCGTTTTTGCTGCTCACAGTGCAGAACTGAGATGGAAAAACTCAGCTGTGTACTCAAATGCATCAATATGGCACCAAATCCTATTCCAAAGGAAACTGTGAACTATCCCAAGCACCACCAACAGCCAACTCCTGAACTGACACATTCAGATTTTGTTTTGTGGACTCTATTCTGTATAAAGTTCATCTCATCAACAGAATTGTTTCTGTTGTAATGTAAAGCTTACTTGCAAATATATTAACCATTGTAAATATAACAGACTGCATTTGCTGTTTCAGCTAGTCACAGCATAAAAATCAGAAGACATTTTAAAAAATTGAATATACTGATTTCTGCCTCCAGGCAAAATATTATTATTTCAATTTTCACCATAAAATCAAGTCAGCAAAGTCCAGAATGAATTATTAACCTATAATTTGAGACAGAAGTGAGAGATAGCAAAGTTGTTTTACCAAATCAACCAAACAAGCTGTGTAAAGTGGTAGAATTTACTACAACAATCTATATTCCTCCTGTCTTTTAACTCTCGACTATGATGAATTATCAACAAAAGCCATTTCTTGATGGCAGTGTCAGAACACTACATGTTGTTCTTAATAAAAACAACTTAGGTATGCCTGACCTTTCAAACAACAGGTGGTTACAAAGTATCTACAACTGAATCATATCAAATCCATTTTCCAAAGTAAGTGTTTCATTCTATTTCCTACTTGCATTTCCAAGGTGGCACATCCCCTTTACAGCCCTACCATGTTCAGGAGCCCAATTCTTTCCCCCTGCCACCTCAAGTTAACTTATTTTTAGTTTTCTGTGTAGTCACCCACTGACCTCCCTAATTCCACTTTATTTAGCAATGGAAGCTGTCCATTCTCATGGACTAGCCTCACACAAAAAGAGGCAGGCTAGCACCTGAGACCTCATGGCATTCAGAAACTCAGCTCAGACTTTAATTCAGTAAAATGCTCTTTACTGAGCAAGTTCCCAAGCAGTTCCTCCTACCTTGCTTTTTGCTTTCTCTCTTGGGGGCTAATCTGAGTCTTCCTCTTTACAAATGTCTGAAACCACATAAACTGATGCAGCAATTCTTCGTGCTCTCGAGCATGGCTGCTTTTTAGAAGCTCTAACTCTCAAATTCTCTTCCTTACTGCTACTTAGCACTACTGCAAGCAAGAACAAGCAGTTTTGTAAGCAGCTAACAAAGCTGTGCTCATTCTGGTTCTGGAGATCCGGAGCCTTCAGTTTCTCTTCTCCAGTGGAACACTCTTGTTATCTCACAGGAGAGCTCCAGCTGCACACTCCTCCTTCAGGACACTAATCTGTATGGTCTTCAGACACAGGGAAAGTAGGGTTCCACAAAACTTGCAGAGATTTCCATCTTGGAGACACTCATCCCTGTCAAACTTCTTTTCTCTTCCTTCACCTCAGGCTAAAGTAGCTTCAACTTTCCTACTAAACTTGGTTACAGTCAGCGGGATCAAAGCATTCATCTTCAGACAAAAAATATATGTTTTATCTCAGGAACATGGTATTAATCTTAAAATATGTTTTTAACTAGAGCTTTGGAGGAAGGACAATATTCCATCCCTTTAAGTTCTGTGATTGTGTTCACAGAAAGCTCATCACTGAGAGGAATCACACAGTGCTAGGATAAATTCAGTATTTCCAGGTGCCAACATGCACCAGCCCATGCTTTTCAGCATTTAATCACCTAAAGCAGACCTGGCAATCCTGGTGATTCAGGAGCTTTCTGAGACTGCAGCTCTGCCAACACAACACCAAGGTGCAGAGCTGAGTGCCTTGCCTGGATCAGAGGCCACAGCACAGCATCTCGGACCATCTGCTTCGGGGCAGATCTGGGAGCACGAGCTGCTGACAGCTCATCTGTCACCTCTAAAGTACCAAGATCTGCAACAAGTTTGTCTTTACAAGCATTTAAGCTTTGGAAGACAACTTTGTTAAAGCTCTGATGGCATGCTTTTGGGGAATATTAATAACTAATGCCCCATTATACTCTATTTTCCTTTTTAAAGGAAGTGCTCTCACACGTCACAACTTTTTTAGTTTTCAGCGTGAGCTTTGATGACAGAAGTAGCTCTTTGTGAGCACTGCAGCAGCTCTGGAACTGACTGAAAAAGGCTGTCAGGGTCAGGTGAGAATTCATACCACTCACTGTTTTGCTATTTCATTCCAGACCCCAATCCCCTCCCATTACTCCCCTCCCAGGTTCTGGGTCACCAAACCACGTTTAAATATTTCCACGTGGCAATTCAAAAGCTGGACTCATATCCCAGCATGACCAGAATCCTCTCTCAGTTCTGGAGGGACACCTCCTTTCAGCAATACTGTAAAGAGATGCATCTTTGGCACGTGAAAGGATTTCATCCAGCATTATACCTGCCAAAGCCTCAGGGGGTGATTTGGCACTGCCACCGAGCTCCTGCATCAGTTCAACTCAGCAGCACAAGCTGGAGCTGGCCCTGCACACAGCAGCCATGGAAATGCTGGTTAGCAGCAAACTGGAACCATCTAAAGAGTTGAAATGCCAGTGGCTTGCCCTGCACAGATTACATTATTATTCTCTACTAAATATCTGCATATAAATGAAATGGTATCATTTAAGCTCTCCATGTACAGCTTTTTAAGAATTGTGCCCCTTTGTAATCACAACGGCGGTGAAATGGAAGCACGAAATTTCAACAATTTTACAGCAAAACAAGATTATAATGAGTTAAACCCAGCAATCTGAAAACCAATTAAGATGGCACGCATATACAAATAACTAACTGAAAATGTCAATTAGGTCATAAGATACTTTAACTGGCAATAAGATTCTTCAAAAATTATTGCCATAGGAAGATTAACTTTGTTAACAGGAAATTTTGAATTTCAACAGCACAAACTTAACAAAAAGAACTTTAGGTGTGCATATAAAAGAACTGTATTTCTGTAAAAAAAATCTTCTAGTAATCACTGGACTTCTAAAATTCATTTTGTCAATGAAGGGGAAAAAGAGTGACTTTCCAGAAAAGTTTTACAGAGTGCAACCTAACGAGCAGCATCTTATTTTCCCTTCCTTCATTGCTGCTCTGCTTCAGCTCTAGCACTATTATCTTCTTCGGTGTACCTTGGTGTCCCATTTTCTAAGCTATTCAGAGGAATCTAAGAAATATTAACTTAGACCTCATAGCTTATTTTGTGAATGTAATACAAGCCAGAGCCTCTGCTTTAAATGAGGAAAGAAAATGCATTATTTTGAAAAACTGATCCTGTTATAAATAAAGCAGACCTGGGTAAGGTCTTTTTTTTGAGCAGCTAGTGGGAATTAGTTGTGTTTACTAAGTCAACCCAAAATGAGATCAGCTCAATAGTCAGACACCAGCCCCTTGAGATCCTACAAAGCACAGGAATTCTGGTGTTTGTGCCACCACTGGGATCTTGCTCAAGCCAGGGAGTTATCAGTGCAAGAGTAGATCTGTTATCACTTTCCCTGTGCTCTCACTTCTGAAACACCCACGGTTCTCCCCTCCAGCCTTGGCAGCAGAGCACAGGGAGGCAGAATTAAAACCCCAAAGCAATCACACCCCGCTACACCACAAACACTGGACACAGGAACCCACGCTGCCTCACTTTGTCAAGGCTCTCTCCTACAGAAGGGAACCTCTCCAAGTTACAGGCTGCATTAAATATTGAACTGCTAATTATCTACTGAAGGAATGAAGTGTGCAAGTAAAGCCCTCTAGGTTTTACCTTGTGGAACCCCACAGGGAGTACACAAGAAGATCTTGCAGTTTTAAGCTGTCCTTCCCTGCTGTGCTGAGGTCAGCTATGCACATCGATCATGGCCAGCAAAAGTTCAGCCACAAAGTTTTAAAGACACTGAACTCCTTTTCTCACATAATTTAAAGGTACGATCTATGAAGACATTTTGAAGCAATTTTATCTATGCTTTAAAATGGCAAAAAAAAATTTAAAAGCCAATTTTAAAATTTAAGCTGCAGGAACATGCATTAAGTCTTTGCTTTAAAAACATCTTAAAACAAGTGTGAGCTACCCTAACCTAAACCAGCCTGTCAAATGCTGTATTTGCAATGCTATACAAAAAAAGGTCTAGGAAACACTATCCACACCAAGCAAATTTAAGTGTTACTTCAGTAGCAACGACACATCCTGACGCCTATTACTTTGTCAGGTCATTACTTCTGGACTGCCTGATTACAGAAAGGCATTCTTGAAACTGAGGTCGTGGGATGGAGAGGGACAGAGATCCCTTGTGATAGACTTAGAGCCATGAAAGTGTATGGAAAGTTTTACTACACTCTCCCAGTTACTGCCCAGACTTCTCTCACTACATCTTCACTCAAAACTTCAAGAATTAGTAGACAGATTAAACCTGGGAACTGAAAACCTTTATTTATCCAAATAATACATGTGACTTCAGCAGCATAAATGCACTCTTTCTAGCACTATTCCAGCAATATTATGCAACTCTTTCTTTTCCAGAGAGATAAACTGAATAAACAAAATCAGGTTTCTTATTCTTAAAGGTGATGTACAAATTTCAAATACCAATACAGGTATCAATTTTGATAGCCCAGTTGCAGTCAAACAGTGTTAAAACACCTTGTATTTAAGGCAAAAAAATTAAGTGACAATCACTGGCAGAATCCAATTCTGAAACAGAAACTATTTTCTATTAACCATTTTAAGATAAAAAAATAAATCAAACTCCAAGAAACTGGACATAAAGTCCTTTACCCGTATTACTGCTTAGCTTTCTGCTTTGAAACTCATTGACTCGTGAAACTTTCACAGAGAAGTAAGAATCAGCTTTGTGTTGCTAAACACAGAAGAAAACATCGAGTCGAGACGTATTAAAAACATTTTGAATTCCTACTTACATTTTTCCACCATAGCAGCCTTCACATTTCATTTTCCCCATATCTGTGTATAAAATAAATTTTTTAATAAGTTTACCTTCCGCACCACCTCCTCCTCTTCCTGGCGCTTTTCATAATGAGAAAAGTCATCAAAGATGGAGGTCGTGTGCTTGTAAGTAGCAATAATTTTAAGCACTTGTTTTGCTTTTTCTAAGGGCACCTCCTGCGTATCACGGGAGTTTGTAACGGGTTTGTTGTCATTGTTCTCCAGCCTGATGTGTCTCAGTTGGTTGTTGGGCACATCCTTCACAAAGATCCACTTGACATCAAATTTCCCCTTCCACTTGTCCTGAGACCAGACACCTGCGCTGGTGCCATAGTCCACGGGCGATTTCATCTCCGCTACTCCGCAGAAGTGTCCGCTGCCATTGACACTGAACAGCAAGTACACGGGGCCCTTGCTGTTCATGGAGCGGAAAGCGCTGTCCAGGCGTTTGTTGCCGTGCTCCGTACTACACCAAATAGAATATTTAATGGAACGATGAATATCATCCTCGGAATAGCTCTTTATGATGAACACACGTCCATTTTTAAGGTTCCACTCGAAATCTTTAGGGTTATAGCTGTGAGCAGCTTTCAGTTTTTCAAGGACGGGATGGGACTCACCGCTCGGGACGGGGTTGGGCTGGGCGCTGCCAGCCGAGCCGCTGTCGGTGCCGGCTCCTCCGCTTTGGCCAAAAGCCGCGTTTCTGTTGCGAGGAGCAACCCAGCGGTTTTGGGGCGGCTGCTGAGGGCTCTGATACTGTGGCTGAGTCAATGGAGGAGGCTGAGCTGGAACAGGCTGAACAATTGGTTGCTGTGGCTGCGGAACAGACTGAGGGGAAGGAATCTGTTGGGGGGCAGGAACTTTTGCCACAGGACCCTTATTGTCCCAAGTACCTATGTCCATATTATGCTTTATAGGGGGAGGAGGCAACGCTCCTCCGATTACAGGTCCGGTTTTTGTTTTCATTTTAGGCTGCGGTTTTGCAGGCTTGCTGGCAATAGCAGCCCAAGAGGTTGGTTTAGATACTGGCAAGTTTACATTAGATCCACCGTTCCCAGAGAGGGCACCTGTCATCCCGGCACTGTTAACAACAGAACCTACTGTTTTCACTGCAGAGGTTGTAACGTCTCCGCCAATCTTAAGTCCGACCATTCCCTGTTCGATACTGTTCATTCCGGGAGCTTTATTTAAGGTGTCATTATGAAATCCTGTTTGTCCATCCACAATGGTACCCCCCAGGGAACTGGGAGGGTAACTGTAACTGCTCCCATATGCTGAGCTTTGTGTCTGCTGTCCTTGGGATCCACTTGTTCCCCAAGCTGAGAAGGCAGGATTTTCAGGGAAGAAGTTAAACCGGTGTTGGTAGATATTATTTCCCAGACCCCCAGGCTGTCCAAAAACGGCATCGTGCATAAAATGATGGTCCCCATTACTGAGCTGTCCATAGGTGGTGAGATAAGGGATAGGAGGATCTCCTCCTGTAGACCATGGTGCTTCACTGAGAGAATAGGGAAACCCAATAGATGGTGGATAATAACTGGACAGATAAGGATCAGTCATTGATGGATAGCTACTGTTCTGTTAAAGAGAAAAAACAGTCACCAGATAAATAAACCCTTCATTTATAAATAGCCACAACACCAAACAGAAAAGAACACTAGAGACAAGGTAATGTAATTTCTAATGACAGATCTTAGTTCACACTCCAAGAAGAATTCAGGGCTAAAATGAAGTATCTGAGCACTTATAATACCACAGGACTAGGGGCTCACATTGAGGTTAGTACTTGAGATTTTGAAACCATGTAATGTTACACTACTAAGGTTATTTAGTATCCAACACCCCAAATTATTGCAAGGAACATATCTATATTTTGTAGCTCACAGAACCAAGGATATTTAGCATTTCTAGATTGCTACATGGAAGAAGCTTTAGACTAAATTACCTTAATATGACAATATATCTAACACACTGTTACAATTCTCATTAGGGAGTTGTTTTGAGGGGCCTACAGTCTCCAACAAAAACCCCACACCTCAAGCAGTAGAACATACAAAGGCTGGTTGTGACACACGTGCCAAGTTTGCCACAGGTAAAAGATACAAAGTGACATTACAGGGTGCACCAGAGACCAATCCAGGCCAAGATGGCACAGGACACAGGCCATCCAAACTCTTGGAGAAAGAGCTCCTTTCCAGCCTTTTGGGTCTTTTCCTCCCTCAGTAGTAAAGTTACAACTGTGCAGGAGTGCTCCTGACTGTCCCTCCAAATAGGACATTTCTCCCACTCATGAAATAAGAGACCAAACATTTATAAACCAGCAGACCCCTCTGAAATTTCCTCCCCTTCAACTGTTCCTTAGACCAAGCTGAGAAGCTTTTCCTCTCACTAACACTTTGCTGGCACCTGATTTTGAAGCATTCCATATCATTCTTATATTCAGCAACGCAAAAGAACAAAGCCAGGATGTTCTAAAGTGGGTTTTATTCCTCTTCAAATCAACTTGAAGCACATATATTGGAGACCTTCCAAAGTGACACTCCAGCTGTAATTACCAGAGAGGGGGTGGGAAGGTCAACATCTCCTGTTAATGAGTCAAACAGTAGCTCGCCTTTCCTTACTCATAAAGACTATTTTAAGAAGAGGAACTCTTCTTTCAAACTGCTAGATTTCAAACTTGAAAAAACTATCTGCAAAATCAGGAAATCTGCACAGGAACTTCAGCCATTTTTCCAAAAATCTGATTATTTTTCAGCTTTCTAAAAAAAAAAAAAAAATCCCCTTCTTGCTGAAGATAAGCCTAATATCCAACTCATACAGAACCATTTTTACTGCTCATTTTTCAATGGCCTCTTTTCCATGACACCCCAAAGGCAGAGTAATTCAATATCCTTAAGTTTCATACACAGAATTATACCACAATATGCTTCCAAGACTTCCATACAGTACTGCAAACACTTCAGAGATTGAAACAGCCTAAATCCAATGTTATTGATTCAAAAGAAATCTCTGCCACTGTTCAAGCTGCCTTTATTTACACACAAATTCTATCACTAACAAGAGGTACAAAGATCTCCTTCCTATGAAATGATCCTCTAGCATAGATTGAGCTTTCTGAGCCTCTCAAGCTAACATAATCAATATTTAGCATAAAAACCCCACATTTGTCTGAAAGACTTTGACA
This sequence comes from Aegithalos caudatus, assembly GCA_013389925.1. Classification (NCBI taxonomy): domain Eukaryota; kingdom Metazoa; phylum Chordata; class Aves; order Passeriformes; family Aegithalidae; genus Aegithalos; species Aegithalos caudatus. The sequence continues at coordinate 582,988 of WEIU01006558.1, read as the reverse complement.
CTGCTGAGTGTTATATTTTAAAGTGTTAATTTAAGAAAATTTAAAACCAAATGCAGATGAAAAGGAGGACATGTAAGTAGTTCTCTGAGATACTTATATATTCTACAAGTTTAGAATTTAAAGCCAAAAAGAGTAAACCTGGAGAAAAGCAAGTGTTTTGTCTCAGAAATATTTAGGCTAAAGGATTTTACACAATTCTTGCAGCTGTCATCTCTTCACATAGCCTGTAAAGTCTCCACAAGGATTCTACAAGATTAAAGCAAAGTTTCAGCAGCCATCCTTACCAAACATTCCATCTATTTTGACTGGCTTTATGCCAGAGTGTGTAAAAGAAACCCTGACAGAAGTTCTTCCCTGCAACAGCAGAACATTTATTTCAATAAACTTATCCTTGACCTTTCTGCACCCTTCTGGGGTTTTGTTATTAAAAACCCCCAAACAAAACCAACCTAACCATTCTGTTAATTAGGAAAGACTCCTTTCCCCCAAAATATGCTACTTGCAGGTGATTCCCTGTTCCATAGGAATAATCTCTTGGTTCTGAACCACTTTACAGGAGGATGCTTTTCTTGCTGAGTGTAAATCTGGATACAAAGAGTCCACTTCACTCAGTTCCCTCGGCTCTTAGAAGTACTTTTAACACAATATTACTAACCTACATTTGATTTTTGATGTCAAATATATTACTGTGTCATCTGGGGTTTAAATTTTTTAGGTTTTTAAAAAATATCCAGTTGGTTTCATATCTTTTTTTTTTAAGTCACTTGGTACTTTACAGTAGTTTTCAACGGCTGAATAAATCTGACTGAATAACTGGATAATAAGGCTTTGTTCAGCAGCATGGTTGTCTTCAGCACAAAATCTCACAGTCCTAATTAATGCTACTGTCACTTTCCACTTAAAATTGTAAGAGGACATACACAATTGTTTCTTGTGCCATGCCAATTTTTCACTGCAGCATAAATAAATTGGAGCTACGCTTTCATAAAGAAAACTTTTATTATCATTATGAAAATTCTAACAGCCGTAGCAATTTTTCTGTTTAATCCTAATGATTGGGCTTGTTGACAGCTAATACAAATTTCTTAGAATAAAACTATAATAGATGGGTCTACTTCTTCTACATGAACATTCAGTGTATTTCACAGCTTAGTTTTAAGTAACTAAAAGTTACATACAGATGTGACAAAGCAAAATTTTAAAAAATCAGAGGGATGTGAAAACTTCAATTTCTTTTATAATTTATTTCGCATTAAAAATTAAGATTTTACTTCTTTTTTTCCCCCACAAAGGCTTTTTTACCTTCCACAGCATGTTAACTCCAAAAGAAGGAATTCCTCCCAATAAATTACTTGAAGTGTGGAGAACATGTCTATGCTGCAAGCAAGCTCAGTGATGTCATCAATATTAACACTGGCATCTGACAGCTTCAGACTGAATTATACATTTCCTTTTTAAAATGCAACACTCAGCCTCCCCATCATGTACCTCTGGTAGGCATTTCTCTCTGAAATGGTGTTTCAGACACAGGAATGAAAACTTTTTCCTTCTCCAGTTTCTATACATTTTGTTGCCTTTGAAGATTTGGATGTTAAGTCAAAAGTTACTTCAGAGTATACTTTCAATTATAATGTATTTTAGTCATGGAGGTTGATCTAATGCACATTACAATTAGAGTTTACATTACAGAAAATGTAATGTGAACTTCAGTAACACATCTTTAATTCTTAAAATGTATCAGAGGACATGAAAGAACAACAACATTCGCTGAAGTGTAAAAAATGGGACAATTCTACAAAGTACCTAGAGAGTATCCAACCCAAATCTCAACTACATTAATTTCTATGATTATATAAATAACACCAATCAGGAGAGCCCAAAAGCAGAGTTTTCAGATTCCCACAAGCAACTAGCCTATCAAAGAACTGTTAGATCAGTTTGCCACAGTCCAGCCACATCAATAACCTGCAAGGGGAGGAGAATCAGCTCCTTGGAGCATTAACTGCATTTTCACTTGTGGCCATCTGGAGATGCAGAGTAATATCAGCTTTGGGAACACAAATGTTGGTTGTATCACCAAGTAACACAATATGCTGTCATTTCTTTTTCCATTTCTATTTAAGGCATTTGCTCCCTCCACACAATCCTATGAATGGAGTGCCAACAGCATGCCTAAGGAAAAAAAAACCACTAAGTTAAAAATACACTAACCTGATTTGACTGCCCGGAAAGGTAAGGTTCAAAATCGTTGTCATGAACTGTGTCCTTCTGATGTAATGAACCATTTTGTACTACAAAAAAAAAAAGGTTACAGCACATTATAACACCAGCAGCATTGCAGGAATGATGTCCCACCCTATGCTACTCTAGGAAAAGCCATATTTCCTCTGCAAACCAGGAAGACTCAGAGAAAAACCAAGGGAGGGCATTTCCCACCCCCCTCAGATAATTTTTCTTTATATTACTGCATATAAAACAAAGGTTGAGTAAATTAAAAAAATACAGTAATTAAAAATTCTACAGCTGAGAGTGAGTAAACAACTCATGTGAATTAACTCCAAACAAAAAATCATTATGGAGAACAATTTTGTGAAAAAAGATTGGGAAACAACATCTATTGTTCTGGCCCATAATTAGAACACACAAACTCACAATTCTCCCAGCGTGTGTTATTCACTGCTTAAGCTGGCTAAAATAAGATGAGGTGAGGTTACATTTAATTATGAAATGAAGACTTCTAAGTGCTTTGGTATCCTGATATTTTTCAGGAAAATGAAAGTTTCAACATTCTCATCTGTAAAATAAAGATATCTGCCATAAAGTCCTACTTCAGCATAAAAATGTCTGATAAGCATTCAAAACCCATTACTGAATGATATACAAACCCAAAATGGCTTTTAGGCCCATTCAAATAATTTCCTGTTTGCTTTAAATTTGAAAACACAAGGTCAAATACACTGTGTGACAGTTGCTGTATTTACCTATTTCACAGAACAGCTGAACTAAATATAATACTACACCAAATAAAGCGTTAAGCAAACAAGTTTGGGAATTTAGCAGAATATTTCTGCCAAGTTTGTCAAGGGGAGGTAAAAGAGTTTTTACAAACACAGGGAATGTGTTTCTTCAACTAGAAGGAGCTGGATTTTCAAGGCAGGTTAAAATGTATTAAAAAGCGTTTATGAGTTGGATATTATTGCTTACTAAGTCTTAAATGTTACACACTTGTCTGCAATCACAATAAGAATGAAGGTATTTTTAGATGACTTGTTTTAAAGTTCAAATGATGCAGAAGAGTTATAAAAATGCCTATTATCTCATCAGAAGTTAACCATCTTTTAAGTTCCCTAAATTATTAAATTTATGGGCTTAAGTAAATATCTCAGCCAACAGCAGAACAAAAGTGCATTCACAGAGTGTGCAAAAGCAGGTAAAAATACATATATTGTGCAGGGATATCCTTGTGACTTTATGTGGCAGCCTGCTTCATCTTAAACAAGGAGAATGATGTAGTACCAACACACAGTCCTTCCCACTGCAAATCCAGCAGCATTAAGTGGGATGCAGGCAAGCTCAGATGAATGGCAGTGATGTTATTTTTGAAACAAAGCACACGTTCCCTCATTCCCAGATTATTTTCCATACAGAGTAACAACGATACATTTCTGCTCACCTACAGGTACCTGTGTAACTGATCTGTTACAGTAACAATTTAAGCGACCAGATCACAGCATGATTTCTCACCTTTATTATCCTGTCCTTTCGGTCTCTGGCAAGCCACAGCACGTGATTACAGAAAAAAAAAATAAAAAGGGAAATAAAAAAAAGTTAATTTTAGAAAAACGCTTATATTGTCATAGGCACTGCAAACCCCATAGCTTCCGAGGGCGGGGAATAGACTTATAAAAATAGCCAGCAGCTTTTCAAGGTTTGTTTGGAGCGGGGTTGGAGCAGCGTGTTCCACGTATCACTCAGCACCGGCCTTCCTGAGAAATGGCCCCGGCTCCGCGGAGGAGGCGGGAACGCGCCGTGCCCACGGGGGAAGTTAAAGAGAACGATGGAGGGCTAAAGCAACCGAGAGGGAGAAGAAAAGCCTCGCGGGGCCTACCAGCCGCGGGCCCGGGAATCCCCCCGCCCACGGGCCGCCTCGCCACTCACTTACCTGAGGGTCAACGCTTGTGGCAGACATAATTCATGCACAGGGCCGCCGTGGTTCAGCAGAGAGCGCCGGAGGACGAGGCAGGGCCGCTCGGCGCGGCGCGGAGCTCCGGGGCCTGGCGGAGGGGCGGCGGCG
>WEIU01006558.1:509965-578508 GCA_013389925.1 Aegithalos caudatus | reverse complement strand
GAGGGGGCTGAGGGGAGCGAGGGGGCGCATGGCGGGCACGGCACCGCCCCGAGCCCCGCCACGGGGCCTTGGCTCCGGGGGAACAGCTCATCGCTGTGTGCGACTTCCTCGGGAGGAAAGGGTTCTTCGCCCAGATGGTGGTCGAGCGCTGGGACGGGCTTCCCAGGGATGTGGTTGCAGCGCCGAGCCTGATTGCTCAGGATATGGAGAGATTCTGGGGTGTCCTGTGCAGCGTCAGGAGTTGGACTCGATCCTTGTGCGTCTCTTCCAACTCAGAATATTCTCTGATTCTGTCCTTTCTCCAGTCCTCTCTCAGCCTTTGCGAGGACTCTTTGCCCACAGGCTGGGCTGTGCAGGTTTGCAGGATCACTGAATCACTGAGACAGAAACACTGAGCTTCCTGAGTTGGAAGGGACCCAGGATCACCGAATGGCTTAGGCTGGAAAAGACCTCTGAGATCATCAAATCCGCCTGTGACCCGCACCCCTGGTCAGCTGTATCAGGGCACTGAGTGCCAAGGCCACTCCAACACCTCCACGGGGACACCCATTCCAATGTCCAATCACTCCATGAAGGAATTCCTCTTAACATCCAGCCTAAACTTCCCCAAGCAGCTCAAGACTGTCGTCTCTCTATTGACAGCGAGGATCATCAAACCCAACTCCTGTGTTGGCACAGGACATTCCCAACAATCCCACCCTGTCTGAGAGCATTGTCCAAATCTGGAGCTCCATCAGGCTCTGTGCCATGATCACTTTCCTGGGGAGTCAGGAAACTGAGCTGTTGTAGTTCACTCAAGAGCTTTGGGGTTTTTTTTCCCATTTTCCCTCACACCACCCCGTGGTTGCCTTGGCTGGGATGCCCTGGCAGAAGATCACAGCCAGTCTGACCACTGGCAGCAGCCACCCTCAACATCGGTTTTTATCAGATTATTTCTTTTTTTTTCCCTTTTATTTTGCAGAACCTGGGTGGAATTTGGGCCCCTTAGTCCAGTTTATGTTGATTTCAGCAGGATCAAAGTCTAAGTCCCGCAAGTTACAAAGCCTTGTAATGTCTCCATGCTAAATTTTGGGGGTAAAAGTGGCAAATTCTGGTCCTTGTGGAATACACTAAGCAATACAATCATGCTTTCCTTTAAACACAGTTAAAATCAGATACTTCTCTGTGTTCACATGTTTGGAAACTGTTAATTTGGGTTTGTACTTGCCATTCTAATAAAATATCTGAAATGAAGAGTCCACTTTTGTACTTTTTCTAATCAGACATCCAGAGATAAGGAGGAAAGAGTGGTGCTTTAATCCCCAGCACCTGGACATGCTTTGTGTTCTCTGTTTGAATTAAGTAGCAAGTAATAATTGGTATTTTCCTGGAATCCCAGAACGGTTTGAGTTGGAAGACACCTCAGAGCTCATCTCGTTCCAATCCCAGCCGTGGGCACGGACACCTCCCACTATCCCAGGTTGCTCCAAGCCCTGTCCTGCTCCAATTCTGTTTGTAATTATGGAGCCAGTCAGTAAATCCCTGCTGGGGGCAGTCCCTGAGCGAGCTGGAAAGTCTGTCTAGACAACACAGCTTCAAAATAGGATTAAAAAAAAGAAAAGATCAGCGTGGCTGGAGAGAGGAGCCTGTGTGTGGAAGGAGAAGGGAAAGGCTGGATGCCTGGGTGATGGGCACTGCTCCGAAGTCCATGTGATTGTGTATGTTCACATCTCGATATAGAAACGATGTGACTGTGAATCATCCTCGCCAGGAGAGCATGTGGGCAGAATGTTAGAGCTCTCTCTGCTTCAGCATCCCAACGTGCAGGGGGCTGCTCTTGGGCTGTACCTGTCAGGTTACACCCAAAGGCACCGTGTCACCTGTATACATGCATGTACACATCTAAGTCTTTGTGGGAATATTTTTTTTTTCTGTTGTATTTGGAAAATTCCATTTTTTTTTTCTTCCTGGTAATGCTAAGAATGATCTTGTCTATCTATTGAGAAGTACATAGTCTTTTAGAAACAAAACCTGTAAGATAAAAAGTCTCAGTTGAAGGATATGGATATGGTAATATTCATAGTTTCATATATATTATATAACTTAGGATACTCTTGGAATGTAACACTGTAACCCAGGGGGAAACACAGGGTTTGGTTTTGTCTTAGTTGAATGAAATGTGTTCTACTAGTTTAAGAAAAGGTTGTAGTTACCTTTTTTTTCCTTGGATTACACTCTCTGAAATCTTAGAAGGGTTCATGTGTAAGCTACAACATACTTTTGTTGGTGTTCTTATTATCTGTTTTTAATTTAGGTTTTACAGGAATTTTATGCAGCCCTCTCTGTTATAAGCATGGAAGAAAATCAAATATTGCCATAATGGAATCATCTCCCTCCTTTATCCTACACCCCTGCAGAAAGTTCCCAGCCTTCACTTCCATCATTTTAGGGTGAAAAGTAAAAGCAGACACGCAGAGAAATTGTATCTGTTCCCCTCTCCTGTTTCTCATGTCACTGACACATTGTTTGTGAAAACATGAGGAGGGAAATCATATGCAAAGAGTGTGGCCTGTGAACAGATCCCATCTGACATCAGCATCACACATGCTGTTCCCTGCAAGACAACTTCCTTGGAAAGCTGTGGCAAGGAGCTCAACGGAGCAACAACTGAGCACAGGGGCTCTCCCCTGCCTCCCTCCTCATCTTCATCCTTGGCAGCTCCTTCTTGCTGCTGTCCTGGGGTTTCCATTCAATTGTAAGGTCAGTCTGTCTTTGGTTACTTCGTTGTGCATTTTTCCCTTCAGCTCTTGGCAGTGATTTCAGGATGTTCTGTTGTCTTTTCTTCCTCGTCTTTCAATCTTGCTATTGATTATTGATACAGGGACAAAATAAACTCATTCTGAGCCAATTTGCATGGAGAAAAGGAGATGATTGTAGTGTGAATAGCTCACCAACAGATCTTTCTGCCTGTTGCCCAAGCAATATTCAGGCAGCAAGGCACATTCTCTGCAATAAAAACAGTCCAAACTATAGCAGGATTTAATTGGAAAATCATATGTTCTGTGATTCTTGATGGCTGATTTTCTGACAATTATAAAGTAGGATGAGCTCCATTAGAATCACAACAATGCCTGACAAATCCTTCTTTACAGGTAATTTAATGGCTGAATGGTGGAAATGTAGCCACAATTGGGTAAGAATCTCTCCTGAGGAGCTGTTAGTTTTATATGTGAATAATTTGGAGTTGCAATGCCACTCAGTTTACATGAGGCTTCAAGTCTGTTCCTGTACCTCCTGGCTTGGAGCAGGTAAAGGGAATAGAGCCCAAATGTGAGGCTCCTCCATGTCAGAATCAGAAGGAATTGGGAAATGATCAAAGTCAGTCAGAGGGAGAGGAATAAGAACAATTCAACTTTGGGGAAACCTACCAGGTGCTATTAAGAAGGAAAAAAGCAAGGGAATGTAATTTATATTTTCTGTACTCACTGTGGGAAGGTACTTGGCCCTACAGTTCTCTCCTCGAATTTTAATTTGTGTTCCCAATCCCTGTGCTGCTGCTGCTCAGGCCTCTAAACACTCCCTGTACTCTTTGGATCATTGGACTGTTGATAACTGAAAATAGTTCATTTAATTTGCAGCAGCAATGAATTTTTACAGATTTTTTTCAAGTATTCAGAATGTTATGGGAAACAAACAACAAAAAAGACAACAAGTAGTGGATGGGGTTTGGGATTGTTCTTTATTTCTTCTTTTTTTTTCCCTTCATGATTATTGGGTTCAACAGCAAGGGCAAGAAGGGCTAGAAAACTAAATGAAGAGAAAAAGTGACCCTTGAAAAAGGAAATCATATTTTTAGCTCCAATAGACATTTAGAAAAAAAATGAGAAACTATTTTCTACAAACACTTTCCTTTGAAAAAGAAGTGAACAGTGGTCAACCTACTCTTCAAAAGCAGAAATATTTCTTTTATAATAGGCTGGACACTGAAACCATGAAGTTTTTTAGATTTTAAGGCCAGTTCCTCTACTGATTTTTTGATTATCTGCTGTGCTTTGCAGATTTTCCTTTTCATATGTACTGTGTTCTGTTATGTGGGCTGGGATATTAATAGGATTTGATTTGAAGCACTCATGAATCACGTTGCAAGCTACATTTAGCTATTCCTATTACAATACCTAAAGTTTTGAGGCAATCAAATGCCATGGTACTGGGGGCCAGGGGAAAGAATAAGGGCAGGAGATGAAAAGATTTGAATCCATAGGAAATGCCTTCACAAAACAGGTATTTGTTACTCACCTGTGCATTGGTCCCAGCAGTCTTTATGTGTATGTGCACTTTTTACAAGAGCAGGCAGTGATAGGATAGGGGAGAATGGCTTTAAACTAAAAGGGAACAGCTTTAGGTTTGATATTAGGAAGAAATTCTTTACTCAGATGGTGGGGAGACCCCAGCACAGGGTGCTCAGGGAATCTGTGGCTGCCCCATCCCTGGAAGTGTCCAAGGCCAGGTTGGATGGAGCTTGGAATAACCTGGGATAGTGGAAGGTGCCCTGCCCATGGATGGGACTTGGAATGAGATGAGTTTTAAGGCCCCTTCCAACCCAAACCATTCTGGGATTCTATGATTTTGTTCATACCAACATCTTCCAGGCTTCCTGAATGAATGATTATTAATGTGTGGAGAAATAAAAAATATATTACTATTAATGTGCTAAATTTTTCTTTCATTATTATTGAAGAGTCCACTGAGGGAAGTGCAGTGAGGAAGTTGTTGATAGGCAGAGAAGATCCCTGTGGATGTATAGCAGAACTTGTTATGGGAAAAGAAAAACTTGAGCTGCATGAAACAGCAAAGTGAGGCTTCTGAGCTTTGCCCTGCCCTAAGGAAATGGCTTTGTGTTTCTCCCAGGGGTGACAGTCACTTTTCAGTGTGTCTTGTCACTCTTCACTGAGTTGGATCCTGTTTCCTGTGGATTTGTTTTATGTATGTGGAGCTCAGCATCCAGCAGTGTGCTTGGGTCCCTCAGGGCTGCCCTGGGAGCAGGAAGGAAGGAGAGGACAACACGCAAGGAAGAGGCTGCCAGGAGAGGAAGAGAGGCCCTAAATGGAGAAACAGCAGCAGTCATCTGTGTCTAGGGCTTTAGGTGCAATGATTTTGTCTACTCTGCTTCAGGCTGCAAAGCAGTTATATCACAGGGTGTGAATGTTTTATTCTGAAAACTGGATCCACATCCTAATAGTGGCTAATACCTGAGCAAGTGGGAATGGGAACTATGCCATAAATTTGTTTGGTACAAAGTCCCTTTACACATCAGTTGCAGTGGCAAGCTGTGGTGTCTCCTTTTGTGTTCCAGCCTCTTCGTTTCTTCACCAGTGCCAACTGGTACCTTTTTTCCTCTTGTTATAAAAGCCTCTTTCCCCAGTAAACTCTTAATTTATTGATGAAAGAACAACAGTGATCCTTGAGCTAAGCCACACAACACCTTCAGCCCTTACAGCTGTGTAGCACCTCAAGGGTAGAGATGCTGAATTCTGCTGGAGCTTTTCCAGGGGCTCCAGTCACTTCAGTGCTTTCAAGCTCTTCATTATGCTGTCTCCAGATACACTCTGGCCCTTGTGTTTATTGATTGTTTTCCTTCTGAATCAGGTTGATAATAGCAGGCAGATTTTTGATTGATTATGTTTATATTACTTTCTTCATTGTTTCCAATCACTGTGTAGTGATGGCACTGTTGATCATTATCACTGATCTGTCCTGGACCCCTGATTGATGTTTACTGATTCCCACATTTGTTTATCACTAGCTCATGACACTCCTCATTTTAAGAAGCATTCAGGAGTTCCATAGGACATCTTAATGCTCTGAAAAGAAACTGAAAATGTATGACTTGCTACAAAAGATCAGTTTAAGCTACATACAACAGGTTACTGAATATGTTATTTGCTTTCCAAATTTTGATGTGCTAAAATAAAACCCTATCATTTATACATGGTGACTTGTTTTTACTTGCTCTCACTTCCAACACACTTGGTGTCATTTCATCTTCTTCTGCTACAGTCCTCAGCTTTCCTCTGCAGGTGAAATGTTCCCCCCAGAACCACATGAATGTGTCCCCACGATAATCAAACTTAAACTTGTCCTGAAATTTTCATGACAGAAGAATGTTATATAAACAAAAAGAAACCCCAAACCTAAACCAAATAACCATTGCCAGAAATAGACCAATGTTGTCGACAAACTTAGAAGCTGCTTTTGAGCTCCTCTGAGATTTATACAGCTTTTCCCTCTTTAACAATCAGGCTGGGGCTTCCCCCAAAAAAGGTGGAATTGTGCAGTCCTTTGAGAACCCAGATGGTTATAAGCAGTAGAAGGTGATGTCATTGCTTGTAAAATGCTTCATAAAATCAGAATTATCAGTCACTCTTATTGATTAACAGGTGATTTGCTACATCCATCAGCAGACCCCAAACAGCCTTGGTTGGTTGGAGGGATTTTGTTAACTCTGCCCCTTGGATTTTTAGGATGAATTCTTGAAAAATCAGCATAGACTTAGAAAGGACAGAATCCATGAAGTGGAAGATAATGTGCAATTATCTTCCTATGTATTTTATTACAGAAAAAATCACTAAGGACAAACCTCCCCAGCACATTTACTTGTTACAGGATTCTGTAAATGTCATATAAAAGCACTGCCCTCTACTGCTCAGGGGCTTTCATTAACAAGTATTTAATTAGCAAAACCCCAACACTGTTCTTTTTAATGAGAATGATTGTATGGGCTTGTCTGTAAAAAGAAGGACTCTGGATCTCTTTATTAAAAGAAAAATTCTAATTTATCGTTTCTAAGAGACATGAACCATCCATGTTCTTATGTTTACATGGAAAACTGATATTTTATCAAGAGTTTAGAAGAAGCTTTATGCATCTTCTCAGGCAGTGGTAAAGGAAAACACATTTTCAAGTAATTGCACCTTTCAAAACTATCCTTAAAATCTTTCATTTTGAGGAATTATGGAAGGAAGGCAAAGGAATAGGAGGCTTTCAAGTTGTGAAGATAAAATTGTATAGAAAGGCTTGATTCACAAATTAAAGGCAATGTAATCTGTTCGAGCTGTCTAGGGAAAATTCTTTTTGCTATTTATCTGCTAATTTTACAGTACATTTTTCTTTAAGAAATGTAAGGTGGAAAACATGTGAAAACAAGCTGAAAAGGATGCAGAAACACTGTTAATAGAGTCACAGCAGAACAGGGAGGTGACAGCCATAGGAGCCACAATCACCTGGCACTAGACCAGGTTTTAACAAGATCTATTATTTTCTGGAGAAAATCTGAGTTTAACTTTATACCTTTGCCTTGTGACTCCTTTTTATAAGGATGAAATTTGGATTGGTCAGCCAATAGAGACCTTCAGCCCATCCCAACCAATTGGGGGCAAGTCAGGACTACAAATAGCCTCAGACTCAGCTGGGGCCACTTACTCCTTGGTGGTGTTCCTGCTTTGGGAGAAGCATCTGTGGAGAGAAGGTTCTTGTGTGAAGTTTGGGGTTTGAGAGAATTTTAAGTCATGGAAGCCTTCTGGGGTTTAGTTAGCATGTTTCAGGTAAGGTTGTTTGTTTTTTTAATAGTTTTATTTTTATTGTGCTAATTGTTAGTATGAGCTGTAATGTTGCTTTGGCTTAGTATTTAATGTTGCTTTGGCTTAGTATTGCTACTGTAAGTAGTGGGTTGTGGTAGTATATTGGGTTTTAGTGGTGTTATAGCTATTTAAAATTTTAATTTGGTTTGGGGAGTCTTGTTAGCAGAATTAATGAATCTTCTGTAGAGTATATGAATTTGCAGGTAAACTGTAATGGACTTCTTATTAAGCAAAAGATAAATATATTTGTTCTCCTGTGTTGCACCTCTTATAAAAAAGTCTTTTGTGGAAAAAATAACCTTCTTTGTGGAGACCCAAAGCAAAAAGCAGTGAAGCTTGCTCTCAAGTGCTTTCTAGGTGGAGGAAAGCTAAGATAACCTGGCCATCATCTCTGTGAAACCCCAAATTTGTTGTAGCTTAAGAGTTACAGCTTTTGCTTTGTTAAGGCTCAAGAGCAGAGCAGCACTGATTGTGGAGCTGTGCTTAATGAACAAGTGTTTGTGTTCTGGGAGCAAAATCTGCTGTGAAGGCAAACAATCTGTCTCTGCTCAGTTTGCTTAGCTTGCAGATTCTGCTGGCCATCAGTGGCTAATGGCTTCGGAGTTTTCCTTATACCAGTGGCATAGTTCTTGAGTAACTTCTTTATTGCATTAAACAAAGCACAGTTTCTGAAAGGGACTTTTAGAGCCTTTTCTTTTAGCCCTGGTTTCTGTCCCTGTCATTATTGAAGGAAATTCTGGTTGCTAATGAACTTTCTCTTCCTTGCTACTTTTTATTATGTGGCTTGAGTAAGTTTGATTTTGCTTTTGAAATCCCACTAAACGTGTAATACATATGGAAGACAACTGTGGGTTTTGTGACTAAAATGACCTGTAAGCTTTTTTTTTCCTCCCTGAATACACTACAGCTCTTAATTAAGAAAAGTAGTTCTTCAGAGATGCTACTGGCCTGAGTGTTTTTAAGCCTCCTCAGAGTCTCTGTGATGGTGTTTGCTGCAGAGTAGCTGCTACATCTCTGGTCTCCAGTTGTTTGTGTTTTACTGTACACTGCTGTAGTTATCTGTTGTTTTACTGTGCTGTACCAGCCTCGAAAAATTGTAGCTTTTAAAGGTGTGTATTTATATTTTTTTCCCTTGATTTACCATTTTCCTGTGTGATGTTTTTGGGTCTGTGCACTAATAAAGCTTAGCCCTGATAACCAATAGATAGGAAGTTGCACTTCCTTGGGTTGAACCCACCTATTGAGTTGGGTGGGGAAGGGATTTTCAATGCCATTAATTAAAAAAAAAAAAGGGTGTTGACTGCACCTTTCACTTAGTCACATTGTGTAAGGACTCCAGAGGAATTAAATTGTTCCTGGTTCTCAGTTGTATCATTGTAGGGCCTTTTGAAAGTCTTTGCCAGTCAAAAAGAAAGTGCTGGAAACAGTGGCTCAGTTGCAGTTCAGCTTAATCACCCAGGGAAGGGCTGTTACCTTAAGCAGGATGAGAGCATGGAGAATCAGGCACTTCTTTAATTTCATTCTTCCTCTTGCACAGAATAGCACAGGCAGAGGATGGCAAAAACTAGAAAATCCTTGATTTAAGGACACCACCTCATAGAAACTGCACCTAATTATTTTAGGCTATGGCTTGGAAAAGTTCTCTTTTATAGAGCTATTTCTAGATAATCACTGCTTAATAATCATGACAATAAAGACACGAGAAATGTGATGCTTTGTGTGGTGTTAGGCTGTAAATGGGAGATTGAGACATTATTTGTTTGGGTGTGGCTGTTCTATGTTTTGTTATGACACGACTGGTTTGGGAAATAAAAAGCAGAGCCTTCCTAATGTTAGGTTAAGGGCTTAGCAGAATGGCTGGGGATTTATCCTGCAAAGGTTTTCTTGGTTTAGCCTGGGGGGTAGCACAGGCTTTGCCCTCCCCTCTCTGTTCCATCTTTCCTGTAAATTGGCATTGGGCCCTGGAAAGCTCCAGGCTCTTTCTGTCAGACACCAGTGAGGGCTCAGCAAAAGTCCAACAGCAAAGTACAGAACCACCAGATCTGTGACTGGGCTGCAATTCTGAAACGAGCTTGGCTGTGCTGAGAGCAGGAGCTTTCTGGAATGTGCCTGGGGAGCAGGAATAATAGCACAGGGTTACAGAGAGGGGTGAGTGCTGCCTGGTGCTGGGAATGCAGCTGACTGCCCTGGGCTCTCCCATCCTCTCTTTCAGAGCACAGCCATGGGGGATGCAGCACCAGCACAGCAGCCTGAGCCCAGGGGTGCTCACTGCCAGCTCTTTAAATCCAGCATGAGGAGCACAGCCAGGAGGATGAGGACTTTCCAGCAGTGGCCCCTCACCGCCCCTGTGTCTGCCCAGGACCTGGCTGAGGCTGGATTTTTCTATGTGGGCCCCAGGGATAAAGTGCAGTGTTTCTGCTGTGGTGGTATCCTGAAGGACTGGAGACCTGGGGATTGCCCCATGATAGAGCACCTGAGTTTCTTCCCTTCCTGTGAATACCTTCAGGATAAGGATGTTGGAAAGATCTTTGACACTGTGGATGGGCAATTGCTGAGTGTCTTGCAGGGGATAGAGAGTGAGGACACAGCCCTGCCCAATGAGCCAGAGAACCCTGAGATGGTGACAGAGGAGATGAGGCTGTCTACATTTGAGAACTGGCCACAAAATTCCCATATGCATCCAGAGCTACTGGCTAGAGCAGGGTTCTTTTACACAGGTAGGTACTCTGGGGAAATGTCCTTAACTTTTATTCAAGTTAACTTTTGAAGGTTTCACTGTGATATTGCTCATAGAAATACCTGTGTGTATGTGTATTGTAATTAAAAACCACATCCTTCCTTCTGCCTGTGCTGTTTCTCTTGCTGCTTGTGCAGAATTTGTTTCAACATTTAACCCCTTTTGGGTGCTGAGGAGTCCACTAGTAAATATCTCCTTGCCAGCAGGAGAGGAAAAGATGTGTTTGAAACAGATGTTTTACTGACAGAAAAGTGTGTGCTTTAAGATCCATTGAGTGTGTTTAGTCCTTGCACGTCTAAAAAGATTTGAAGGGCTCACTTGGTGTGTCATGTTTTGGATAGGCTGTGTCTTGCACTGAAGCCTTTTCTTCTCAAAACCCCAAATCTGAGTGAGAGCTGTATGGAGTCAGCCCATCTGGCTGTTGATGGGGCTTGTTTCTCTAAGGACTCTTCATTTGAAATACAGAAATCAGATACTTTTGTTGTTGTTGTTGTGGAAAATTTGCAATATTTCTTGTAGTCACATGCATGTGAATATCAATATAAGGATATTCTTTCCCTTTGAGAATGCTTTGCTGTTTAGGTAACAGGTTTGAAGAAATACTCCTCTGAATTGACCAGTCAGAGGAAATATTTGTACTATGGCAGATTGTGGTTAGTGAGCAAAGTGTGTTCCCAGGTAAAACCAATTACAGCTCTGCTCTGAAGGCAGGCAGGGAGATTGGCTGGGGGGTGTGCATGGGGCTCAGCTGCTCCCATGGGTGCTGCCTGTTAGCTTGTGACTCCCTTCTGGAATTATCTCAACCAGCTGCAGCTCTGGGAGCTCAGAGTTTTCCTGCCCCTGTACAATGTGCACTGTGTTGGTGAATTGTCTTGTGTTCATCTCTTCTGTCCAAAGACTGTGTTTTGTGCTGAGTCTCACCCCAGGTTCTCTCCCAGGGTTAGTTTAGGACTGCAGTGTCTCAGGTATCAAATAATCTCTTGATCTCCCTTTCAGGACAAGGAGATTTAGTGAGGTGTTTTTACTGTGATGGAGGCGTGAGGAGCTGGGCCTTTGGAGATGATCCTTGGAGGGAACATGCCAAGTGGTATCCAGAGTGAGTCAGTCTTGGTTAACAAATACCCCTCATGGCAAGGCCAAAACATAGCTCATGCATTTCACCCTGATACTTTTCTTTCATAGGATAGAAATATAAATATCCTCTCACCTTAAAAACAAAATGTTCAAGCTCAGGTGGAATGGCACAATTTAGACCTGAGATTCTCTAATTTGACCTAGAGTTCACTGTCTAAGAGTTCAATTAAAATAACTTTCTTGAGCATCAAAGAAAAGCTTTCATTACTCCTGCTCTGAGGTACAAGAAGAAATGTATTGTAAGCCTTGGGTTTCTGCAGCAGTTCTTGTTGCTTTCCTGTGAACTGCTCTCATGACAGTTCCTGTGGCCTATTCTAAAGCAGGTTACAACTGAGCTCATCTTGGGCCAAAATGAAGACTGAATTAAGGGGGAGGGATTGTGATCCTCTGTCAGCCTTTGTGCAAGAGGAAGGCAGGTGAAACACCTGATACCCTGTCTTTAGTGGATATATAGCAGTTTGCTCATTGCCCATAACACCCTTAGCTTCTAAATTTCAAACTGCTACTTTCAATTGGGAGACCCTGTACTAATATATTTAAACTTTTCTGCTCATAGGTGTGAATTTTTACTGCACTCAAGGGGGAGAGAGTTTGTTAGCAGCGTTCAGGAGACCTTTTCCACCACCCTGCTGCTTCCAGTGAGTCATGAATAGTTTGTGTGTAGTGGATTAGGTTTGGTAGATGGGAGAGTTTTGAACACATGCTGCTTCTTGTATCATTTTCAGAGACATTCCTGGGATCAGACTGAGGAAGACTCCTCTCCTTCCCAAGGTCAGTGCTGTAATTCCATGGTGTTTTACCTTCTGGTCAATGTGGTGTAGTCTGAGTTCCACCAGCCCACCTCAGCTGCTCTGCCCTCTGTAGACATGCTGCTTGTGAGATGTTCTAATATTCTAGAAGCTGTTTCACTCTGGTTTTAGGAAATAGTCTCTAGCTAAAGAAACAAAATTATTTGTTCTTGTGAGACCTCTTAGTCTAGTGCCAGAGACATTTAGGTAGTCTGGATAATCATGTGAGTTTTGAGTGCTTACCTAAGGTAACCTTTGACTTTTGCATGCTCTTGCTGTTGATGTCTGTCTGTAAAGTCCTTCACTACAACATTTTAAACATGCTTGATAAGAAACCAGGAACAGTAGAGGGTCTAGATGTTCATGAAAATGTTGATCATGGGGGTTTATTCCCATTTATCAGTTCTTCCCAGAAATGTAAGTGGGTGAAATTTGGCTCCCATAAGCTTAAACAAGACTTGAACCTTTGAAGAGACTGCCAGCTGAATTTCCTACTTTTGTTGTTCCTGATGAATGGTTGAGGTAGGAGAGGCTTCAACAGGGATGTTCCACTTGATGTTCATGAAAGCAGTTCTGAGACTTCTGTTCTGGCATGTGAAAACAGAGATAAGGATTCTGGACTGATGCCAAACACAGGAGACTGTTCACTGATAAAGTGAAATAAACCCTTCAAAATAAGTGTCTGGGCTTCTATGAAATTGGCTTTGATTAACTGTTGTGTGAATCATGATTTGAAGTAAAAAATAAATGTGGAAGCTAATCTAGTTGTATGGATAGCTTGAGGATTATTCTAGGATATATTAATACTGTTTTATGGAGGACACCTTCAAGGAATGGCACACCTCTTGCCCAAAGCTCTGCCTTTTTGGTAAAGAACCTGTTCCACTGCCTTACAGATCCTCTGAGGAATTGGCAGTTGCTGGCTCATCCTTCTGAGGATCAGAGTTCCATAGTGCAGAATGTCCTGCAGATGGGCTTTGACCCCACCTGGGTGGCAAACCTGGCAGAGAGTAAATTTTTGCTGACTGGGACTTTGTACCTGTCTGAGTCAGAGCTGATTTCAGACCTGCTGCAGTCAGACTGGGGGGCCAGCAGCAGTGCAGCAGCAAGCAGAGGTAGGCCTGACACACAGCTGTCCTGGGGGGTTTAACCTCTTCCTCACTGCACCTGGAGCACTGCTGGGAGTGTCCTGAGGGTCTGCCTTCACTCTGCCCTGCTGGAAGTGAGAGGGGGAATGCCCCCAAGCCTGCCTTTCCTTGGGGGAATGAGCAATGAGGTTCTGATTTAAAGGAACCTGGAGAAGCTGTGGTTACTGGGATGTCAGTGGCTGTGTCTGCCTGCACTGGGCTGTGGTGGGGATATCCTTGGTGTTTTCTGCTGCCCTCAGACCTGCACTAACCACCACCTCCACAATGTGCAGGCTTGTGCACAAATTCACAGCTGAGCCAGACAGAGACAGTTGTCTGAAGCAAACTCCTAGGATGGATGGTTGTTCCAAGCCTATTTAAAATTGGAACCAATAACTTGTTTAGAAATAGCCCCAGTTCTTGTCTTGATAATATAAATATTCCTTAGCTTCTGTCTTGTGTTATCTGTTTTGTGAAGTCTGCTTGCCAAGTGAAGTTTACTTGAAGATGCAGTTCCAAAGCTCTGGCCTCCAGAGCATGGTCTGCCATTTCTGGAGCTAACATGGAAAAAAAAAATCCACAAAACTGAAATTTTGATTAAATAATAGCACAGGAGCTGGAATGACCAGCTGATGTGATAGATAAACCAACTTTGAGCAAAGAGTGTGTTGTGGGCAGACAGGCTTTGGTATGGGGGTGAACTTACATAACTACTGAAGTGCCACAGAGCATCAGCCACACCAGGCTGAGATAAATTTTTAACCAAATGCTTCTGAGGTCCAGGGTAGTTTATCTTGTCACACAGCACTGTCAGTAGAGGGATAAAGGGGACAACATTGAATGCCATCTCCTCTTCTGGTTATGCAGGTGCTGTTGAGAGAGAGACTGGAATATCAAGTCAAGAAACACGACCTGTGCAGCAAAAGGAATCAGGTGCTCTGGGCTGGCAGTGGTGGGGAATTGAGCTTAAGCATGATTGGGGGGAGTTCTAGAGTAACAGTATCAGTACTTATTACAATAACTCATTTCTTTAATTTGAAAGGGACTGTGTGCTAGTTTGAGTGGT
Source organism: Aegithalos caudatus (assembly GCA_013389925.1). NCBI lineage: Eukaryota > Metazoa > Chordata > Aves > Passeriformes > Aegithalidae > Aegithalos > Aegithalos caudatus. The sequence goes on along the minus strand of WEIU01006558.1, from coordinate 564,040 downwards.
ACCTGAGCACAGGGATTGTGCTCAATCATTCAGGGATTGGAGTGCCCTTGTGAAGTAGCTGCTACCAAAAAGCATCCAGTTATAGGGATAATTTATGTACCACAGTAAATGCTGTTGATCTGTGTCCCTGCTCAGTCCAGCATATGTAGATAAACTAAATCTTGTGCAGATAAGCCAGTCTACAATAACTGTAGCTTTTCAGCTTAAAGGAAACTTGCCTGAGAGATACTTTTGCCATCTTCACAGTCTCTGAACAAAACAATGGGCAAGTTGCAGTGTGACCTCCTAAGCTGTCACAACTGACACTCTGGAGCTGTGACAACACTAACACTTTGGACCTCTTTTTTTTTATTTTCTTTATTTTGTGAAGATGGGTCCCAGCTGAGCACAGAAGAACAGCTCCGCCGCCTGCAAGAGGAGAGGATGTGCAAAGTGTGCATGGACAAGGATGTGTCTGTTGTGTTTGTTCCCTGTGGCCACCTGGTAGCTTGTGAGGAATGTGCCCTCAATTTGAGGCTGTGCCCCATCTGCAGAGCTGTCATCCGGGGCAGTGTGAGAGCTTTCATGTCCTGAGCCAGCAGGCACCCAAGGGGAAAGATAAATCTGTGCACTTACAGTACAGACTTATCTTTCCTTATAGACAACTCTTTCATAACTCAGCAGAGGGAGATAATAAATAAATAGTTTGCTGGAGCAATCTTATTTGCAGGCTAGCTTGGCATAATTGTAAAACCTCACTAAATGTGTCTCCCATGAGCAGTGTTTCTAGGAAGAATTGCTGGTTTGATCTATTCTTGCTTTAGGACTGCTCCAGGAAAACTCTGCTGGGTTCTTTTGGCCTCCAAAATGAGGCTTTTATTGACAGAGATTCTCCTTCTGCACTTTTTTTTGTGTTCTCAAGTGAATCTTTGCTCTCTGTGTTGAGATCAAAGACTGTTTTCAGCAGACTCTCTGGTTCTTTCTCACTCACTTAGCAATTGTCAGGAGATTATTCTGTTAGGGATTCCTTCAGGAAGTTTGACTGAAAAAGGGAGCATTTTATGTACAAAATTCATTCAATTGAGATTAGAATACTCAGCAGCAGTGTGTTGTGGGGGAGGGAGAATCTACCCCTTTCTCCCCTTTTTGCCTTTTTTTTTTCCCTCCCCTTTTTTGTTTAATTTTCAACATCTGATGGAATGTTTCAGTAATACTCAAATTTGCATAACTAAGTGGAAAAGCCTGGCCTTACTCTCCAATCTGTGCTCTCAGCTGACCTCCCCAGGTGGAAGGGTCACTAGATGCTCTCCTGGAAGCTTCTTATGGAGCTCTTTCCTTGCTGTTGGGTATTATCCTACTAGAAAGCAGCTCTGGAAATGTACCTTTTTAGAATGTGTGTTTGCTGGCTAAACTGGTGATTCTTATTTAAAGTGGAATATTCTATCATGCAGCCAGAAAGAGTAAGTTTCACCCACACTATCCCTTGTTAAGTGAAGGGAAAGGAAATGTTTTTAAAAAATAAACTGTTCTTTTTCATGGAATAAACTTCTTCTTTATTTAACATAGAGGTCTGAGTATCTGATTTGAGTACAATTCCCCACTGGAGGAGGGGTGTGGTGGTGTCCTAAGATGTTAGAATGACATCAGGTTGTAAATCACATCTGTCCCTCAGTGCTACATGGGCATGAGGAAGAAAAGGAACTGTTCTTACCATCCATTAGCTTCCTTTGGAATTTACCAGACAGCATGTGAGTCATAGTGGTTGAGAATGGTTTGGGTTGGAAGGGACCTTAAAACTCATCTCATTCCAGGTCCCATCCATGGGCAGGGCACCTTCCACTATCCCAGGTTGCTCCAACCTGGCCTTGGACACTTCCAGGGATGGGGCAGCCACAGCTTCCCTGGGCACCCTGTGCCAGGGCCTCCCCACCCTCACAGGGAATAATCTGGCTCCTCAAGATTCTCTTAGACTGCAGAAGAAGGGATAAGGATGAAGGAGAAAAAGGATCTGATACATGAAACTGTACAAATGCAGAATAATTCTGATCTGAACTCTTTGTAGAGTTTTGGTAGGTGGCTCTCTAGTGTATTTGTGGCTCTGGAACTGCTTCCCTTTGGTTCCAGCTATGGGACTAAACATCTTAGGGACTTGCCTATGAGGAACTTTAAGGTGTCAGATATCTGTGGATCCCATGGGAGGGCAGCTCTCTTCACCCCTGCCTTCAGAAGAAAGGAAGATTAGAGCAGTTCTTGGCAAAGATGAGAGAAATTACAACTGGAGTGGTTTAAACACTGAAACTCCTGGAGGAATTGGCTGTGTCTCTGCCAGCCAGCAGCTTTCCTAGGGAACAGAATATTACCACCATGCCAAATTAGATGTTGTCTGGGTTCAAGATATAGTTGGCTTTGTTTTGCCTCTATAAATATAGCAAAAAGTTATAGTTTAAATAGCTGTGCTAATCTGAGAAGGGAAAACACCAGCTCAGTGCTGGAACAGTGTTAATTTCCTCCCAAACTCACCTCAGTGTGACTGCAACCTAAGCGAGGCTGGAAATGCACCAAATACTTCTGGGGCTTCTCCTATAGAACAGTGTGAAAATGGTGGCTTTTCCACACCAGAACAAGGGAGGAGCTAGCTTGTTTTCCTGGGGGAAATGTCCCTTCAGAAGCACCACGTTGTTCTTTGGCCAGGAGCATCTCCAGAGCTGTGTGTCCCCAACAGAGGGCACTCCGAAACTGGAGATGTGGGGACCCAGCACCTTCAGCTGCTCCTGGATTGGGATGGGGTGGGATGGACTGGCAGTCCCTGCCCTCAGACAGCACCAGGGTCACTGTGTCACCTTCTGGAACTCAGAGTGGCTCTAGCACAAGCAGACCACGAGAGGAGCTCTCAGGGCATGAGGAGGAATGGCTCTGCTAATGAATCCTGGAGGAGATAATTAAGTGTGGAATGTGACCCTTGGTAGCTTTGGTTCCTCTCAGGCTGATTTTTTTTTTTTTTTTTTAATGATTAGTAGAAGTCATTGATACTGTATATTATAGGCTTACCTGAATCTGGGCTTGGTGTTTATTTTACTTCCATTAATTGGTGCTTTATGCTACAATGAACACAGGCAATTGAGTGGTAGTTCTGAAGTGACTCAGTCAGCACACTTTTATTTCATTGATCTTTATCAGTGTGTATTAAAGCCAAGGGGCAATGCTGTTAAGTGCACAGTTTGATGCTTTATCTCTTTAGAGTACTTGGCAAGTGGCTTTGATCAGTTTTATTGGTGGAAGTGGCAGCAGAGCTTGGTCAGGTGGAGAGGTGTGGTGTTAAAGACATGCAGATTTTAATTCCAGAAGTTCCCTTCTCTTACCATCTAGAGGAATTGCTTCCTGAAACTACCAGTAAAATAATTCAGGTAATCAGAGCTGAAACTGTGCTTTTTCCATCATCTGTGCTGAATTTTGGTTGCTCCCAAAGAAGGTTGACAAAGACTGCTGGTATCTGATTGATAATAATCTCTCCGAGGAAACAAAATCATATTAAACCCAAAAAGTGTGAAGTCAGTGCTAACTGAGAAAAGGAAAGATTAATTTAAAAAGCCCCAAACAAATGAAATCTTTCATGGGAAAATCTCATTGAACAGAGGACATGTATTCTTCTCCTTTTTGCTTTTCTGCCTCTCCAGGGAATGTCAGGTGGGCAGACAGGAATGAGTGTGATCCAAAAAAAATGGAATAAAGGAGAGGTGGAGAAAGTGTTAACTTTGTGTGACCTCAAAATAGAGAGTAGCTTCTGTTTCACTGGTATTTTTTAACTTGGTAGTGACACAATATTACTAATAAGGGAGGTAGTTGTGTTTTGTCACACAGAGCTGTCAGGGTTGAGCTTTTTTTTTTTTTTTTTTGAGGTATTAAACTAGGATGAAACTAGTTGTCTGTTTTGCTCAGTCAGAATCTGTGGCTTTTGGTGGCTAAAAGGGGGAAAACACCCTACAGAAAACAACATTTTTAGTTGGAGCTGCACCCAAGCAGAACTCAAGCTGTTTGGGTATCTTCTATCTGGAATAGAAGTTACATAGAAGCAAAAAATATTCTCTCAGTGCTTATATATTTGGGTTTATAAAACAGGATTTTGCTTCCTGGGTCCTTTAGAATGAGAAAAAAAAGCTGCATCATTCTGTCTTAGATTTAGCACTTAATGTTTTTATTTTTTATTTTTTTTTAATCTTCCCTCACACTTCTCCCTAGCATGGCTTCAAGCTTGACCCTTCTGAAAAGCATTTCTCCAAAAATGCCAAGTAATCCCAAACAAATTAGCCAAGACAATAAGGAATTACAACAGCACTTGAAGTACCAGCCCAAAGATGCCAGGGCTGGCTAACAACTACTCCTCCTCTGCTTTTGACACTTAACATGCTGGGAGACACAGCTAACAAAACTGACTTGGTTTTGTTCTTCTTTTTAATTAACTGCTGCAGCTCATTAATGCAATTTAATTACACTTGCATTCCCTCTTCAGCCCTTTCCCTCCCCTCGAAATGCCTGTCACAAACAAAACCCTTCCATCAGGATGTCACCATGGAACAGGTGTGGCTCCAGCTGAAGAAGGCAGGTGCAAACCCACCTCTGATCCATGAGGAGCTGGGCCTTTTCCAGTGGCCTGCAGCAGCATTCAGCTACACCAGGGTTAATTTAATGCAGCTGGGCAGACCCAGAGTAAGCTACAGCTGCTCCAAGGATGGCTTGGCTGGTTGAGAGGGGATGAAGCTGCATGCTGAGTGAGGATTTGATGGCTGTGCTAGTTTCCAGCTGTTGAGCATTACAGGAGTTAGGCCACAGAACCCTGAAGTCCAGGACAAATGCCTACTGCCATGTCTACAGGGAACGAGCAAGGGAGTCCTGGAGGGGTGGGGATGAAAAAGGGAGAAGTTCTCATCTATAACTTAGAACCCAACAATGCCTAAGTGTAACTCAGGTGTAAAGAGCCCCCACCTCATTCTATGCAGGCAGGGAGGAGATGAAGTTGTGTTAGGGGATTTAGGCTCTGTTCAGAAAAAGGGGGGAACTAACTACAGAAGATATGGAATGTCCCAGGCAGTTACACAGTGCTTCCTCCTTCCTGCATCCATGGCACAAGGAAGCAGCTCCAACTTCAACTGTAGCTCTTGGGAGAGGCTCTTGGTGAGCTTGTTCTGCCAGAGGTCTTTAGGCCTGAGCCATTTCTGGGCCAGTCCAGCAGATTGGTAGGAAAGGTTCGTCAGGGCACTTGGAGAATTAGAAACCAACCGTGTGGCCGTTCTTTGATGTACATTCATTGCGTTTGAAAAGAAGACAAGGAACAAAAAAATGGAATGGAGTTCACCATCCTGCATTTCCTCTGCCAAAGATCCAGGCCCCAGGGGACTGTTTCCTGCAGCACCTTTGGTGGAGTGCAAGGTTTATCCATCCTCTGGCTCCTCTTCACTTACGCAGGCCTAGGAGAGGGGGAAAAAAGGTGAAGGCAGGATGTGAGTGTGGAGCAAGTACTCAATAGCATTCTTAGTGTAACAGAAATGGTGTGGAAATAATGAGGACAACTTTTTCTTTCCTCTTCTGGAGTTGTAAATACGATTGTCTACAGATGAGGAATAGGATTGAGAGCTCAGAAGTAATGTGGTTAAGTAGTCTTCAAGCCTGGAAATAATGGTATGCATATGTCAGACCTGAATATGCTGCAGTTAGCTCAAGTGTTAGATCTATGGATCCTCAGCATTTGGAGCTGCATAAAATTTGGTTAGGAACTTAAAAAGCTAAGGGTCATCTCTAGAATAAAGGAGCTGCTTGAAATTGCAGTGATGTGCTTTTGGTGTGGGTGCAGCAGGGTAAGCAGATCTACTTTTGGAGCCAGCAGTAAAGGTGAGTGAATGCTTTTGGCTGAAACATCACCTCTTACATATGCAGCTTCAGGATGATCAAAAGAGTTTGCAAATTCATGTTGTTTGTTTGGGAAAAAGTCTACCTAGAAAGAGAAGCAGAAGTGTTTTGTTTTGTGTTTTCTCTCTCCTTAGAACAAAGTGGGATTTTTTTTTTTAATGTTGAAGTTTCCTTTGTAAATTATTCTGCTTGTCAGAGTTTGGAGAAGAATTGGTGAGAAAACAATTCATAGGAGTTCTCCAACCCCTCCTTCTCATTCCAGTGTTTCAGTCTTGGAGCCTGACTTTTTGACTTAATGTTATTTTTGTACTTGTACACACTGGTGTATTGAAAAACCCACTTCAAGCCAGTAAGGGATGATGGTTTTATGGGGACAAGTCCTTTAATTCTCACAGCTGCTTCGTGCCTGTGGCAGCAGACAGTGCCCCACAAGAGATTGATCAGGGACCATCAAGGTGAGCAATTGGCAGCTGGAGCCTCAGATCCCTCAATTAACCAATACCTCCTGTTGCTGCTCTGTCAATACTGAGGTCTCCATCTGATAAAAGTCACACCCTGTGCTAACACAGGGCCCCCTGCACTGGTAGATCTGAGGAAAGGAAAGTCCATAAAATCTGGCTGCAGAACTCAAATTAAAGCTCTGAAGCCCCTCATGGGATGGAGAGCTTGAGGTGCCAGGTGAGTGTTAGGGGCTGGAGCCTCACAAAGGTGCAGTTCACTCCTTGGCTTTACAAACACAGTCTTGCTAGGCAGGAAAATCTAGTGCCTTTTAAATCAACAGAGGGCACCTCCTGTCATCCAGCAGGTTCTTGGTTTAGCACTACCTTGTGTACAAAATCATGCTTTGAGGCTATTCTGCTTTATAATTGAGATTGCACAGTGCTGCTTTCCAAAACAAATTCAGAGTGATGTCAGGAAACTGAAAGGATTCAGCAGGCAGGAGGTGCTGACAAATGCTCAGGATGCTCTGGGTACTTGGCAGGTAGTGCAGGGGCTTGGAGAGAACAGCTTGAGTGAGAAATGTCAAAGCTGGCTTGGCCAGCACTTCCACAGCTATTGGTGCAAAAATATTTTGCCTCAAGTGATGAGAATTCTGTTACTGCAAATGAACAAACAAGAAGAAAAGCATCTCAGGGCTGAGGTCCTGTGCTGTGCAGCACAAGGGCTGCCAGCAGGCACAACCTGAACTTGTGCTTCAGTTCAGGGAGGAGAAAGAGTTCAACCCTTTCTTCCTAAAAACTCACTGGAAATACTCTTTTAGCCTCAGGTGAGCATCTTTGTCTTTCCAGAAGTGATTAATATCCTTTGGATAAGCACTTTGACTCAGAAACTCAGGCACTGAAGACTTTACCAAGTCTTCTATCAAGAGTGCTAATATATTATTATTAAATATTAAGTTGGGTGCCTTGATTGGTAATCACCAGTGAGGTTAAGGGCAATTCTTTTGTGCAGTAAAACTTCCAGAACAAATTTTTTTTCATGGTAATTTGAGCCTCTTTTACTTAAGGTTGTGACTTCAAACGGTAACTATCACAACCAAACTCCCCTGGAGTCACTGAAATGTGGAGCAAAAGCAGTTGTGGAACCTGAAAAAGAAATAACTTTATTTTTAGAATACCATTGTTTCTGTATGAGTGTTCAAGGTGTGAATTGAGATGAGCACTCTTAAATCTTGCCTTTGTAAACAACAGTTACAAAATGATGGTTGATTGTTTGCTGCTGGCTTTTTTTTAAAGAGAAAAAAATAACACCTGACTTGAAAAAATGGTGAGGTTCTGCACTAACTGGAGGCTTGCAGCTGAGGTCAGGGAGATCATTATGATAAAGCTGGGACACAACTGGATTATGGTGTGGAAGTACCTATTATCAGTAACAGTTTGGGGAGATGTTTTTTCCCTCCTAGCAGGAGGCAAAGGTATTTAGGAAGCTTTTCTAGTGCTGTGGCTGGAAGCTGAAGGCCAGAGCTGGGGGTGCACAGTTTGAATACTGAATTTAGCAGCTCATGTCATTGTTCTGTGGGGTCTCAGATCTCTAAAAACTCATAAATTCAGAGATGTGAAGAAGAGAGACTAGAGAAAAATGCAGGAAAGGGCACAGTGGGAGGAAAGTGTGATCTCATCAGAAAAGGATAGGTAAAACTGGAGTGAATAGGATAATTCCATCAGGGAATGAAGGAAGTGATCCTGTTAGAGAAGTGTGGCAGCCCAGAAAATGCATCTGACTGCAGCCAAGGGGGTGATCCCATCCTAAAATGCAAGTTCCTGCTTGCAGTCAGCTCCAAGTGATCAGTTGTGGAATAAATTCAGTTGCATTCAGCATTTCCACAAACTCCACAAATTCCAGCAACTCCACAAAAAGGAGTTAAACCAGAAAGCCCATATTCCTGATTCTTAGCTCCTCTGTAAACTTAAACTTCAAATAAGTTGGATGTATTTGTTGTTTTGCATCTTCTTGAACAAGATATATATTGAAAAATGCCTTCAAGTCATCACTAAATGATTTTCACAGCAGGACAAGAGCATCTGGCAGTCAGTGCCCCAGCCTGCAACACACCATGGCACCATAACCTGGGAATTAATTATCCCTCCCTCCCCTCACTCCCATTCACACACATGGAAAAAAGGCAACAGGCTGAAATAAATAAACAAAAATTGCTATTTAGTGGCTGCTGGAATTTATAGAGGGTCACATTATCTACAGCTCAGCAGCTGCTTTCACCTCCTGTTAGCCTGAAAGAAATATTATTTTGTGCTGGCAGAAAATACCAACAGAGAAGTGATGGGCTAAAGAACAGGAGGGAGGAACAACAAAATTATCAGTGGACTTGAGCAGCAGCTTCCCCTCTTACTGAGGCACTTGGAAGGAAGTTTTACATTGCTAACTTCTCTTCATGTTACAATCTCCCCTTATAGGAATCTTCATGTAGAAGTGATAGCTCCTTTCAAAAGCAGAAGTGGTCATTTTGAGAAAAAAGCAGCCCAAATCCTGCACTGTAAAAATGTGATGCTTCTTCAGCATGCTGCTGCATCCAGCTAGTAAATCAGGGAGCTGCTTAAAGCTGCACAGTTTCTGCAGACTATGAAAAATTCCACCCCACTGTGATAAAATGAGAGAGAAATCAATATTTAATCTCCTGTAGCATCTCTTGTAACAACACTATAGAACCCCCAAAGTTACAGGGAATTCAATGGCTTTGCAAAAATTACTTGTATTCCTGATCTTGTGCTGCAGTGACAAAGTGGGCAGTAAGTCCTTATGAAATTAGAGGGGCACATCCACCAATCTACCTCAGGGAAGTTTTTCTTCCCTCAGCCCCAATCTTTTTCACAATCCTCACATCCTTCTTTTTGGCAGGACTCTGGTAACATTGTTCCTGAAAAACAGCCTCCCTCAGCAGCTGCTGTAAAAAAACTTCCATGTGTTCAACTGCCTCTTGCAGATCAATTTAAAGAATATAAAATCAGATTTCATTGCTGCTTTAAACAGACAGAACTGGCCTTTGTGTCTGAGAATCTCATTAAGAACCAGCTTTTAAGTGGACAGAGTGAAATTGTGCCTCAGAGGGCAGAAATGGGAATTCAACAGTGGCCCTTCATTATTGGTATGAGAGAAGCTGCTGTGGACTTTCTGCTCCTTTCTCCCCTTTCTGCTCTCAGCTGAACTCTTGGGCAGCCCCACATGTGGAAGGCTCAATTCTTGGAGGCAACAGAACTTAAAATAATTCTGGAGCTGGGAAAGGGCAGCTTCAAGGCTTCTGGTGTCAATTTATTCATTCCTTCCATGCCTGAAAAGCCTGTTGGGAAATGCAACCTGCAAGGAGCAAAAACCCCTGTGGTTTTTTTCATGTGGTACCCTTGAGCCATGAAACCAAGAAGCACGTGGAGTCTCTTAGCACAGATGATACTTACAGGTATGTCTGCTTGAACAAAAGGTTGGTGGGTTTTTCATTGACATGGTAGAGAGGAAATGGATCAAATCCACCAATGAAATCAACTGAAAAAAAATCAAAACTCAAATAAACAAACAAACGTGGCCAGAAAGTTGAAAGGAAATGAAAGAAAGAAAGGCTTGGTGCATGTCATGGCATAAACACAAAAAATTAATGACAGAACAGAAAAGTGATTTTTTTCAGGTATGGATTTCTGGGCTCTCCTGGGAGGGGCAAGCGTGCCAAAGAGGAGATTCCAGCTAACACGAAACTTGAAGCAGAGCTAACAAAAGCCTCTAGAAAAGCCTCCTTGGGCATTTCCACCACATTGTGACTGCACAGGAGAGGAGCAGACGAAGCTGGAGCCGAGGGAGGAAGCTGGGGAACAGCTCCTGAGAGGATGCCAGGGAGAAGTTGGCAGCACAGCACTCCCCGTGAAGGTTACACAGTGAAGTGGGAATTTTCTTGCCCCACTTGTCTTTCCTGCAAGACAACAGCAGCTTTGGAAAACTGCAACCACCTCATTATCTCCAGCTCTGGTATTTCTGGCTTCCCCTCTGCCAACTCAATTTCTTTTATTTGTGCACAAATAGGAACAATGCTTCCCTTCTGCAGGGCTCAGGGAAGGGCAGCATAACCCAGCAGGGAGAGCTCCCAGGGACAATTCCCTCAGTAACTAGGGAAGGCTTTTCCAAGGCTGCCTCAGCTCCCTGGACTTCAGGCCAAGCCTGCAGCACAGAGCAGGAGGGGTGTGAGGTGCTCTGATTTGGGACTGACCTCCCAGACCTTGCAAAACCCTTTAAAACAGACCCAGTCTGGATCAGTTTTTGGTGCCAAGTTAGGACATTTTGCATGGAAGTGTGAAAATCATCCTGTCCAACTGCCATTTAAAAATAACTGGAGAGTTTTTATTAACTATTTAAGTGCCTGTTTATTTTTTTTTTCCTGAAGGTGGCACTATTATTTTAAATTTAAGCTGAAGAGGTTTGAGGTTTTTTGCTGATTAAATAATAGAAAAAAATTTGCATGCGAAAAAACCCAAACTTCCTAAAATGTATTTACAAATGTAAGGACAACAGATTCTGACAAATTCCATCTTGATGGACAGCTTCATGCTGATACTGTGATTTTAGGACAACTGACAGGTAATGGGTGAAATCTGTAGAGGTTCTAAGTTAATTGAGGGGATAATTCCCACATAGTTTCAGTGAAGCTTTATCTTTTCTCCACCACTTTTGAAAGCATTTGAGTATTCTAAAATCAAAACAGGCTTCCATTTAAAAAAACCTCAAGACATTAACTTTGTTACCTCAGTTATGGAATGCCTAAATTGGGAAACTTTAAAGAACTTTAAAACTTTGCAGTTTTCAGTAACTATTGAGTACCTTGAGCAAACACAAGTTTTATCCTCTGAACGTGCAAGCATGAGTGCACTAAAAATCCAAGACATTTAAGATTTTTTTTAAGTGTGGTTCCTTGTGATTCAATACATTGCATTAGCACATCTAAAATATTCTTGCCCACAATTCAGCATTAGTAGGTCCCTACTGCTGTGTTTTCTCATGAAAATCACGTTAGCATGAGCTTCCTGATTAATGTGCCTCAGCACTTATAATTACTTCATGCTGCATATCAAAGCAACATTTAAAGGAAACCACAAATGGAAGAGAAAATTAAAACGCAGCTCAAATTTATTCAGGTCACTGGAAGGATCTACCCCTGTGAGTGTGAAATATTGATGGTTTGTCATTGTTAATTATTCAAGCTGGCATTTTAACTCCAAGCTGGGAAACTGGGAGGGAAAGTGAATTTGTTAGTGAGAAAAAAAATACATATCCTGAAATTACCAGCTCTGTGTTTCCTAGATAAAGCTTCCTTCCATGTTGTTGCCTCTCCTAACAGATCCCTACTATAAAAATGAGTTCTGTCAAGTTATTGCTTTACAATATTCAGCAGGGGCTCAGAACTGGAGCTATTTAGCTAATAGAAGAGCTATAGCCTAATTTAAAAAATATTACTATAATGTAGCACCTTCTCTGAGTGCACTGCCAAGCTCTAAAGAAATGATCAATAAAGCCAGGAGAATGAGTTCAGCCAGGAAGGAAGGAAGAAAAAAAAACATAAGGACAAGGCAGATAAGTAATGCATCTCCTCTCACTCCTATGAAAACACATTCTTCACATACTTTCAAATATTCAGTTCAAAGCTGTTGTTTTCCAGCTCTCCTCTGTGCCAGCTGCTCTTTAAAACAACAAAGCTACTTGCACAAACCTAATCAATGCCTTAAAAGAATTGACACTTGGATGTAAAACCTTTGGATGAGATCCTCTGCTGGAGTAAACTGGCCTAGACCCAACACCTTGCCAAACAAATCCAGCTTTGCATTTACTTTAACTCTATGCATTTATCTGTTTGTAAAATTATTGGTCTCCAGGGGTGTTTTAGAGGGCCAAAGCAATCCAGGACCAGGTGGATACCTGCACAGGCCCCACAGACCCGTGAGCCCTTACCCTGACACGTGTCACAGTGACTGGCTGTCACTGAAGAGATTTGTGTACCCAACACGAGGGAGCTGGCTCCTTCCTCCTCATAATTCAAATACAGCACTTCCTCTGCTCTTAAATTAAGTGGTCAGATTGGTTCTTGGCAAGAACCCTCATGATCTGCTTCATCCTCAGCTTGTGGCACATGAGACTCAGCAGGTCTCCCACTTGAGCCCCGGGCTGAAAGCTTTGTTGTAGGTGCTTTTAATCACAGCAGTAGTATTTCAGAACCATTATTCTCAGGCTACATGAGCTTGAGAACAGAAGCAGCTGCCCAGTTTCTCTAAAGCTAAGTCCAGCTGAGAAGCCAAAATGAAGCTCTTTTTGTGCCCTAAGTGTAGCAGAATTACAGCATCTAACACAGAGTGACACGGGGAAAAAACCCTCACAGTAAAAATAGCTGATCCTCAAAGGGTAGTGCCATAACACACAGGCCGAGAGGGAAAGAAGTCTGATGGCAGCTCAGTCCTGACAGACAAACATCTGAGAGAGAAATAAAATTTACTAAAACCTTTGCCAAGGGATCTGTTGATAAATACTTACAGCTGTCTTCTTCTTCTGTAAAAACACTAACCACGTAACAGGCATACACAAAGCCCACCAGCTGGAAAAGAGAGAGAATAAATCATTTTTAGCATCAGCCAGTGTGAGCCTGGTCAGAACCCACTGGGCACAGCTTCAACAGGCACTATTTACACTCATCTTGGCAGCATTTCTGTAAGTGTGGAGCCAAGTGATACTTGCTGCAGGCAGGGGGGCAGGTGTGGGTGTCAGGGAAGGCACTGATGGAGCACACCCAAAACTCGAGAAGGAAAACTTGCAGGACCCATCCTCACCTTCAGAGTGGCACCTTCAGTTGCTGGAATGATTGGCAAGGACATGGGTTGGCTTTGCTGAAACTGCAACTACTGTGCTAAAATAACTGTCTGTAAGAAGTGATGGGGATACAGGAGAGGGCCTTGTGGGACAGACAATGGACAGGAGACACAGAGCTTCAATGACAAGAACTCATCAGCTCAGCATTCCTGTCACATGGGGTAAATTACCAATTAGAGGGGAGTAGTTTTTATGCAGATGAGATAGAAAATTAGTTAACCATAAGAATGGTGTTGTACTGGCAGAAATGCTCAGACACACCAAGATTTTTAGTAACTCAGTAGTTTCTAGAAGCTCAAAAGCATCAGAGCTGCCTCCTTCAGGCTCACTATTCAAGGTGTTCCTCACCCTAAACAGAGAAACAAACTCCTGGTACTATGGGAGTTAAGCATTCCAGATGCAGCAGGGTCTTATTTTGCTTTGTCTTCTTCCTGTTAATCAAATATCCTCTCCATCCTTCATTTTACATCTTTACATAACACCCCACTTAGCGAGATCGTGGTTGACAGTAACTGCGTTAGTAAAGTTATTGTGAGGCATAATTGTTTTCCACTGTGAACTCAATTCCTGGGAACAAGAGTCAGCCTGTAACACACAGTGACTCACTCCAAGTGGAGACAGAATGATGCATGGGAGGGCTTGAAAAGTAGAGTCCATTCATTTTTAATATGACAGTAAAATACATCACACCCGAAAACAAAAGGCAAGATAATGAGATTTCTGCTGGGGAGTTATACAATGTTTGTGGTTTCACCAGCTCTCCCTGACAAAACACGCCTTGTTGGGAGGAAATGGAATGTTTTTGTGGCATCACTAAACCCTGGTTTTCCTAGAAGATTTTTCTATAATCATCTGAAAGAGAAGGCAGCTCGCTCCTTTCCTCTTGGGTGAGCTTTATGGGAGCACATCCCAGATCCTCAATGGAGGGAGGGTGGCTCTGGGGACTCTCTCATTCCTCTGCTGGGCATTTCTGAAACCAAGGCTGCTTCAGGCTAAGCTCCTGTGAGCTACAGGGGAACATGAATCCTCTGGCCACATGCAATGGCCAATTTAATTGTACCTGCTGCCTTTTAGAATTGTCTCAAAATAGAAATATTGCTGTTTAAGGCAGACAAATCAAAACCAAACAGAGTATCAGAGATTCTTCCTCTCTCCTATTGCTGTAATACAATAAAACCTGGAAATTGTTTGGTTTTGTTGTTGTTGTTTTCCCCTGAAGTTTGTGGCAGTTTTTGGGCAGGTCAGAGCAAAAAAGCTGGGGAGGGGTCTGGAGTACAAGTTTGATGAGGAATGGCTGAGAGGGCTCAGGAGAAAAGGAGGCTGAGGAAAGATTTTAATGCTCCCTGCAACTCCCTGGAAGGAGGTTGTAGCCAGGTAAGGGTCGCTCTTCTCCCAAGAAACAAGCAGACAACGGGAAATGGCCTCAAGTTGAGCCGGGGAGGTTTAAATTGGATATTGGGGAACATTTCATAATTAGAAGGGTTATCCAGCCCTGGCACAGGCTGCCCAGGGTAGTAGTGGAGTCACCATCCCTGGAGGGATTTAAAAGCCAAGCAGATGTGGCACTGGGGGACAGGTTTAGTGGTGGGCTTGGCAGTGCTGGGCTTGCTCCATGGTCCCGGACAGCTTTCCCAGCCCCAAGCACTGCAGGATTCCCGGCCCGGCTCTGGCCGTGGTGCTGAAGCCCTGAGGCCGCTCCCGGAGCCGGGACACACCCGCTCATCCCGGGCTGCGGGATCGGACCCAGATGCTTTTGGGAAAACAAGAATGCTTCCTGCACGTCCCAGCACTCCAAGGGATGTCCAACCACCCTTCTGCACACCCTGAGCTCCAGCATAAAGGCATTTGAACCCAAGTAACAAATTGGGAGTGTGCTGACACACATCCTCTGTACTTGCTCGAGCATTTTTACAGTTGTAAGATCCAGCCTCTTACATCGGGTCAAATCATGCAATTTACACACACACAAATATCCAGGCAGGAAAGGTGCATCCTGAATACACACCCTGATTCCAAGGGAACTCTAGGACAGTTTTCTCCCTCCCCAGATTTCCCATCACCCCTCAGAGTGGGAACTTTGGGTTAACAGCTGTGCAAAGTGGCAGCCCTAAATCCACTCACCATTATTATGCTCTATAACACATAAACACAAATCTTATGTGGTACCTGTGTCAGGAAACTCCTGATAGAATTAACAATGAAAATGATTTACCTGCCCAGTTTATGAGCAGGGTTGGGAGCGATTATCAGCTGTACTGTCACAGCAAACCTGATAAAGCTCTGGACATTTTTCACGGTTCAGAAGCATCAGGCAATGTGATTGACTTGGGAAGTTTGTTTTGCACAGAAATTAATGCCCCATAACCCTTAACCATCATTCTGCTCACTCCATACATTTTTCACTTTATGACTAAGGTGACTTTTTGCATTCAGAAAAAAACAACCAATCAAAAACTAGTGAATTAAGTGAACTTCCCTAAATCTCTAATTCCAGCTCCATTGGAGTGGTGAGTTTTCTTTTGTGATTCCTTCCATCTCCTGGATTTATTTCAAAATCATCTGGTTAGTGTTTAAATTTACTTTTTATTGACTTTGTAATCCATTCCTTCTTTAGATGCAGTTTAGCAATTAAAAAAAAACCCCTTGTTTAATTAATGGAACTTTTTATTCAAAAAAGCTTTGTCTTGTGATCTGGCCAGAACAGGAGAGTTTCAGTGGCAAAGGGAGAAGATGTACAACAGAAGAATGAATTCCAGTTTTTTGTGTGCTGACCTCAACTGTAATTAAATACTCTAAAGGATTCCTCTGTAATTAAATAACCTCAAATTAAATAATCTCAAGGATTAACTGAACTCACAGGAATCCCCATGTCTCACCTTTGGAATAAATTACAAATGAAATAAAGCTGAAGAAGAGAAATGCTGCTCTTATTGTCCAGCCTTCCCCCTGAAAGAGTCTGCTGGAGTGTGGAATGAGCAGACTCCAAGAATCACCCGAAATTCCCTTCTGACTGCATCTTTGATAACGATGTGTCCAGCCCCCAAACATCACCCAGTTTATCAGCAATTAAAACAGAACAGGAAGCTTCACAGAAGTCAACAATTTGGAATAATTTCACCCTTTCTCCTGCTGATTTCAATACAAAGGAGGGGTTGAAGCTCTGTATCCCAGGGAAATACCAATAATTCTTGGATCTTTCCAAATTACATCGGGCAGGTGGAAGCGGAGGGGGAACGTCAGCGATGTAAAATGACACTAAGCCACTGCTCTAATTCCCCAAAGAATGTTCTAGGGCTTTAGCCTCTGCTGCTGTTTCTGTGCTTGTTCTGCATGTGCAGTACCAGCTTTCTCCAAGCTGCAGAAGGATCCGATTAAGCTTTTTATTGGGAACACATGTTGAGGGCAGGTGTGTTCTGTCAGCCTGGGAACGCTGCCCCACAGGAGAGCACGGAGCTGGGCTGCCCCAAGCACTCTGCAGGCAATCACAGTGGGAAAGACAAAAAGAGACAAGTGTGCCCCAAGGGAATGAGGGAAACATATGTCTGAGCATCCCCCTGCCCCTCAGTCCTCTGAAGTTAACTTTCTAATGGGGAGTTGAAAACTGTTCATAAAACAGCAGCGTTGAGTGAAGGCACTGGAGCCAGGAGTAAATTAGGGAAAATCTGGAGAAAGGGACCAGCTGGCTGCAAGTGTGCAAAATACACACAAAGGATGGGAAGGCAAATTTTAGGAGGTGTTACTGTTACTTGTGTAAGATCTTAGCTTTAGTCTACCCCTGTCCTAGTGAAGATTCTACAACTCTTCTCTCAATAGACAAACTTGTCACTGCTTTTTCCATCACAGAGAATGGGTGCAAAGTCTCTTCTTTCAGGGAGGTGCATTCTAGGTTTCACTTCTAATCAGAGCTAATGAAAGGTGCACACTGACATCAGTGCAAGAGGGGAAAATGAAGGGAAGCCTGCTATGAGAAAGCAAAAATCCAGCTTGTGAAAGAGCTATTGTGACCAGATAGCCGAAGAGAGGCAATCAAAATCCTTTAATTCCTTGACCTTCTTTACTCTGGATGCAATTACAACCACTGAAAATCTACCTTCTGCCAAGAGAGCAAGGCATCTCTTGTAGGCTGGTTCTCACATAACATCTGCTGTCAAGGCTTGCCTTGCTGCCTCCCTGGGAACCTTCCAACCTGTCAGTCTGAGTGAAAACAACAGACAGGCAGGCAGCGAGTTCTGGCGGCTGGGAAGACATTTCCAATTCCTACCCCACTCAGTGGAGCCTCAGGAAAAGCCCAACCCTCCCCACTCCCAGAAGTACCATATGGACAGCCCAGAGCTATGCCAGGTATGTCAGAGCTGGGAATCGCTCCTCTCCCTGCCGGCTGGGGACGTGCAGGATGAATCCTTGCTAAGCCAAAAGCAAAGTGGATTCTTATCTTGACAAAGGAGTTGCTGCTGCATTTCCCACCTGGGTTGGTAGGAATACCTTTACAGTTCATTTCTATACCAGGACAGGCTTTTAGATGTTGCCACAATGAGCTTTTACCTCTCATGTGTTTTGTGCTAAAGCATTGAGGAAGGTTTTCATACTGGGCCCTACAGCAATTTGTATCATGTGTGGTGACTAATATGCCCAAGTTTGATTGCATTCCAGATTAAAGGAATTGCTTTTGCCTTCAAGGAGTACAGACAAGCTCTGAGCAAAAGCAGACTGAGACCTTATGTATCCTCAAATGTATGCCCAGGAGCAGGATGATATAATCAGCAGGAGTCAAGCTGACAGCCAACACTGTGCTCACCATATGGGTCCAGGTTTGCTTTCCCTCTCCTTTGGCATGCAAGACTGAATTCAGGGAGCCTTGCCCCAAGTACACAACACTGCACTGCAGTCCCCCAGCAGTCTCAATGAATAGGAACGTCCAGAAAAATAAAAATAAAATGCTCACTTTAAAGTTGGGCACTGCATATTCAGAGTGGATTTCACAGTGATGTATCTGGGGTGAAACCAAACCAAGCAGAACACACCCCCTCACCCCACAACTTCTAAAGACCATCAGACAAAGCAAAACCAAACTACTGAAAGCACAATATTGCCTGTCCCTTGTCCTTCCTAACAGGGAACTGACTATTCTGGTCTCAGACAAGGAGGGAACTAGGTCATGTCTCTTGCTGCATCCCCTGAGCCTTCAAGTTGCTGGTTGTGTTTTTGTGCTATTGATCTGTGTCCCTGCCTGTCTGCAGCACTGTACCTGCCAGCACGCTGGGGACAGCTGCCCGTAATAAAACCTGCCTCAAAGTGAGATAAAGAGAACAGAAAAAGATACTGGCAGGGATCAAAGAATTTGACCCTCAGAGAGTAAAAAGGGAGAGAACTGGCTGACTACTTCCAGGCAAGGTCTGAGGGAGAAAGAAAACTTGCTTTTTGCCTGACCTCAAAGAAGAGGGGAAAAGCTCCATTTCTCCCACGACATGACAAAATTATATGAGCATTTCAGAGCCAGCAGCAGCTACAGACCTAAGGCTCCAATACTCTGCTTTTATTACAGGACAAGTAGAAATTTAGCTCACTGCATAGCACAGCCCGTATGGGTTTCTTGCCTACAAGTATTTTCAACCCCATTTCCAGGGTTTAGGACTCAAAAATTATTGCACCTTAAATTTCAGGGAGAAAGGGGGAGATGGTATTTCCATAAATCCTATTTTGTCTTATATTTCCCTCCTGTTTCCCCATCTGGCCCTTAGTGGTGCTCTGCAGATGCAGAGAGAATACTGTCATGTGCCTTTGGGAAGAAGCAAAGGAAAAGCCACTGGCAGAGACAGAGTCCTTTAAATCAGGGTGATCACTTAGCCCAGGGCCACGTGCCTAAGTCAGTAAGCTGCCAAAAAACAAAGATCTACTCCAAACAAATTCAGG
Source organism: Aegithalos caudatus (assembly GCA_013389925.1). NCBI lineage: Eukaryota > Metazoa > Chordata > Aves > Passeriformes > Aegithalidae > Aegithalos > Aegithalos caudatus. The sequence continues at coordinate 544,903 of WEIU01006558.1, read as the reverse complement.
ACCATTTGCTGGCTCAACCTCTAGCCCAGGGCACAGAGGCTGTGCCAGCTCAGGAGTTCAGGAAGGATGCTAAGAGAGAGAAACCTCCGTGCTCTAAAAACAGATATTATGTCTGCAAAGTCTGCCCTTGTTGCACCAAACTCAGGTGCTGTTCTACCTAAAATCCCTCTCTAAAAGACACCAGGTTTCCTCCTGGACACACAGGTTTGCCTTTCTCCCACACAGGCACAGAAGCAGCTCACAGACAGATTCATGCAGATAATTCTCTCCGAAGCAGAACTGATGGAATATTAACAGTCAGCACACGTGCCAGGGAGCCCATCCAACTCAGGAAACAGCAGCTTCTGCCTCTTCTCTGTGACATGGCAAGAAAGGGGCCTGAGCCTTCCCCCTCCCTGCACTTCCCTGGGTCACACAGACCATCCCAGCTAATAGGAAATGCAGGCTCAGGACAGCAGAAAGCTGTACCAGAAACGTGCAGAGAAGTACGTGGCACTCCAGAAACTTGGAAAATCTCTATTTGTTATCCTTCAGCATTTAAACAGGGCAACTCACCTTCCTTTTTTAAGCCAAAACATGAATGGCTCCCCAGTTCACGTTTGTAACTAAAGCCATTAACCCCAAAGTAACAACCCAAAGGAGATTAGAGATGTGGGCTACAAAATGCAAGAGCACCACAGAAGTGAGTGGCACAATGGACTTTTTGTTTCAGTAATTTCACAGAAAAGTGAGAAACAATTAACAGTGAACAGTAAGGACACTGCATTTTTGCATTTCAAAAGCCTGAGGAAGACTGTAATGAGGAAGAGTGGATGAAAACATTTAGTGAATGTATCCTGGGTATCAGCAGAAGGAAAATATGCTGCTTACTGCCTCCTAAAAGTTGATTTCATTTTCTGGAGATTCTTCACAACAAATGTGCTCCACCACCCATCACTGAGTCATGGGGAGTAAGAGCAATCCTTCATAGAAACATGGAATTAAAGTTGGAAGAAGTCCTTTAAGATCAAGTCAATCACCAACCAAGTATCACCATCACATTCATCATTAAACCATGTCCTCAAGTGCTATATCCACACATTTTTTGAACACTTCCAGGTGTGGTGGTTCCACCACTTCCCTGAGCAGTCTGTTCCAGTCCTTCACAACCCTTTCTGTGCAGAAATTGTCCCCAGTATCCAAACTAAACCTCCCCTCTGCAATTTGATGCCATTTCCTCTTGTCCTGTCAAAGCTTTTTCTTTTGACCCTCCTCCAGAAGGGTTTCTGTCCTTGTCAAAATATGAATTCCCACACCCCAAGAGGGATTCAGAACCCTTTGTTGCAGCATGGTTGCACAGATACATTACTGCAGGCATCAGGTTGCTGATACCCATTTCCAACTGTTAAAAGCAGTATTTTTTGTAAGGGACAACAGGAGAACCATCAAACACAACACATTTACAGAGGCTTTTGCAATCAGGCAATACCAAAAAGTGGTGAAAAACACAGAGGCCAACCTCTGTGCCTGCCAAAAAAAACCCCCAAAGCAAAGAGCACCTCCTGAGGATGTGCTGGCCCTGGGGGAGCACTCACCGCGATGAGGATCTGGAAGGAGCTGTGCATCACCTCGATGTACCTGTACTCCAGGGCACAGCCAATCACTGAGATGTAGGAATGGTTATCCAGCCCCTTCAGGCCTGGCATTGAAGCCTCCTTCCTTACACAGCCAGGGCCATTTTCACTCCACCACGACTGGTGCCTGGAGATGTTGAATGTCAGGAGTTCGCTGTCCTAAAGGGAAGAGTGGCAAAGAGATCTCGGGTTACTGTGAGAGTGTCGGACATGCTGTCAGATGGAGGCTGTATTAAATCAGTGGAAAACTTAGTTTCTATGATCCCCACTCCCTAAAAAATGCTGGCACAGATCAAAGCACATTGGATTAGTGTTCCTTCATAGAATCATGGAATGGTTTGATTTGGAAGGGACCTTAAAGAACCTTCCACTATCCCAGGTTGCTCCAAGCCCTGGCATTGAACACTTCCAGGGATGGAGCAGCCACAGCTTCTCTGGGCACCCTGTGCCAGGGCCTCCCCAGCCTCACAGGGAAGAATTTTCTCCTGTTATCTGATATAAACATATTTACCAGGCAGGCTGCTGTGGTGAGAACCATTCCTGAGGCAGCCCTGCCACAAATCTATTTCACCATCCTGTAGCACAGTTTGGACACAGGCTAGAGACCCAAGAGCATTTTGCTAGTTGTTTCTTCACCCAGAAAAGAACCCTCAAGTATTTGGTTTGGGAGATGAATGCTGTAAATCTAGAGGAGCAAGGTAAACAAGGCAGCACTAAGTGTGCTGCCAGGCTCTTCCCAGCATGGGAATCAACACAAGCAACTGAAAAATATGAACTTCATAACCCCAAAGTGAGCTTCAAAACCCAACAGATCTTCCTCTGTTCCCAGCTTTTAACATGTCTGACAAGGTTCTGTACCATTTCTGCCTGATTTCCTTCCACACTCTTCACATCTGATGCTTCTGCATCTCCTGGCAGCCCCAGGTCAGCCTGCCCAGCTGAGCTGACCTCACAGTGCTGCTGCAGCTTCTTGTGAACACCCCCCCTGCAATTCCTCATCAACTTTACCTCAAGAGGGTTTTTGTTTTGCTCCTTTGTCTTTGCTAGGTAAATACTTTAAACCAGTTGAGGGGGTTACAGAGTGAAATGCCACACAAGGAGTGCAGGGCTCTGGTGTGAAGCCAGGTGCTTATTTAAAAATGACCACACTTTCCTCACACTTGAGAAAAGCACAGTGTTTACAGGAATACTCAGAAAGAGCTTAGGGTATTTGAGCTTGCAGGACATGGCAAAGCCCTCCTGCAGGTAAAAGACAAACTCAGGACTGGCTGAACAGCTGCAACCCTTCATGGATGAGTGCCAAGTGCTGGCTGCCCCTGAAGTCCTCTCAGGTCAGTTTAATGCAGAGTCAATAATCCCTTTTTGACCACAAAACAACACAAGGGGTTGGAAGTTTCACTTTGAAGAATAGATTAAAAATTTTGAAAGCAGAGAATCTGTATCTCCACAGAGAGGGATGAATGCTGGATATACACACATCACCCACCCATTACTAAAGGTTTTAGCACCTATCCATGAACTATTTCACACTGCTGGTGCCAGGGTCAGACACAGTCCCAGGAGGAAAGCTCTGGCTCCCAGAACAGCAGCAGTCAGAGCTTGGGGTATTCACACCTCCCAGCATGGAAAACCTCACATGGCAGCTCCTTTGTGTCAGCTCCCCTGGAGTCAAAAGGAAAAACAGATTCAGAGCAGCTTATCCAAGCCCCTGCTCCAAATTACCCTCCTGAGAGAGGGCCTGTATCCACAGCCAACACAGGAGCCAAGCCAGGCAGTCCTGCAGATACAGAACAGACACTGAAAGGCACATCCAGGGCCAAAGTCGAGTCACAGGGGCAGGAACCTGACTGCCAGCAGAGGACCAGTGAACAGTCCCCACCCTGCACCTTGTGTGGGGACCCTGTGTCCACACAGACACCCCAAACCAGCCTGCAGGCCCTGATTCCAATCTGCTGCAGGAAGCACGTGTTGAGAAATGTGGACAATTAAGTGAGAAGACAGCTGCCAAGCTCCTGACATAATCACCACAGCAGATGGCATGTGCTGTGCAGGAGATGGAGGCACTGGGGCAAAAGCAGCCACAACAGCAAAGAAAACAAGGAAAACTCCTTTAACAGTTGGGAGTTTATCCCTCTCCTGGGCTTCACCCTTCAGTCACCCACACACAGCTCAGAAAGTCACCAAATCACAGCTTTTCTGCAAAGCTTCTTCTTTTCCCCCCCAAGTTTGTGTGTTATGAGGCTCATGGATTTTCCCCAGCCAAAGCCAGGCCTCCAAGGCTGGGCTCTTCCCTCTCTCACAAGGCACTCACTGCTTTGGCTGGGGAAAGAAGCAATCACCTTTCTCAAAAAACAGAACAAACCTCCACAAACAAACAAACAAACATAAAGAAACCTCCAGAACAACCAAGAGCAAGTGAATTCCTGTTTCTTTGCCTGGGGCTCCCCCATTAGCACTGAACCAAAGCTGCTCCCCAGGGCACCACAGGATCCACTCTCACCCTCAGTCCCCAGGGCTTCCCTCTCCCAGCTCACAGATGGTGCCTTCCCAAACCTTCTGCCTCACTGATGCAGGCAGACCCCTCAGTGTCCTCTGCTCCTGACAGAGGCATCACTGTGAGTTTGGCAAAGTAAGGAACAGGCTGCTTTCCTTCTAGAATCTCCCTTTTGGCAGCTTTCAGAGATTTGGCTCTGGCTTAACTTCACTGCAGAAGCTGAACTTGGTTGTGAATTCAGCCTGAAAAAGCAGAACAGGTGTGGCTGGAGGTGGGCAGGTGGAGGAACAGGAGGTCCTAACCAGCACTCACTGCTTTTTGCCCACAATCACACTCCAGCTCTCAGAAAAAAAGAAAAAAAAAAAAATTAAAGAATTATACATCAGTGAAGAGCAGATTGGCAAAACTGAGCACATTTGGATTCTAAAAGCACCACAATGCCTCGAACTCATGAGCCATCCATCTCAGAGATGTAAAGTGAATACTGATGGCACAGGGGGATCAGGGAATGTCTCTGTGCTCAGAGCCACCCTCCTGAACCAGCCCCTGTCTGGAGCACGGGGCCAGCACCAGGGAGAGGGTCCCAACATGCAGAGCAGAGCTGTTCCACCCCTGGCACAATGCCCTCAGGGATACCTGTGTGATGGGGCACAATAAAATGAGCACTCAAGGAAATCCCTTAATTGACCTCAGAGCTTGCTGGGAGACTACAAAAACAACGCCAGGATGTCTCCCGTGGTTTGCCAGCTTCATTTGTGAGAATACACTGGGAGAGAAGGGAAACCATGAATTAGAGCAGCACACAAAAATCAGGAGAAAAGAACCAGTTTTCAGAAGGTTGAGGGAACAGCTGTTTCCCAAAAGCTTTCTGCAATGCATTTGAAATCTAAACAGACTGAAATGCTCCCAGAAGTGGGATGTGGGCTGGGAGATGTTCATCACCCCACAGTGAGCCAGCCCTGCTGCAGGGAGAGGGATGTGTGTGTGTGTGTGTGCCCAGCCCCTCCTCGGCCCTTGCCAGGCTATCCCTGCCTCTTTAACCTCCACCCTGGAGGGAAACACGAGCCAGGAGCCATCCAAGCACCTTGAAGGCCAGCCAGGAAACCCACATCTCACCCTGAGCTGCTGCAGCACCTGGCTGCCCCTGTTTGCCTCCAGGGTGAGAGGGAGCCAGCAGCTCTGACACTGCAGCACCCACATTTCACAGAGCCTGCTTTTCCCAGCGTATCCCACGGGAAACTCACACCCACCTCCCACACCCACGGAGCCAGCTGCGCTCCTTTGCTGAAATAGCTTCCTGAAAGCTGCTCTGAAATGATTTTCTAAGGGGCACTATCAGAGATGGTTTTATTTCTTGTTGTTAACAGCCTTCTGAACTGCCTCCTCCAAATTTCCTTAATTATCAGGCAAAACCACACTAGGACAGATCTGGAACAAACTAAACCTCCTTTGGGAGCCACCAGAGCTTGACGGCAGAATCATTTTAAATCTTCTTAGATGGAAACATTTCTTATTAAAATAGGAAATACAATGTTTATCTTTCATTCCTGTGTTCGGAGTAGCTGCATCATCACCTTGAGACACAGAGAAACAACCCCAGTGTCTCTCAGGGGGCTTTTCGACAATGCCACAGCATTTAAAAGCCAAATCTCAGGCTTCCAAGTTCTAAATTTAGAAGGAGCTGAGGGACAGTTTTACATACACATGAATTTATCCATCCTCCTGGTATTTTAACCAGGTACAAAGCCATCCCAAGATGCCATCCAGATTCTCTGAAATACAAATAATCCCCATATGACTCACAAGGGCTGCTTCCATTTCAAGAGGAGATCCAGACCACCATGGCTCTGGATTCACATCAAAGCAGTGCATAGACAAGAGAGAATATAAAAGAAGGATAAAAAAAAAAAGATTAGAAATCACCATTCAAGAAGAATAATTCCAGAGGGAAAAGACAAAGGAATACATTGAAATACAGGACACCAGATCCTCAAACCCCTCTGAACATTTCTCAAGTACATGAGGAAGAGTCAGTCAGCCTGGCAGCTGGACAGACATATGCTCATATGTCTTAACAGCAGGATTTTAATAATTAACTCAGGCTGAGGGGTTGCAGGAGGGATGCGATTCACGCTCGAGTAGACAGGGAGAAGCTTAACATAATATTGCAAACACAGCCTGGAAACTTCAGAGCTGGCTCCCAGCAATTCACCTGCCCAAATGGCCAGATGGACACTGGGGAAAGAGGGAGATGGGACAGGAGGAGGAACAGCAACCTGGAAATTGGGCTGTGAGCCCCAGCACAGAGCAGTGGCACAGCACTCGGAGCTGCAAGCGTGCTCAGGAGTAGGAGCAGAGCGAGTCAGCAAGGCAAGGCTGCCAAAAGCTGCTCAGACACACATCACCACCTCCCTGCCAGTGCTGAGGCAGCCCTGCAAATCCAGGTTGCTCCAGCACTCGCCTGCTCCCTGGCAGAGCACTCCCAGGAAAGCTGGCATGGGCTGTGTGCCTGGGGAGGCCCTTCCAGCAGCAAGGGATGTGCTTCCTTAGACACTTGTGCTGATCCACCTGGGTCTGGCCATCCAAGGAAGCTCTGCTGGGACATATTTCACACCCTTACTCCTGCTAAGAAAAGATTCCAAGACAAAAAAAAAAAAAGCCCTGGCAGGATAGAAAGACAGGAATCAAAACAGTTCAGCTCTTCCAAGAAGTAGGGAATAGATTCAGTGATCAGTAAAATGTATTTTCCTTTCCAATATAAAACTCAGGGTAACCAGTGATTGGTAGTTAGTTAGTAATTAGTTATAACTCCCCTGAGCAGGGCTGGAATCCTCAGCAATTGCATGGCCAGGAGACAAGGAATGGACATGCTGGAATAACCTGGAGGATAAAGGAGCACTTCAAGAAATGTGAAAGGAGGGAAGAAAGGGTGAAAGGTGGTGGCAGACAATGGAATGGAGGAAAGATGCAGCAGAGAACGATTCCTTGGTAAGGGAAAGCAAACAGCCAAACTGCACCTACCAGCCCTTATTCTACTGATGAGGTTTTTAAGTGAGATTGTCTCAACCCCTTTGTCAAATCACTCATGGGCTGACATGGCACTGTGGGGTCCCTGCTTTCTGTTCATTCAATCAGGCACCCAAAGCAGGGGGGCACAAGAACAACATCCCAGTTCTTGTGAACAGCATTCCCTGCTCCCATCCTGAATTCCTTCACTGTGAAATCAGATCTAGGCAGCAGAGCACAAAGAATTGTTTGCAATAAGTGCACATAACTGTTTCCTCATCTTTTCAATTCCCTGGGCTTTTCTTAAATCTGTTACATCAGAACCACTTGAATCCTTTCTCTCCTTTCTCACCCCACCTGAGTTATCACCTGTCTCAGGTAACCCAGTTTTCACCTGTCTCAGTGGCACTGGGCTGTCATTTCCAGGCACCAAGTGAACAAACTCCATTCTCTCGAGCTCCTTGCCCTTTCTGCATTCCCCCCCTGTAAATAAGCTGCAGACAGAGCCTGCCCTGGTCAGAACACAGCAGGGTCAGGGCAGGGCTGGCAGGAATGCCACTCTCCCACTCCCCCAGGCTCACCAGCAGTCACAGAGGAAGCAGCACCCTGAGGACCTTCAGAGCTCTCAGGCCCCAAAGGGACTTGCACAGCCCTGTCCAAGCACTCCCCAGTGTGCTCATGCTCAGCCCAGTAGTTAATGAGTTAATGTTTATCACACCAGCCCCATCAGCCTCCCTCCACCAAAGCTCTTCTTCCAATATTTGCCATTTCCCTGCCAGGCTCATGATGAGCTTTGACTTCTTGTCAGGACTAGAGGGGGCACACAGGTACCTGCAGCCCTGCTGCCATCCACCCCTGCTGACACTGCCCTGCCCCTGCCCAGCACTTGTACAGCCAAGCCCAGATGTCCTTCTGGGCTCTGATCCCACCACTGAGATCAATAAAACAGCAGCTGGCTTTGGATCAGGTTTCCAGAGATGCAGCAGGAGAGCCCAGCCTGTGAAGTGTCCTGCAGAAACCTCAGCTCCTGCTTCAGGTGGATCTTTTGGTCTCCTGTGGAAGCAAAGATTTGTTTTGCCACTACAAAGACCCAAATTACTTCAGTGAAAGTGGAGGAGGATGGAGAGCAGCATCATTAGTTTGCCTTACAAAACAGCTTTTTAAAGTGAGAATAACTCATTAAGAACAGAGGCAAGGCTGTCAGCCTCTTTACAGCCAAACAAGCACAAATTCTCTCTTGGTTTTGCTGGTTGCCATTAAATGAACTAATTTCTCATTGCAGCCTTAGAGGAAAGTCCACTGAGTCAGTAACAACTTACACTGCAGCCCCAATCTATAAAAAATGTCCCCAGTCACAAGTGTCACCCTGTAGGCTAAATAAAGCCTCTCTGTGTGCTGGCTTGGCTGAAATGAGCCCCAGCAGAGAGCAAGGTTACCAGGTGAAGCTCCTCTGTGGCACAAAAAGAGGAGTTTGTGGTGCTGTTTGAATTGCAGAACAGCAACCCGACGTGTTGCAGTGCAGGTTGGGATTAGCAAACACGAGTTTCCAGCTGGCTGGAAGCAAACATTGGCTCTGAGAAGCTCCCAGAGCAGTTTATCAAGCCAACATTTTCTCTGCAGAAGGGAGCATTTAAACAGTTACATAATTTTAATTTTTTTTTAGTTGGTCACAGCCATCATCGAGATCATCTCAGGCTGAGATTTCAGACTATGAATAATCACTGTTTTGGGCAAGAACTCCCTCAAAGTTTATGGAGATAATTGAGAAGGGAAATGAAGATGAATTGAGACATTAGGAAGTTACATTTTCTTATCTGCAAAGGATTTAGGCTGCCACTCCTGACTTGCTGTTGGCCTGATACAACCACAGGGCAATTCCAATTATGACTGCGACTCCAATGCATGACCTGGGAATTTAGGGCAGATGTGGAGTGCTCTGAAATGAACCTGCATCCCACAATCACTCTGAGTTTGCTATGCTACAGCAACACTCCTAATTCATTGCTTACAGCCCAGGCTTAACTTAGGGCCTGCCTCCCATTTTTTATTATTTCTGACTCACCCCTCATTAGGCAGACAGCAATACTCAGCTAATCTAGTCTTCAAAGAGCTTTGCACATTAACTCACAGCACCCTGGCCGGCAGCCATGAGTAACTAGCATTGTACTTCAGAAGGAAGAACTAAGGCAGGGAAGCCACATCCCCAGGAGATGAGCCAGATCCCTCTGGGAAGGGATGTTCTCTCTTCAGCAGACAGGGGAGCCTCTCCCCAAAGGTACAACAGGAAATATTTTGCCTGGTGTGGTAACAACCAGGTATTTATCCTTGCTGCTGAAGTGCAGCAAGTCTTCAGCAGGACTGGGAGGCAGAAAAATATCAAGAACTGGTCAGGTGGAGAGTTCCAGCAAAGTCCTTGGTTCAGGTCAACCCAGCCAGACCCTGCTGCAGCCCTTCCCTGGGACAGGCTGGCAGAGAGGCCACACTCAGTGCTGCTCCAGGGCCCTCCCCTCCAGCACACACCTTCCTGCCAAGGTGGTCCCAGATCCCAAGAGGATCAGCTGCAATCTGGTTATCTCCTGGCCCTCCTCAGCCTCCTCCTCATCACTGCTGGGAGCTGCCCCTCAAACCCCCTGTCCTCTCAGGATGGCTCTGCTGCCAGGCCTGCTCTCACCTCTGCAAAGCAAATGCACTCCACCTGCTGGGAGGGCAGGGTTTATTGCAGCCCCCACCTGCACCAACCAACCAACCAAGAGCTCCAGAAATCAGTAGTGGCTGCTCAGTTTCCCAGACAAGCAGGAGTATTCCCCATCCCTGATAAAGCAGCCCTCCCCACAGGCAGGAGGGCAGGACCTGCTCCCAGGCAGCCCCCAGCCCTCCCCTGCCCACTCAGCTCCATCCCCTGTGCTGCAAAGCCTGGGCACTCACCTTTGAGAGCCCTCCCACTTCTAAGTAAAAGCAGATGATGAAGATGTTCCAGGTGACCCAGACTGCAGTCCAGATGGCATACTGGGAAGGAATGGGGTTGGGGAGAGAGAAGCAATAAACATTAGGAAGTCACTGGAATTAGTGTGTGTATATATATTTATATTGTGGTATGTGTGCTCTAGCTGGGGGCAGTGGAATGCCCTGAGTCAGGACTGAAATCCTGTTCCTCTTCCTCTGTTTCAGATATTCATATTCAGATGCAATCTTGCCTGATAAGACACACAGGGGCAGGAGTCTGGAGGGAGGGAAGAGTTTTTGTGCTGCATTTGTGCAGCCCCTCACCCTCCCTCTCTGCTGGGCAGCCTTTGGGCAGGGCTGCCTTAGCACCAGTAAGAATTATCTGAAACCTTCCAGGTTTGGCACAAGCACAGCTCACTGAACAGTGAGATCTTAGCACAGCCAGGCACCTCCTGTTAAAACAACAAGCAGGGCTCCTGCCTCATCTCCCAGGGGCTTTGCTGTGTCCCTCATCAGGTGCCACATCCCCTGGAGCACAGCTGGGACAGCTCTGGGAGCTGGGAAGCAGAGGGGTCACTCACCACCACGATGTAGCGGGGTCTGTACTGGATGGTGCCGAACAGCCCCAGGATAACGATGATGATGTGCAGGAAGTTGGCCAGGATAGGGGCCCACTGGTATCCCAGGAAGTCAAACACTTGCCTCTCTAGTGCAGCAAGCTGGAAGGGAGAAGGAAAAGGAGAGTTAGAGCTTCTGCACCCACAGTGTTTGTTTGACACGCTCCCTGAGCAAATCCCTGCGGCAGCTGAAGGTGGGACTCCGTTCCCACAGCAATTTGCTGCCTCTGAACCAGGTCAGTAGGACACAAGGCTTGTTTACACATCCCCCTTCCCCTCTGGTCTCATCCCAGCTCCTCTGATGGCTGAGCCCCAGAGCTGTGTGGGGAATTCCTCTGTGCTGTGGACTTTGGAGCTCTGGCAGAGGACAGAGGGGAGCAGCAGGAGGGGCACATCTTAAATGTTGAACGTGAAATACATTCACAAAGATGTCAGTGTAACTTTCTGGAGCTCATTTGTCAGAGCCTTCAGCATCACTCCATCACTCCTGACACCTCCTATGTTTCTGCTCTCCAGCACACATCCATCAAAGTGAGGGAGAGGAGGAAACTCTCTCCTCCACCTTCGCCCCTCAGAAAGTGCTGCCACCGAGTAAGGAAATTCTGCCAACACATCAGTTTTCCAGGATAGGCTGTGTTCCTCTCCAGCACTAATAACATGGTTCAAGGCTAGTACTGTGTTCTAGACATAAAACTCCATTACTGTTGGAGTGCTGGGGCTGATTTTCAAAGCATATCTGCATAAAGATGTGCTTTTTACCTGTAGCCATCATCTGTGTATCAGACAACATCTGGTCCCTGGCCCTGAGCCTCTGTGCAGCTGAAATAGCACAATGGACATGCAATTGCCTGCTGGCCTTTGCATGCCCACAGCCTTTAAATGATATATCTATAGAAGAAATACAGTGAGTGTTGGAGGGAAAACTGTTAATGCAGGCTTTTCTCCCGTGCCCAGCCTTGTGTGGAGAGATCTTTTCTTTTTTTGTGTTTATTAACTCATTCCAAGCCTCTCCATGGACCTGTGTCTTCCCTGTCAGTACAAGATTTAAAAATATGTTTAATTATCACAGTAGGCCACTGGGATTGCACTATGACATTTCATATTTATTTTTTTTTGCCTAAATAAATCATTACCGTTTACTATCAGCAGTCAATACTCATTTAACTCCTAATCAGGCATTAACCATGAGTAATCCTGGGCTGCCGTGTGTAATCAGCTATGTGACACCTTCTCCTGGCTGGGATCTAAGGCTTCTGTGATGGCTTAAAGCATTTAAGGATGTGAGCTGCTGCAGGCTCCTCTCAAGCCCCACGATGAGAGAAGCCACATCTATTAAATGGTCATTATTCCTCCTTCTTCCTGGCTCAGTGGGGAAATTGCCTTCACACCTCTTTGGGCTCGGAAGGTATTGCAATTCCCAACACTGCTTTGAAAGTTCAATAAAGATCTGTATTTCAAAGAAATCTGTGGTTAAGGGCAATCAGTCAGGGAGGGGGAAGGCAGCTTTCCCTCTACAGTATCTAATTCCCAAGAAGGACAGAGTGGGGAAGGAATGGAGGCAGTCACCAAATCTCTCTTACCAAATAACCTTCCCTTAGAAGCAACACCCTCTGATCCCCTGAGGCACCTGGAAGATGCTGTGGGGCGAGTGCTGCTCCCCCTGCACAGCAGCTTTGCCACAGCAGCCACAGGTTAAGGCTTAATCCCTCAGGAGGGGATTACAGCACACCTTAAGGACCCCGGGGGATGTGGGATCCTGACTGGCTGGCAATGGGCTGCTTGGCTCTGACTGCTTCTTCCAATCAGGAATTTAATGGGCTTTGTGTGCTCCAGGAGGAGCCAGGGCCCCCAGAGCCTCCCCCAGCCCGGGGACACTGAGCCAGCCCTGCCCAGCCTGTCCTCAGCCTCTGAGCATCGGGATAAACACAGAGCCCTCCTGCCAGGAGCTCTCCCCCTCCAGAATCAGGGCAGTCCGTGCCTGGAGGAGTGTTTTCTTCTCCATTCTACCCCACCAGTATTTCACATTGGGACTGTATAAAAAGGGGGAAGCTTGTCCTTCCACAGCCTCGTGGTGTTCCCTGGTTTGTTTGAACCAAAACCACTTGGGCTGTGAAGTGACAGATAAACAACCTGGAGATGGAGCTGCCAATCTACACAACTTCAGATTTGGGCACAGTTCCTTGAGAAGTCTGGATTTTTCTCCATAACACCCAAAATTACCTTCATATCATACTTTCTTCTCTCTTACCTCTCTTGTCTCCAGGTTCTTTCTATCCTGATTTACTTTCTGTTGCCACTTTCCCAGCATTATTAAATTGTTTTTGTGTACCTGGGAGCTGCAGGCATGACTCAGCTGGTCCAGAGATGGGCTGTGCCCATCTGCTGGCTCAGGGAAGGAGAGGGGATGTGGGATGTGTGAGCTCACACAAGCTGTGTCCTCATTTTTAGAAATAAAATTATGGTTTTCTGTAAACCATGTTGGTGACAAGCAAATGCTACTGATGAAAATTCAACACTGTGTTAGTGACAGGCAGGGAGTGAGTCTGTGCTGCAATCCAGCCATTGGAAATGCAGCCTGAAGTTATCCTGGGCTTCCCCCTGTTCCCTCAGGAACTTACCATAATTAAGGAAATATTTGCTGAAAACAAATTGATAAACAACCATTTCACTCATTACACTGCAGGTCTGTGTGCACAGCTTACCCACAAAATGCTGCTGAGATTTGCAGGTAAACAGGGCTGGTGTTGGGGCCAAGCTGGCCTTGATTTGGGGTTGGGGTGTGAAGGATGTCACGGTGCCCTTCAGTCCTGGTCCCTCCAGTCCTGCCAGAGATGGCAAGGGCAGGGTTTGCCCTGATCCATTGAACCTCTCTGGGTGCCTCTTGCTGAGCAGGGAAATGCCACCTTTCTCTTGTGCTGCCAGGTTTGTGCAGAGCAATATCCTGGCTGTGGTGTTCCTTACAATGATTCACACTGTCCTATTGAGAAAGCCTGTTATATTCCAGAGATACTGGTTGTAAAGAGAAATGTCACAGATTGTGGCATAGGTTTTGACCCACTCAAAGCTGACAGGACCTTTCCATCAGGGAGGACAAATTTTTCTTCTTTATGACTGTTCTTATTAAAACCAGGATTCCTCCTGCTCCTTTTGCTTCTCTATCCCACAGCATACTTTTACCTCTCATTCTTTAAATTAAATGATTTATTGCAGCACTAAAATCAGAAGAGCTGTGGCAGAATTTTACTCTCCTGAAATAAACCACATTTCTGCTGATCTGAGTGAAACTGGAGTAGCACATAACCACGTGAAGCAATTGTTAGCCAGAAAAACAACACAAGCCAAAGCTCTCTCTTGGGCCATCATTCATTTATACAGCTGGGGAAGAGATGAAAGGCAGAGGGATGTTCTGCAGCTTATGGAGCCCATCCCATTGCCCACACACAGGGAGCACAGAGAGCTCTGGACATGCTCAGGGGCATCACACCATAAAACTTTTCCAGAGAGAGAAGCTGTACCTGAGCTGGAGAGATGCCCACAGCAAAACAGGAAAAAAAGTCCTAGAAAACATCTCAAAAAATGGGACAGTTTCTCCCTGGGGGTTCAAACCATTCCAGTTGCTTTCCAATGGCTCTGGCAGGACAGTGTCACTGGCAGGTGTCACTGTCAGCAGGGCACTCCGAGCTGGTCCAGCATGGGCTGGGGATGTTTAAATTCCAGTCCCTCAAATCTTTTCTATCCCCTCAACTTTGTCTTCTATTGCTCCTCTCCTCCTGATAAGCTGGAGAGTCCAACCTGGTCCCCTGTGCCCCCACTCTGCTGAGGAGGAGGGAATGCTGCTGAGCAGTCAGGCACCTGTAATTCCTTAACTCCTGTCCTTTATAGCCTAACTATCAAAGCCATGTTATCAGCTAGATTTGCTCTTCTTAATTTATTAAGCTTTTAAAGCCTTTAATCTTATTTGGTTTGTATCTGTGTCTTTCACTGCATTTCTGAAATCAATTGGGACACAAAAGAAAAAAACATCAGTGTCAAGACATGTTGGACGTGACTTGTACAGACACAGGAAAGGTGCTCAGAAAACCCCACAAGGGGTACAGTCACACATCCATTTGTGTCTGTTTCTGTGAGCAAACCTGCTCTTAACCTTTCCAAGCTCAGCCTTAGTAAGAGATTTCTTTTCAAAATGAAATGTTAGAAATAAATATCCAAGCATGCAATAAAGGGAATAAATGGGAAAGGCTGATCCCACTGCTGAAAAAAAAAACCAACAAAAAACCCAACAAAAAAGAGAAGAAATGTTTTAACCAGAAACCCAGGCAATTTTCCACTTGACATATAAGAAAACAACCTGAAAACTCCTTTGCTAATCATTGTCTCTCGCCCCAGCTCCAACTGGGACAAAATTTGCCACTTAACCCCATCTGTCCTTTCTCTCCAGCCTGAAGCCAGCAAGAGCCTCAGCTGCAGCCCTGGGTGCCCACTGCACTGCTGGGATGATGTTCTGGGCTCCTGGCTGATCCCAATGCCCTGATCCAGGGTTTGATTTCCTGCCAAGTGGCTTCCCTTTTTAAGAAGATGCTCTTTCTTTGTCTGCTGTGCAAACACCATTGCAGCTTTCACTGGAAAAGGTCACGGGCTTTTCCTTCAGGAAAAACCTGCCCTGGTTTCCTGAGGTATTTTGGCCATGAGATGTGATGGCTTGAGCTCAGGGCAAAGTCTCAGTGCTACTACCCCTATGAGGCATCACACAAGGATGGAAATTTACATCCTGCTACCTGAAACAGCAGGAACATATTAAAAAGACCCAGATTGTATAATTTGAAAAATGTATCTATTTAAGTTTTGAACACAAATATATTTTTGTTTTGGTTCTTCCACGTGGTTTGGTTCTTCTTTTAAGTCTGGCAATACTAAACACCTGTCTGCTGTTTATTATTATTAATTTATTGGGGTTTTTTTTTAATTCTACACAGCTTTCTATATAATTCCTTTGACTTTGCAAATGCTGGGACAATGCTAGAACTAAAGAATCCTAAACCCGAGCTGCTGTGTGCTGGAAGTATCAGAAGTGAGCAAAACATTCCCTTCTGTGCCAGTGCTTATTCAAGGTGGAGAAGATTCTGTGAGCAGAAAAACAATTAAACAATAAGTCTGCTTTCACTACAGTGACTGCATTTCTAAACAAACAAGAATGGTTGCAATAGCTCTTTAATTAAGTTTATCTGAAAAAGCAGCTCAGTGAGCCCATTACTTCACATCCCCAACTGGAGGGGCTCCTTCTGTGAGGTGCCACGTCCTTGCCTCTCCCAAAGTCAGCCTCTCATGTGCTCACACCCGCTGCATTCATGAAATCTCATTTTTCTTCAGTAAGTGTTGTCAAGGAAACCTTCCTTGGGGCCTTGTGATCCACAGCTCCTTTCCCAGCATCCCTCTCCCCACCACAGAGGTCAAGAGACTAATTGCACAGGAGGTCTCTGTTTGTCACTCGCTCTCTCAGGCATCTCTGGTCACTCTGGCCACTGTGCACAATGTGCCCCATTCTCTGCTCCTCTGGTCTGTTTTCTCCCCAGAAGCTGCTGAAACCTCTTCTATTCACACAGGCATTAGAGAGACCTCCAACAGCAGTGCTGATACCTTGAAGTCATTTATTTTTCACAAGAAAACTGCTCACTGTGCCAAAGGTCCCCAAGGGGCAGCAGGGGATGTCCCCACCATGGTCCCACACCAGGTCACCCCCTGCAGCAGGGCCTGGCTGCTCCTGGGCACCACACTCCAGCAAACACAACTTACAGGCTGCTTTGTGCCATATCCAAGGATCAGGACTTCTCCCAGCCCAGAACCATCCTGTGCAGAGCCTGGGCAGGTGTGACACCCTCCCTGTGCTCATCACAACTTCTCTGCTGAATCCTGGAGCATCCTGCTGTTGAACATCCCAGTGCTGACCCTCAGCTCCTCATTCCCCCTGGGCTGGCACCTCTGAGCTCTGAGCTCTCCCCTCCCAGCATCATTCTGTGTGTGGGCAGTGATGCTCTCAGGAGTGGCACTGCTGTCACCTTGAACCCTGAGCTTTCTGCTGCCAAAGCCTCCCAGAAACATCTGAGCTGCAAAAATATGTCATTATTCAGTCCCACATGTCCAAATGCTGCTTAGCATTCCAGAAAAGGCACAATCCTGCTAAACAGAAGGGATGAGACTGGCACTGAGCAGTGCAGAAGTGTTTGTGTCTGGAGCTGAGGCTCTGGGACTGAGGTTTCCTAAGTACATCTTGGACCCACCAGCTCTGCTCAGCTGAAGACATGGCCCATGCACAACAATTCACAGAATCATGGAATCCTTTAGGTTGGAAAAGTCTTCTAAGATCATTGAGTCCAACTGTTCCCTCAGCACCTCCAAGCCCACCACTGAACCATGTCCCCAAGTGCCACATTTGAGCATCTTTTAAATCCCCCCACGAATACTGAGTGCAACACTGCCCTGGGCAGCCTGTTCCAATGCTTGACAACCCTTTTGGTGAAGAAATTGTTCCTCATATCCACTCTAAATCTCCCCTGGAACAATCTGAGGCACACATCCAAGCAAACCTCTTAAGCCTTTTTACTCCAAGTGTTGGATTGTGCCACAGAACTGGCAAAACATCAGGAGCTGGCAGTACTTTTTCTAGCAAGACACCACAGCCCATAGTCCCTGCCCCATCCCACAGGTGCTCTCTCCTGATCCACAACCTTTTAGCAGGGTGGTCAGCAGGACAGTGAATTAACTGAGGTTCTGAATGGTGCCTGGGAAAAAGACTGCTCCCTAGGAGGAATGCTTCAGGAAAATGACTGCTCTGGATTGCCTAAACTTCCCCCAGATCAGGGTCAGTCACATGTCTGACGAGGCTTGTGCCCTGTACAGCCTCTTGGCCTGTTTGCTTTGATGGATCCCATCTCCCCTTGCTGCTCAGAGCCCAGGAATGCCAGCAGCATTGGATATGGGAGCTGCTGTGTTCCCTGTGCTCCTGATGGCACCTCAGCTCTGCACGCTGCTCTGATTGCTGATTGCTGAGAGCAGCAATCAGGCTAAATTAATAAGCAGGTGCCTTTGTGATCCAGGCAGAAAAGCACTGTGACAGGAATGACAAACTTGTTTTATTTGCAGCCTACGTCAACACTCCAGCCTAAGTTTCCCAAACATAATTAAATTAATCTGTGGTGCCCACAGATTCTCCCCTAAGCCCCCCCAATGTTCTCCTCCCTCAGTTTCATGGGTCAGCTTTGAGTCTCCAGCCTGGGACACTGGGAGGAGGCACTGGGGTGAAGGGGATGTGACTGCATTTGCAACAGACACAAAACCCAGTGAGTTCCTTCAACAAGTGCCTGACATTTTTGTCACCCAGGGGCCCAGGCTCAGGCTCCACACTCCTGGCTTTTCCTCACCTGCTGAAGAACTTGCTGAGGTATCTTATCCCACCTCCTGCTGCTGAGCCTGGGCAAACATCCCAGCTGCTCCCCCAGACAGGATCCTGCTGTGGCTGACAGCTTCAGCTCTGGGGGAAACTTCTCCTACCAGGAGCACAAATTTCCCCGTTGCATGAAATAATATATATTAAATGTGTGCCATTAACTCAGCAGCCATTTCCCTCTGGAGATCTGCTACCAGTTATGAACCCATGTAAACACTCCAAAGGCTGTGAGGCAGAGCAGTGCTGGAGATCAGCCGGAATTTAATTTTCTAATAGAGAGATTTATTCCCTACCAACAGAGCTTTATATTGTGTGATCCCTGCCTCTGCTTAGCCATGAAGGCTATCTGAAGTTTGGGCTTGTTCCCATGAAAGGCATGCAGGGTAAAAAAAAAGTGAAAATACTTGAAAAGTAGCCAAGGGGTTGTTGTGTTCAGGGAATATAACCTACATCCTTTTGACCTGCTATCCTGGGCATCATCTGCTTAGCTAACAGAGAAGGGAAACCATCAACAGGGCTGCCACAGAAGGCACAAGGCTGCCCTGAAGCACTGATGGGCCAGCACTGCCCAGCCTGGCTTCTCCTGATGCAGCCCTCTGGAGTCTCCTGGGTGTGGGAGCAGCAGAGTGTGAAGAGCTCAGAGATCCCATCAACTCTCAAGTGTACTAGAAAGACTTTAAATTATTCAGGGGTCTGGCCAAAACTCTCAGTGTGTATAAAGCCCATGAGACACCAGCTGGACTCACCCAGTTTAGAAAAAAAAAATTCTCTCTCTCTTTGCTATTTTATAGGCACTTACTGCAAACTACAATTTTATTTCACTGCTGTTTACCCCAGAGCTGAATTGTGGCTGTAAATATACCCCTGGCAGGTTCCCCAAGGGAGCAGTAACTCCTGCTTTAGGCTCAAAAAGCCAGTCTCAGTTTTCCCTCTGTCCTGTCCACACACAGCCCAAGAAAGGCTCACTGTGACCAAGTGACACTGAGACCACCCCCTGCTCTTGGCTTTATGAACAAAAATGTTCACTGGTGTCCCCTGCCAGTCTAATTCATGGCTGGCACCTGCAGCACCTCCTCTTCAGGAAGGGTCAGCTGTGGCCTGAGTGACAAAAATGCCTCTCTGAAGGCAAAACACCTGCAGAAAGCCACCTGAAGCCCTTTTTCTCATGCAGCAGAAGATGAGGGGGAGAGTTTTTTGATGGCCACCAAGCACAGCCACAACCCCACTCTCTGAACAGATCTGTGTCACTGCAGCCCTCGCTCCACAGGATGCTCCAGCACATGGGCCAAGTGTTCCTTGTGCTGTTGGACTTCTGTAGGAACCCTCCAGGTCCTTGTGAGCCACAGGGCCCTGCCCTGTCCCCCTCCTGCAGCCCCAGCTCTCCCCCAGCTCCTGCCTGCACATGGCACTGGGAGCTCCAGCAGCTGATCCCCTTAATTAGGTCACAAATGCATCACGTGTAGAACACTTGCACCAGCCAGATCCTCTGAAGGAAAAACACTCCAAGCCCTGCAACTGGGGTAAAAGCTGGGGAGAAGAAAGATGCCAAAGCTGAAATAACTCCTCAAAACTTTGTCTGTAGGAGCTTTGCTTCAGTTTCTGCTCGACAGCTGGGCCCCTGCTCCCTGACACCAGAGCTAAGTGGTAGCATTGCTTTAATTTCCTCTTGCTTCTGCTGCAATGCCAGATTGCTTGGATATTCGTAAACAGAAGGAATTTAATGAAAATTATAATTAGAGCCCTGCGGTGCTCTTGCAGGTCGCCTTTACACTGGGCTGCCTATTTACATTACAAATCAGGCTGGTGTCACTGCAGAGTCTACAGCTAGGGAGGAGAATTCATTAAAAGGGAAGTGCAGGGTGGGTGAGAAATAGGGGAGAGAGAGAAAATGATATTGTTATTATTAATAATCTAGGAAATTGGGACCTGGCACGGTCTTGCTGCAGCTTTGCTCCTGGAAGGAAAGCTCATCCTAATCAGCCTGAAGCAGGAGGGGACACAGCGTCGTCACCCAGAGACTGCCGTGGCAATTACTGTACAAATAACCCTTTTTTTTCATAGAGCAAGGCTTTCTCACCCCACCAGGACACAGAGAAGTGCTCTTAGCACCTAGCTGTCAATTTGGGGGTGTTAGGAAGAGACAACATGAAGCCAAAAGGATGCAGTTCCCATTATTTTGCAGCTTTCCCTTTTCACCTGCCAGCAGCTCCTTATGATGCCTTTTGCCCCCTGTAATGCCAGGGGCAGCAGCTCCTGCTCCTTACACCAAGCCCTCAAGCACAGCTGGGAACTGTCTGTCTTCCCATCTATGCAGTGAAATTAGGAATAACAACCTCGTTTTGCACAGAGGATTGCTGGAAACTTGGGTTCTGTTTGTAGAAAGCTGCTGTTAACATTCCACACCAATAATCCTGCCTCAGCACTAACAGCACCTTCAGGGCCACTGTGGGTTTTTAGACACCCACCTGCCCGTGGTGGCAAAAAGAGGAGGATTGGGAACTTCCCATAATGGACAGCAGCACCAACTCCTCACCTTTCCCTTCACTGTCACATTCTCTACAAAGAGGTGACCTCCCCCTGTTCCCATGCCTGCATCCCCCAGATGAGAAGCTGGAGGTATTTTAGGAGTTGGGCTGCAAACAGGCCAAGGGGTTTGTTTGCATTTCATCCACACTAGAATCATATAAAGCGACCCATACTGTGACAGCTGGGTTTTAATCATCACCAGTAACACTGATGTCTGTGCTCTGCCCAAAAAAAAAAACCAAAAAACCCCAAAAAACCCCTAACCAAAACACAAAAATGTGTTTATGTCAGTTAAAAAATAAAAGGACAGAATGAAAAATTATAGTTGAAAAAACATGTAGCCATTTTTTTGGCTGAAATATAGATATCAGTGAAAAAATACTGACCAACCCTCCCCTAATGAGTGCACCAGCAAATTTCCAGGCCTGTCATCAGAGCATGAAATGAGAAAGAACTGGGAAGAAAATAGTATTTTGGACAAGAAAAACATTTAGTAGTTCAGCTTCTGGTTCCAGTAAAATGCTTCTGACAGGAAGAGTTTTAAATTGGAACAAACAGGAAAACAACGATTTTGTTCAAAACAGGGACTGTCAGAGGCTTTCAGGGTATTGCAGGAATTTTCCAATAACCACAATCCCCACAAAGAACTTCCTCTAATAAGTGGATAGAAAATAAATCAATCACTATTGATTTTCATCATCTGATTGCTCCTCTGGAAGACAATCATTCCTACTTAAGCAATTGATTAGTTACCTTAGCAATTACAGGTAAAAACCCTGGCCTTCCCTGCCTCCCTCAAGGCATGTAAACTAGGGATATTCCAGTTTTCCAGGTGTTTCAGGAGGCAGAGCCAATTTCATGTGATCAGAGATGAGTTCTGAGCTGTCACCCACATCTAAAAAAAAACCAGCACCCTCAGATGGTCCCTCAGAGGTGAGGAAGGCTGAGCACCTCCTGGGCTTCTTCCTCTGCTGTACCTCCCCACGAGAGCAGTGCAGGCTGCAGAGCAGAACCCCAGCTCTGTTCTCCTCAAATAAAAGCCATAAAACAGAAATACACACAGTGCTCAAACAGATTAATCAAGTACATATCTAAAGAGAGAGGTGGCAAAAGCTTTAGGCACAATTTGAGGCTGAAGATGTTCCTCCCTCTTCCACGGGTGATGGAATAGTTCGGGAACTGCAATCTGCTCTAGGCAGTCATGGAAGGGTGAGAGCACAGCTCTGCTGCAAAACATAGCCTGAGTGCTGGCAATCAGGGCTCCAGGGTGGATTTTTTGGGATGCACAGCACGAGAGTGGCTGTGGGGGAAGCCACTGTGGTTTTCTCATGCCCACTGTCCCCTGCATCACTGTGTTTCCTGCTGCACTTGAGAGGAGCTCAGCAAAACTAAAGATTCTCATCAGGGATTCATCAGCAGTACAGAATCATGCTGAAAACCCACTAAGGTTTACCAAATTCTCCCAGTGGCACTGGTAGCATTGAGCACCTCACTTTTGGTGCTGCCTGCCCTTTGTTTTTGCTCCTCAGCCCAAGTGGATGATGAAATGAGAGCCGTGACGTTCACTTTGATGGAGGAGCTGCTGGCTTTCCAACAGGGTAAATAGGGACTCAGTGCCTTTTAAAAAGCGTTATTTTTAAAGGAAAGCCCTTTTGAGTGAGGACTAGAATGGGGTTATTTTCCACATGACCAAGCACCAAAAGGAAAGCAGCAGCCCAGTCCATGCTCTTATCACCCTCCCCGAGTCACCCACTGGATAGATTTGTCACAAGGTGAAATAAGAGCAAGTCCTCAATTTATTATCATTTTCTACTTGTTCTCCTTAATGCAGTTCCTGCCAGGATGAGTTTGCTGTGGGAAAATGGAATGAAACCAGGCCTTTCAGTTTGCTGCTAAATGGGACTGAGGGGAGGAGGCTTCCAGGGGGGAGGGAAAATCTTCCTCATTAGAAGGGGAAAATGTGCAACGCAGAGTTTTCATCAGATGCTGCCCAGCCTCCCAATTAGGGTGGCTGGGACAAACAGTGGTGTTATTATATGTAACTGTTTATCCAGTGTCACTCAGCCATTGTTTATTTTATGAGCATAATTTATCTCCTCCGTTGTGCTACCCAATTTGTTTGCATTTTCAGTCCACTCGAGTGTCTCTCTTTCATTGTAGGCATCTTTTGGCCTCCCACCAACCAACCCTCCAGGTTTCCAGGAGTGTCACACAATGGCCAGGCTCCTCCTGAGCTTCATTTTTTGCATTTGACATTTTTGTCCCCTTATTTCTGCACTGCCCCTGCCCCTCCCCTGCTGCAGGCTCGCAGCTCCTCAATGGCTCATGGTTTATTCAACAGCAAAGCTGAATTTCTCTTTTCCCTCTCTTTTTCCACTTTCCCCTCCTTTTGAAAATAGAGGCTGGTCAATAGATGCCACTCTGGCAGCTCTGGAGAACAAAGTTCACTTGCAGCAAATCTTTGTGATTGTGTCTCCATAGGGCAAGAGTTTGGTGACCCTGGGCTGAGTCCCAAGCAGCAGCTCAGCCATGGGGCCCCCCCAGACTCCTGTGTCTCCTTCAGCCATGGACAGGGACAAAGGCTTGTCCTCTACTGGCTTGTGACAGCAAAGCCTCATCCACACCTCTCCTTGGAGGTGTGAGGTGATTCCTCATCCCTGGAACAGTGGCATCTTTGGTTTGCTCCTACTCCAAACTTCCTGGCCATTTTTTTGCCCCCCAAGTCCTCTGATCTTCTTGCTTGTGGGTCTGACTGCAAGGATTAGCTAAAATAGAAAAGTGCTAATCCACATTATGGAAATTCAAATCCTTGCTGTTACATTTAGTAATTTCAAGGAAATTTAATCTGGCAGAACTTGTAGGCAACTCCAGACAGTGACAACAACATCAGTGCATGGCCTCTTCCTCCAGCCTGGTGACACTGCAGCAGGAAGGTGCAGCATTCTCCTCCTGATTGTAGCAGGAACCTATTTCTGATGGCTCCTGATGAGCTCTCAGCCCTGGCCTATAGCTGAACCTGGGGTTTACTGCTTCATTCCCATTCAGTGTGCCAGGATTGGGATTCTGGGATTTCTGACAGAAAATCTGGACAGTGTCTCAGCACCAGACCCTGGAGCTCCATCTGAAATGCCCTTTGTTTAGAGGTTAGCGGCCAAAATTGGGAGTGAGGAATTTAACATGACCAAGGGAGGCTTTATGAGGAAAAAAAGTTGGCAGCCATGAAAGCTGGGATACGCCTCATGCAAGGGAAGCATCCTCCAGGAGACTGCCACGCCACCTCCTGTCACTGTGAGCTGCTCCCGAAATTCATCGTACTTGAAATGATTCACTCAAGTATCCATTCAGTCTCAGTTCATGGATTGCAGAGCCTTTATTGCACACCCATATATTTAGCACTGGGATAGTTCTCAGAAGTTCTAACAGCCCTGTCATCTAAGGAATAAAACAAAGAGCCATTATTCATCACAAGGGAGACACAGTCTTTATTGTCTGAAGCCATGGCAGAGTTTTTCTATCACCCTATCTATTCTTTCTCCCTGTCACACAACTCAGCTTTAAACTGTCTCAGTGGCAGCCCTGCAGGCCCAAATGCTTTGTAGCTTCTCCCAGTGAAGTGCCCAGCTAATGCTGTGTTGGACTGACCACAGGAGTGACCCCAACTGGGAAGGGGAACCTTTCCAGAAAAGCTTGAGGTGGACATTCATCTCTGCTAGATCAGGAATAAAAGCCAGGCAGGGTTGTTTAAAGACATGGGGAAGCACAGCTACAAGGAGAGATGGATGGAGGTGAGTTTTGGGCACTGATTGTACCCCCAGTTCTGGGGTTTGGCCCTGGCCTGATGGCAGAGCTGTGCTGGCTGCAGGACACACCAAGCTGTGCATTATCACGTGTCCCAGCCTCCCTGCAGCCCTTCCAAACAGCCTCAGGCTTTTCTTGGTGGATCTGTGTCCAGCATGCAGCTGGAGGAACCAGTCTTCTTCTCTGGATCTGGATATGTGGGGATTAATACCTTGGGATCTAAGCATGAACCACCCTCCATCCTGCTTAGCATCTGCCTGACTTGCTCTGTGCCTCTGGGAAAAGCAGGGCAGAGTTGGGGCCACAAGACCCCCTCAGGCCAGATTTGGGGCCACAAGACCCCGTCAGTGGTGCAGATGAGCTTATTAAATGCAAATGAAGCAGCAGCATTCAGATAAACAACTACATCATGGTCTCCCCAGGCTTCAGGAGCATTTGAGGCTGTGCCTGTGTCAGCACAAGGCAGGACAAGGAGTAGAACAGATCCCTCTGATAAGGGGCTGTGCAGGGGCTCTCACCAGCTGTTTGCAGTAAGGAAAATTCATCCTTCCCTTGGATGTGTCTGCTCAAAATAATGAGATGGGAAACTTGGAGACCCACAGTCATAAAAAGTGTCAGACATCTGAAAAAAAAATTGCACTTTCCCAGCTTTTTAATTTGTTTTAAGGTTGGCAATCACATCTCCAAGCATCCAAGCTCACTTTTCTCCACATGCTCAGACAGCAAAGGGCACAAAACAGCCTGTGAACTCCCATCACACTTCTCCCAGCACCCACTCTGCTCCCTGCTGAACAGCCAGCAATCTCCCAGGCTAATTAGCCAAACGGTATTCTGCACATATTTAGCATTTCTGAGTAATTAGGATAATCAGATTTCTCCCCTAATTCTGTACATCCACAATGCAGGCAGGTGTGCTGCCTTTCCCACAATGATATCACAACAAGAGTGTTGTCTGCAGGAGCCAGGGGTGCCAGCAGCCTGTCAGAGCCCATTCCCATCTCCCACATGGAGATCTGCTAACAGATTACCAGCAGCCATGGGGAATTGGGATCTGGGTCTGTGTTGGCTAAGCAGCCAGTAGTTCAGATATTCATGCAAGTTATCTAAAGGCACAGTCCTCAAATCTGGCCAGGGATCTGGATGTTCCCTACACCACCCTGCAGGGATCAGCTGCAGGAGTTGTTTTGTGCTGCAGTTGAACAGCAGGTGTTTGGCTCAGAACCTCAGAGGTGTTCTGGGTTCTGGGGAGGTTCTGGGGGTCTGCCCAAGACTCAGGACACAGGTCTTGGTCATTCTCCATGGGGTTCATCTGCCCATGGGCCTGGTCCCTATCTCTGTGAACCTGTGAGCTGGCAACCACTTCTCTCTGGTCTGTGCCACTTCCAAGCTCTCTTGAAATGAATGACTTTAAATGAAGGTCCAAGACAGCCAGCCCAGCTCTTTCTTGTCCTGCTGAGGTGGGTCTTTGATTCAATTTTTTTCCTCTAGCCAGCTTCACTCAGTAATTCCTCCTCAGGGAAGCAGAAAAATTTTGGTGTTTTTTTAAGTGCCTATGAGTACATCCTGGTTCAAGGAGCATTGGATGTGGTGCCTCCACCAAAGTAGGAGTTCTTAAAGGAGTATCAATGATCCAGCATCTCTCAAAGAAGGAAAGGTTGCTCCCAAGCCCCACAGCACAGAGTTACACTCTTCCAAGTATCTGGACCATAGCAGTAGTATTAATGAAAGATCCTGCCACATTCCCTCCACAAAAACACCACCCATCTGCTGAGCTTCAGGTAGGGAAGAAATTTGCTTGGAGACCTTTAGAGCAGAACCCAGTGTACTCTCAACTCAAAGAAGCCATTTCTAACATGCAGGACAATGCTCTTGTTGTAGTACTGTAGAATAACATCTAAACTTCCCAAATATGAACAAACCTAAGTAAGGCCAGGATTTAAGATTCCTCCTGATCTCCAAGTAGGTCAACAATGCTGGTGCTGAAATTGAGCTCTGGTTACTACAGAGGTAATGTTCAGGTGGAGCTGAAGATAGACAGTGACAAACTGTTAATGGTGAGGAGCCTGTTTATCCATGATGGATGTCCACAGCACTCAGAGCATGCCATGCAAGGCTACACTCAGTATTTTCTAAGTTGTGTGTGGGTAATAAAATGCTCCAACCCCTTCTTTAGTGACCTCTATTTCACCTTCCTGCTCAGGTGAAATGGTGCTCACAGATGAACTATCCCCAGGGAACGGCATTTGGAAAATATAAATCAGCACCAAATGCTTTAATGGGTCCAAGGCTGTTGTCAGGGTCACCACAGACACAAGAAAGGTCCCTGGTCCCTGAGAGGTGTCACAGAAAGCATCTTCCCAGGTTTTGTATGTTTGCTGTAACTGTGTATTCATCTGAGCACCTGCATCCATTTTTATAAGGTCTTAGGACTTCTGGAGAAATGAAACTGAACTGTCCTCAGTACTGTCCAATTCTTGTTCTTTCCTCTTAGCCCAGCTGGCCAAGTGCTCCTCAAGGAAGGACAGAGTGTGTCCTGTATCATTCTGACCTCAGGTCAGTGATGTGCCAGGTGACAGGGATGGCACAATGACAGAGCACAGCACATCCAGCCCTCCCACCCCACTGCTGGGCACTGGGATGGCTGAAATGGGGGCAGCTGAAATGGGGGCAGCCTGTGCTCCCACACTCCTGAACATCAGGGCTGGGCACACACCTCTGTGCCTGCTCCACAGGTTCAAAACAACACGACGAGGATCCTGGTTTTCTTGAGTTCTGAGCACTGGAGGAAAAAAATGGAGGGTAAAAAAAAACAAACAGAAGAGCAGAGGGAAGGAAGCAGATATTTTGCTGGCCAGAGAGAGCCTGGGGAGCAGGTGGGAAGCTGCCTGCAGGGCTGGCCAGTCGCTGAGAGGTGGCCAAGCAAGCTGGCACAGCAAGCCCTGACGTGCCTGGAGCAGGTGATGAAGACAAGCTGTTGCCTCAATTCCCACAGTATATTTCCATTAGGCCCAGGCAGATGGCAGCTGAGGTCACTGCTTCCACACCATCATCCTTTCAGCCCAAAGGTGTCAGGGAATCTGACATCTCAATTATTAAACCTGGAATCACCCAAGCAGCACCTGATGGACGATGGGGGAAAGGGGATCAGAAAAGCTGGGCTCCTGATTTCCATGAATTCTCACCTTTGGGAGAAAATCTGGGACGTGCACTTCCCCGATAAACAACAGATTTGTGTCCAACGTTCTGACACAAAAGCAGTTGTGCTAAGAACGAGCCACAGACACCAGGAAAATGGCAATTAAGTCCTTGTAGAAAATAGACCAAAAAGCACCCCTTGGAAAAGACATTTGATGTTAATGAGCTACAGCAAAGTCAAGGGAGGAGATATTGATCTTGCCCCAGCAGAGATCTCTGCTCGCTCCTCCACAGTCTGTGAAGCCTCAGAACACAGAGCAAAATAAAACTTCTGTTCTTCCCAAGGACTCTCAGATGTGAGGCCAGGGATTGGCTGAGGCAGGAGGAGCCAGAGCAACACCACCATTGACTTTTCTGTGCACAAGGTGAGACACAATTCTGACACGCTGGTGAGAAGCAGCAATTCTGTTGAAACATCATCTCAGAGATTTCTGCCAGGTATTTCAATCATTTCAGTTTTTCTCCTCCTTATTATTACCACCTGCTCTCTTACTATTACTTTACTACTACTGATTCTAGACTTTTTACTCCTGTTAATCCATACTTTTGTAATCCCTACTATTATCCCTGGCAAGGAGAAGGTGAAATAAGATTCTGACTCTTACCAAAGATCAATAAACAAACGAAGCAGAAGTTGTTTATTCATAGTCTGAAATCTCATGAACTTTAAGGTAGTATTATGACTCTGGAATGATTACAAAATATCTCAGATTCCAATTTCCACAGGGCGTTTATTCATTGAGTTTCCTTCTGCAACAAAAATACCCCAAACCACTGTGAACAGATGAGTCACTGCAGAAAAGCACCACCCTGAGCAACACCCAAACCTGTGCTTTCCCTTTCAGGATTTTTCTCTTTAAACCCCACCATGAGCTGAATTTGGGGGAGATGTGATGATGTCAGAGATATCTGAAAGATGAGAACATCCAGGGTGCACAACCCCAATGAACAAAACAAAAACAAACCAACTTCTTTAGGGAGACTTTTCAACTTTTTTTCAGACGTGTTTTCAAGCTTCTGTAAAAGTTCAAAATATTTGGGGTTTGGCACAATAAACACCCCCATAATTTCAGCAAACATTGCTAAATGCCAGGGTATCTTCTTCCTTTTTTGTCCAGAAATGTAATTTTTT
The DNA here is from genome assembly GCA_013389925.1 of Aegithalos caudatus. Taxonomy (NCBI): domain Eukaryota; kingdom Metazoa; phylum Chordata; class Aves; order Passeriformes; family Aegithalidae; genus Aegithalos; species Aegithalos caudatus. Next base: position 516,138 of record WEIU01006558.1, on the reverse strand, counting down.
CCCTTCTAGTGTTCTTAAGACAGGGAAGGGATGAAGAATGTGCTGCTTTTGAGATAAAAGTTTCCACTTGGTTGAAAACTCTCTTTCTACCAAACAGAATCATTGAGACACAACCTGTGCAGTTGGTTGTGCTCATCACATCTACTGCAGGGGGAGTGGGGACAAAGGGAACATGAAATCACAAATTGTCCCTGGTTTTGGGAGAGGTTTTAACAAGAAAGAAAGGTTCAGTTCTACTGACCTCAGACCCAGTATTTTGTTAATGGGAAAGGCAATGCTACAGCTGGGGTACTTGCTGCTCACTGGATAATATGCATTTTTTTTAAGTGCTCAAAAAGCAATGGGCTAGTCCAGGGTTTTCCTGGAGGAAAAGAGATCACAATCTGGCCTTTGTTATCCAGTTTGTTCTCCAAGAGTTCATACTTGAGGGCCCCTGGAGCGGATTCTTGGAAGAGCTCCACTGTGCACCCCAGCCAAAACGATCCAAGTTTCCATATATTATTAACACACAATGGAGCAACGTCAGCTCCCTTAACCCCACACCAGCCAGAGAGAGAGGGTCTCCATCAGGGAAAAAACAGCTCCTTCTCTTCTTCTACTGAGAGGAAAAGGGGAAGCCAAAAGAGGAGAGAGTGACCAGGGAAAATCAGAGTGGTCAACAAAGACTCTGTGTCAGCCGAAATAAAACCCCAGCTCTCCAAGGAGAGTTGACTTCAATACCGCCCCGCCCTCAGCTGCTTTTTTGGCTTGGCTTTGGCCAAATTTCATTCCTGGTCTGAGTGGGTTTGGTTAGAGGACACAGTTCCTGTGAGTCATCTGCAATCTCCAGCACCACCATAGGAAAGGCGGATGTGGGGAGCCAGGAGAGCTGGGCATGTCTGAAACACAGACCCCAAGCTGCTCCTCCCTTGTTCTTCCCTTGTGCTGCAGTGCACTGACTCCAGCTGCTCAGGAAAAATGGGGGAAAAAAAAAAATCTCATGCAAAAAATCCAACTTTTTGTAAGAAAAGCTCCACCGCTCCAAAATTTAAAATGTTTGCCAGCACAGCAAACATTTGCCAGCACATTTTTGACTTTTCGCCAAAATATTCTGGCCAAAACTTGGGAGAAAAAGTCAGGATTGTCTATGGAAAGCAGATACTTCTCATGAAAATATTCATTTAGTCAAATCCCCAGGTTTCCACTGAAAGTCAGCTTCAGTGGAAAATGCTGACGAGCTCTATTATTGGCACAGCTTTAATTTTCCTTTGTCTGGAAAAGACACGGAGAAGACAGCATCTGTCAAACGTAGTCTTCAGTCTTACGTTATTATTTAGCCTGGAATAGTGTTCAAGGACTTCAGGATAGTTCTGAGCCATCACAGAGCTGGGTGCTGTGCACATCCAGCAAAGATGGCCCTTTCCCTGGAGGGGTTAGAATTTAACATAAGCCATGGAGAAGATAAACAGCTGGGGAGAGCACAAGGTAATTTTGGAGGGGTCCTGAGCAGCGTGATGAGCAGAGGGAGGCTGTGCTTCCCCTTGCACCTGCTCTTCCCCCCAAGGCTTTGTGCTCAGCCACATGGCAGCTGTGCAGGCTCACAGCTCCCTCAGGGCAGCCTGAGTCTGCCCCAGCTCCAGAGGCAGCTGCAGAGGAGGGGACAGACAAGTCCTGCTCTCCTCTCCCAACCTCCAGCCCAAATGATCCCTGGGGTGGAGAGGAGAAAGCCAAGCAAGCCATTTGTACAGCCCCAGACACTGCAGTCCTGTCTCCTCCTGTCCCTGGAGAGGGGCACGCTCTGCCACCCTCCCCCTGGCACACAGTCAGGATCACAGAGGGGTTTGGGATGGAAGGGACCCTAAAACTCATCTCATTCCAACCCCTCCCTAATGGGCAGGGACACCTTCCACTATCCCAGGCTGCTCCAAGCTCCATCCAACCTGGCCTTGGACAATTCCAGGGATGGAGCAGCCACAGCTTCTCTGGGCCCCACCACCCCCAAAGGGGAGAATTTCTTCCCAATATCCAATCTAAACCTACTCTCTTCCAATTTAAAGCCATTCCCCCTTGTCCTATCACTACATGCCCCTACAAAAAAAATCCCTCTCTTCCAACTGTTTTAGCTCACACTTCATTTCTGCCCAGATCCAGCCTTTCCATGGCATCCCACTGCCAGTCTGCCACACTCCCCTTCTGCCCTCACTCCTCACGTGCTCTGAATCATTTTATGCCTCGATCAAACCAATCCAACCACTTCAAGGGAGTAGCTAGAGAAGGATCTTGTGCTGGTTTCAAATAGCTTCCAGAACTGGTCACCCTCTTCTGTAAGAGATTAAAAAAGAATCACTAAGAAAGGAGAGAGGCAGAAGGAGAGCACAAGGAAATAAATAAATAAATAAATAAATAAGTGTATATAGTTACTTTTGGTTAGTCTGGATGTGCAGTCCCATCCCAGGGCGCCTTGTTCTGTGCTCATTTGAAGTATTAGTCACTTTTTCCATTAGAAGCTGTTATTCTAGGGGGATTTATAATGTATCTGTAAAATTGTCTCCAGGCTTTGCTTGGCATCTGAGCTCTCAATCCATGGACAGAATGTAAAGAAACTACAGTTGTTTGATTTATAGGGACAGGGCACGAGGAGCGAGGGAGTTTTTTCCATGCTCGGTGGAAATAAATTCACATAGTGCCTCCGGTGCACAGGCACTTACTGCTCCAGAAAATTCACCAGTTGGGTGCAATCTCACAGTGGCCAAGAGGAAAGCAGCAAATCAATGATTATTTAATATCTCCCTGCCTGAGACCCAGCCCTGGTCTGTGGCTCCTCATCAGGACCCACCCAGCCCAGTGGTGGCTGTGACAGCCTCATTCCATTTGGGTTCAGAAGTCCTGCCCTTGGGAAACCTTTTTCAATTCTAATTCCTACAAGGGGCATTTCTTAACCCACTACAGAGGCTCCCTGACAGAGAACCTCAATATTTTTTCCTGGGGAGGCCTATGGCTCATTTAAACTTTACTCTTGTTTCTTAATATGTTTCTGCCCAAAAGTTGGGAGGGATGAGGAAGGGCTGGTCTGCTGTAGGCTACAACAGCTCCTGGATGGCAGAGGTGTTTGGCCAAAGGGAGAATGGGGAGGTGGTAAACCCTTTGGGAATAACAAACCCTGGAAAAACACCCCCACACTTTGCTGATGGTCCTCCTCTATGCCATCCATGGAGGCATAGATAAAACACCACTTTTGCAGAGTAGCTCTGACCTGGACCAACTTTCACCCAAACTGCTGCTGGAGGTAGGGCTGGACTGGGAAAAAGGTAAGGCTTAGGGACAGGGATGCACACCAGGACAGAGGGAGGGACAGCCAGAACCTTCTGGCAGCTTCCCCTCAGCACCGCTCAGCAAAGCACCGAGCCTAACGTGGACGCTTCAAGGAAACAATAATCTAAAACTAGAACACGGCAAATTATTTATTCAAACTACAGCCTTCCCTCCCCCCTTGATTAGCAAACCGCTGGGGACTCAGCCCTGATTTCCTTCAGACAGATGCAAACGCTCTCCTGCTCTCCCTGTGCCACGAGGCTCAGCCCGTGGGGGGCTGCGCAGCTCGTTGGTATTCGCATTGTGTAGCAGCTCCTTCAATTCACACGTTGTTCTGCTCTCCGGCTGGAGCACAAACTTTTTTCTTTGGGAACACACACTGCAAATGATGAATCTGTTTGTTTTCTGCCTATTTTTTTTTTTTTTCCCCCCCCAGGGAAACATTTAGACTGCAGTGTGCAAACACTTCCCCGCATGCTCACTCAACTTCTTGCACCTAATAATAAAACGATCTACATGAAGCATTGCAACTCAGATCCCTGATTCGAGCTTTTTGGGGGTTGTTAATGTTTCCATTCATCACTTATATAAAAAGCCCTGTGAAGTTTTGAGGAACAGACATTAGAACATGTAACAGATCTCAGGGGTGTGCTGCAGAACTGAAGTGGGAGATCCCAGCACCGAAATCCTCTCCCCACTTGAGTCAGAGGCAAAACGTCCACACAGGAGCCAGAATTTCACCCCTGGGACTTGGGCAGTGGGAGACACAGAGCTTGGCAATGAACAGGGAAGGCTGTGAAGGGTTCAAAGTATCAAATGAAGCTGAGCAGAGACATGAGAGGAACAAAGGAAGTTCACGTCACTATAATTTATTGATGATCTTGGCCTGATTGCTTCAGTCTTAGCAGAGCCCACCCTGGGCAGCAGCGAGCCCTGCACATCACTGGGCTGTGAGGATGTGGAAGTGATGTGATGATTTACAGACAAAGTTTACTTAATTAAATAATAAAGTAAATAAAAAAGCACCACGCTGGATCTCACCCTCAAGCTCTTGCTGGGAACTGGCCAGGATCTCCTGACCTCACCCCCACCGGAGCACAGCTCCCGAAATTCCCTCACCATAGTTCACATTTTTCCAGCTCTAGCAATTCACCCAGCAAGTGCCATGGGAAATCTCTATGGCTGAGGCATCCAAACTTGCTTAAGAATGAGCCAAACTGATTCTTTTCTTCAAGGAGGAGGGTCTTAAGGAAAATAAAATGCTGGGGGTTCTTTGTCCCTGTATCTTGGATACAAGAAAACTCCCACGCTTGTCAGAAATCAGAACAGCACTAGCAGCTCATGGCTTTTTCTTTTTCTCATTCCCCCCCTTCTTTCTCCCCCAGTGTGTGTGTGTGCTTAGAGCAGGATGACACAGTGATGGGTTTAGGAGACACTGAGTGCTGAGACGCCAATTTCTAGCGTAATACAGGGTGCAGCTTCTTTCCTGTGTGATCACGGGTGAAAAATCAAAAGAAATAATCCAGGAGACTAAATACACTCCCCAGCCATTCAACTCACTCATAAATATGCTGAGCAAGATGCTTTGTGCAAGAAAACGTCATCACTTCTATTCTGTATTTAGTTTAACCATGAGTCAAATCCTCCACACTCATCTTCCGATTGTGCTAGTCTGGCTTCACAGGGGTGCATTCCCACCCTCTTCCCTTTCAATTTTAGGCTGGTGGGTATAATTTCAAAACTAGCAGGTTCCCAGCTTTCCTCTCCCACTCTCAGTCCTGTGTCTGCTCCCTGACTCTTTGCAGAAAAAGAAACGTTGTCAACAGCACCCAACTCTAAAACAAAGAGTTTTAACTAAAACTCACCCCTTGGCACCAGCAAACTATTCAAAAGAACTTCGCAGGAAGCCTGCCCTTTCCTGCGCGCTGCTAACGCTCCAAAATAAAGCAAATGTGGGAGAAGTCAATGAAATTAAAAGCCTAGATGCTGTCATTTCCTTTTTAAGGCTGGAGGAGCCCTGGAGCCCATTAGCTATTGACAAGAAGGGGACCCTCCAGATCCAGGCTGGATGCGCAGACACTCAGGGAACAACCAGACCTTTGTTTATCATCTATGCAGATGTCACAAGCACCAGGGACCCGCACCCAGCAGGGACCGACCCATGCCCACCAGGGACCGCACTCTCCGCACACTGGGAAGTTTATTCCTACATAAACACATGCGTATTAATAGGCACATTCTATCTAAGCACTTCATCCCGAGGAGGTTTGAAATAATTCCTTCCAAACCAGCACAAACCCCAGCAGGGTGGGATGTGGGTGACCAGGGTGAGATGCAGGTGGACCTCTCCACGAAACAGGCTGAAGGTACCGCCGGGTTTTGGCACATAAGAAGTTTGGTTTGGTTTGCAACATCGCCACCGAGCCGCCGGGATTCCTCTCACAGAGTAATTTTCTTCTTCTATTTTCAGTTGTATTTTATAAGCGCAAACTTATTAATTGAAAACTACTTTCTTCTTTTTATTTTCCTCTCTCTTTTTTTTTGAGTTTTAAGCACCAGTAAATCCCCCCCCTCGGCGCAGCACAGCGTCCCCGGGGCGCAGCCCGACATCCCTCCACCTTGCTGCTCCCAGCCGAAGTTGCGGAGGGGCGCAGCCCTGCCCGGGGCAGCGGGCACCGAGACGCTTTTGTTCCCGGCCCCGTCCCGGCGAACCGAACCCGCAGGTTCCCCGCAGGCTCCCCGCGATCCCGAGCGCCTCCACTCACCAGCTGCAAAGTGCAGAGGAAGATGAGGGTGCAGCGGCCGGTGCAGCATCCCATGGTCCCCGAGCAGCGGGGGCAGGGCAGGGGCAGCCCGGTGGCCGCGGCCCCGCCGCCGCCCTG
>WEIU01006558.1:466791-509894 GCA_013389925.1 Aegithalos caudatus | reverse complement strand
CGCCCCCGCAGGCGCGCTGGGATGCTCCGGCCCCGGCCCCGGCCCTCCCCCGGGAGGCGGGGGCAGCTGAGGCTCCCCGGACAGGGCAGCCTCTCCTTTTCCTCCTGGCAGGACGCGGGAGTGACCGGTCTGTGCTGGGGCAGAGCGCTGTGCTGGTCAGGTGTGTGTGCAGGACACGCGGGCTGTGGATCTCCTCTCCTCTTTCTACATGTGCTTCCCCGTGCGGGTGCTGGTGTGTTCACCCTGAAGCCCCAAACTAACCTAAAATGCAGTGGGTTTTTTTCCCATACAATTTGTCAGAGAGGGTGCACATGGAGGACAAACTCCTAAGGGCGGTAAGACACGGCATTCTTTAAAATGCACGTTTGTGGGTATTTTTAAAGTATACCCAGGCTTGAGATGGAATCCCAGCTGACTGGGAGCAGAGGGATGTAGGAGAGCATCGCTCCACTTCCAAAAGTGCTCCTATCTGAGCACCACGTACGCACCACTCGCTGTACCCTGCACCTGTAGAAAAGCAAGTCAGCTTTAATTGTGAACAGCAGAGCAACCCCACAAGCACACAACCACCTCCTTTAAGTGCCCGAGCCGTTCCCATTGCCTCCCCTCCCGGAGGAGAGGCAGGATCCAGGAGGCACGGCTCTTGCCGGCCTCCCTGTGCACACACTGCTGGCCGGCCTGAGGAGCAGGTCACACGCCACACGCTGTGATCGGGACAGACTTGCTGCTAAGCTCAGCACAACAGGATAAGAAGCTTTGGGAGAGCCTCATCTGGTGACAAGGTCGTCTCTTTGCAATCTCCGGTGGCTCCAGCGTCTGCACAACAGTTTGTTCTGTCGCCTCTGGCTGTCCCTCCTTCCTCTGAAGCAAGCCAAGGTTTTCATTTCTGCCTCCAAAGCAGGGTGTGATTCCCCACCAGCAGTGATCAGCTCCACTTTCATTTTAAATAAGCACAGCCCGCTGCTCCTTGCAGTGGGGTGAGAAGGAGGTGGCAGCTGAAATCATTGCAGCTCTATCATTTCACTCGAGGAAAACACTGCCTGCCTATATCCTAAGGAAGTGATATTGGTCCCCAAGTGCTAGGAATGTTTAAAACCTTATATTAACAACATTATTGTTATTCACATCAGCCACGGGGAGAAACTGAACAAACAAACAAACAAAGTCTGAATACATGAGATTAGAAGGCAGACTCTAAATTGATCACAAATCCTTCTGGTTTTAAATGGTAAAATATATTGATTATCTGACCTGTGCACTGTGCATAAACAAGGCATCAATTAATGAAGTCAGGTACAATAAAACACATTTTATTATAGGTGTAAAGAAAACACCCAAAGAGAAACACCCAGAGAAGAAACCAATTTATTTCACCCAGGAAACTGTGGACTGGAGGAAGCCTTGGCAGTATTCATATTCCCCAGAAGGTGGATTTGAATGGAAAAAGCAATGGAGCAAAGATCAGTTTACTTTTTCATGAATGCAGATAAAACATTCCTTACAAACTGCACAGGGAGGTCTCATTCTGCACTGTAGGGTCAGGCAACTGACATCAGAATTAGAACAGGAGCTCAAGTCGGCCAAAAGCAGCCTGGGGTTAGGCTGGACTTGTTACTTGCTCTGGAAACTGCTGGGAACAGCAGGGGAAAGCTGGGATACAGCCATGCAGGTTAGAACCTGGCTTTTGTGCCACTTCTTAAGGTTTTCTGCATCTCTTGTTCCACCTCCTGCTTCTAAAAGCCTCCTGTAGGCATTGCTATTTTCCAGCTCAGTTGTACTGCAAAGGAGACGCAGTGGGAAACAGCAAAAGGTATTGCTGCTGAAAGGCTAAGTTTGACAGAAATAGGATTTTTTTCTACCTGCACTTTTATCTTGATAAGCTGTGCAGAAAGCAAGCATGGCTTGGCTAGGAATCTACATGCTTGTGAAGGAAAACACAGACTTTCCTGAGCTTTTTAATAAGGGTGAGGCCACTGGAATAACATAACCTGTATTTCAAAGAGAGACTTAAAACTCCCAGAGCCTGATATTATAATCTTCATTCATATGATTTCTTATCTGTGTATCTGACCATCTCAATTCCTGCACGAGTGCTGCAGGACCACACATCTACCTTGAGAGTTTAATTCATAAAACCAACTACAACTTTAATTTAACNGAATACAAAAAACAAAATAAAACTTAAAAAAAAAAAAAAAAAAAAAAAAAAAAAAAAAAAAAAAGAAAGAAAACCAAAATTGCTCTGTGTCCTGTTTGATTTTTTTTTTTTATTTTCCTGAAGTATAAACTGACCCTCAGCTTTTGATGGATGAAATGTTGCTTCAGGAGTCCAGACTGAATGTTAAGAAGGATTTCTCCTGATTAAGGGGTTCTGGATGGGGTCTGAGGGCCTCTTAGCAGGGATATTGGTGTGCAGGGATATAGGTATCAGGGATATGTGTACACAGAGCAAGGCAATCACAGGCAGCTGCATCCCTCACCATCAGGAGAGGAGCAAGGACAAAGAATTGGTCAAGCAGTCATTACTGCAGCCCTCTCCAAATGTCAGGACACAGGGATGTTTAAGAGATCCATATTGTTTCTTTTATTCTCCTTTAATTCCGGAGGATGTCCCTGTATTTTAAGATTCTGATGCACATCCTGATGTCATGGAGGGAATGGAATCTCTCCATGGGATGGGGAACATGCTCAGGTTCAAAAAATGATGCTCTAAAGGTTGAATGTCCCTGTTCTTAATGCTTGTATCAGGAACCTCTTCCCATCCAAATGTATTGTTGCCTGATCCAGCTGCATTGCCAGGGGTGATTAACCTTAGATAGTGGGATCTTGTTATCACCTGTCTGATTAAATCCAAATTTCTGGGAGAAGTCACAGGTTTACTTTAGAAGAAATGAAGAAACAAAGTTAGCACGCTTGAAACAAAGCAGCAGTACCTTACCACAGCTTGTTATCTCTAATACCTGCAGCCTCCTCGCTCTGACAGATCAAGAGGAGCAGGAGAGGCTAAAAGTATTAGCTGGGGACGTGTCTCTTCACAGCCAAGCCCTGTAATTGTCACAGCTGCTGAAGGCTGGAGATGGTCTTACATCCCACAGTACCATGGGGTGCTTTATTCCACTCAGTTCATTTACATCCACCTCCTCTCCATTTTAATAACGCCAGCTGGGTCGCGGTGCCTTTGCAGATGTCTGATCAAACACAGCGGTGTCAGAGTCTTCCAACCTTTCCATGCACACCCCAAAGGCAAAGCAGGCCTGTCCCAGTGCTCCAGGAGCTAATCAGCCAGCCCACTCCCCTGCTCCAGGGCACACAGCAGCCTTCCCAAGGTGGCATGTCACATCCTATTTCTGTGTCACAATTAGAAGTAAGCCCCGCTGCCAGTGGCCCGAGTGATGGCAGCTCAGCACTGCACACAGCAGGATTTCCTGCAGGCACATCCAAAAGGGTAACAGGGAAGTTTTCACATGCAAGGTGGGTGAGCAGTGAAGCTTCCTGCCACAGGACACTGTGGAAGTTCAAAATGTACAACTGAATTAAGATAAATCCTCTTCCTGCATGGGAGGAGGAAAGGGCTCTCTCCTGTCTCCTCAAGACTAACGTTGGATGCAGGGAGAGGATCTAAGTGCTGGTGACTCCAAGTATCCTCCAGTCACCTTGGGCAGCCAGCTCTGGCTGTAGAAATTGGACTTTGATGTGTCCCATGTCTTACTGAAGACTTTCAACATAGAGAAAGATTACTGAACCAGCTAGCTAGAAAGACAGTATGAAAAAAAGAACAAGAACTCTTGACCTTCTAATTTTAAACTGGTAATTTTTTAGACTTGCCATTACCCTGGGCTAATAACTGCTGCTCTGGGACTGAAGCCAACTGAAGCCAAGACTATCATGGCAGAAGACCCAAGAGAGGTGGCAATAGCCTAGACATGTCCTTCTTCTTTCCAGATGGACCAGGGAGGCAGAGAAGCCCAAACTGAGCAGCACCACAGTGGCACATCCTCAGCAGGCCATGGCCAGAGGAGCTGCACACTGATCTTCCCCTCCTTTTGCAGCCTGGTGAATTAATTGCTGAGGAAAACAGCCCAGTGACAGCAAAGCACAATGTTTCAAAAATTGTTCTCATCACTGCACAAGAAAGGAAAAACTCTCAATGACTTTTGTGCTTTGAAATAGTTTCCCAGCAGCCCAGGGCGATCTCTAAAATTCATCAGAACTGGTGTGTGAAATCTGTCATTTTCTCTCTGATCCCTGTGAAGTCTCCAATGTTGGGGGGAGGCAGCTCCTAATCAGGGCTTTTCAGCACTTTTACACCACCATTGTCTGCATTTCACATTTGTAATTCTCTAATATTAACTTGCTGAGCTGCACAGCGAATTCTCATCACTCTTTGATGAGCAAGTGGAGGATGGCAGAGGTAGAAGGCAGATTCCCCAAGTTCCCTGGTACATCAGAGTAACAGCAAGGTGAACAATTTGTCCATATCTGTCTGATGCAGCTGCCTTGTTTGTGTGATCAAGGCCTGTATGAAGGAAACCTGGCTGGCATCGTTCCTGCCCTGGATCAAACACATCAGCAGCGCCCATTTACCTCCACACTGGAGTCAAGGTTCAAGTTCAGACCTTTACAGCTTTGCTAAAGTGGTAATTCTGCCATTACATCCCACCAGCAGCCTCTCACAACTCTCTCTCTATTTTTCCCTGGCTATAAAGGAAAAACATTGAGACACACACACCCTGGAAGCTGCCAGCATTTTTGTTAGTCTGAGGGGGAGCCTTGTGCCACAGACCACCTCACCTAGGCAGCAGCACTGAAAATCCTCCCTCATCCATTGAAATTCCTCACCTGTCCTATTGGTCTGGAGACCAAAAATATCTAACAACTACTGAACTTGGGAAAGGTTGCTCAAACTAGTGTTGTAATAGCTCTGGGGATGGCATGTGCAGGGATAGGACAGCATGGAGTTGTGTCAGGAGAGGTTTAGGTTGGATATTTGGGACAGGTTCTGGCCCCAGAGGGTGGTTGGGCATTGGAACAGCTCCCCAGGGAAGTGGTCTTGCCTCCCAGACTGGCAGAGCTCACAGAGTGTTTGGACAGTGCCCTCAGGCACATGAAGGAATTGTTCTGTACAGGGCAAGGAGCTCGATGGATCTTTGTAACTTCCAACCTAAGATATTCTATGATTCCATGTCAGCATTCCTGACAAAACAGGCACAGCCTGGAGCAGAGAGGAGGCAGTCCCTGAAGGGTTAAACCCTGCAGGAAAAGCACAGCTGACACCCCAGCACCTCAGCCATGCAATCCGAGTAGCTGGCATGATTGCAGCCACAATTCCAGCCGCAGTTTCACTAGGCACTGTGACCAAGGAGTAATTCAATGCAGCTGCCAAGGTCCATGGGTATTGATACCGAGTGATTATTCAAGGTTTCCATGCAACAGTTGCATTTCTCAAATGATATGACAAAAAAGAAAGCCTGAAGGGTGAGAGCAGTCTCCAGTTTCGGGCACTGGCTTAGGGCGCTCTCATTTAGAAAAGCTGCTTCCCCATTTGCTTAGGAGTAATTTTTTTCCTCTCAAATGATTACAAACTTCCCCGAGCCAATTTAACAAGCCTCAAGTGATGTGATGGAGAAGAAATCAATAAAGAGTTTCTTTTAGCACGTCTCTTGAAGGACATCTGCAGCCGTGTGGGTGTGCGGTGTCAGAGCCGGTGTTTGTGAGTCCTGCCCCGAGGAGGGGATGGCACATGCAGTCCAGAGATATCCCAGCACATACACACACAAACACAGCTATTTTTCTGCTGTGTTTTCAGTGATATTCCCTCCAATCCCAGCCAGGGAGAGCTAATGCGTATTAAGAAGTCAGCAGTGTCAGGTGCCACCAGGCTGAGGGAGCATTTTTTACACACATTTACTTAAGAAAGACTTAATTGCCTTGGAAATAAGCCACTTGAACCAGCCTCCCAGAGTTCATTCTGAATATCCACAGAGTAGATTCAGGCAGCACTTCCAGGCTTTTCCCCTCTCCTGGACCAAGCTGGCCAGTGTGGATTGACAGTGCCACAAACTGTGATGTGACACACATGGACGTGACATAAACACAAAGATGAAGCTGCGTGGAGTAACAGCTGCTTTTAAAATAAAAGGTTTTGCTTTTCTATTTGCTGTTCTAATATCAGAACATAATATCTATTTGCTGTTCTAATATTCCTGTGGTCTGATATAAAAGCTTTCCAAATTTTGTTCAGTTTTTGAAATGAAAAAAATGTGCACAGGGATAAGGACGGATGGGGATTTATAAATGCAAGTATCTGCTTAAGTTTTGTTTCAGCTCTAGCCCTGAGGTGGAAAAATAATGAAAGGATGTCTGAGTGACGTGATGGGTAGTAGAAATACACACATTAAAATGCCCTCCCAGCTGTGTGGGGGAGTGGGCACAGGGAGCTCAATCAGAAGTGAATTCCCTATAAATATGCAGAGGAAGGATGGGGGCTGATTACTGTCCTGATCTTGTCTGTGCTTTGAAGAGCTGGACATGAAATTCAGCTCTGGAGCCTGTGGTGCGTGGTCATGGCATAGGCAGAACTCTGATTTATCTGTAGGACTAAACCCCTGCCTAAACTCTGGCTTCTGGTGCCTGAGCACCAGCAGGGCTGAGCTGGTCATTAGATGGAGTTACTGATTTGTGTCAGTGTCAAGTTAACTGAGGAAATGTATCAGAAAACACGGGTTTTTGAAAAGGAAGGAAAAAAGTAATGTTCTCTTGTACAAGGAAAGGGAAGAGTGTTTCATTAAGTGCATGTGGCATTTCTGCAGCTTAATGGCAATATTCATTGTAGCTAGCTAGGTTTGCTAGACTGTGGCTGCCAAATGCAATGAGTATCTATAGCCCCGAGTGCTATGATTAATAAAAATACATCTTATTCATTCAACATAATAAATAATAATATAAAAACAAACATTTAATAACAACTGGTGTTTCATCAAGTGGCAGAAAATATTTCACGTACTATTTTTCTAGTATTTTTTAATGTGACATAACAGTAGTAGGAATCTTCTGTTGAGATTTACAAAGATAAGACCCTCCCCAAAGTCACTCTGAGCTCTCACGCGTGTGAAGTTGAAAAAGAGGTGAAGCCTTTGGTGGCTCAGGTGACAACCTGCAGTGCTACTCAGAGCAAGCAACCCACAGGAGTACCAAAAAACCCTGCAGGAAAAGGCTGTTATCACAATCCCATCAATTAACCAGACTTCTCCTGGCACTAGGAGGGCTGACTTTGGGGTTGCATTATTATTCACGCAGTTACAGACACAGCTCTGTGTTACAGACACACTTCCATGTTACATTCACAGTTGTACTTTATTCACACACTTACATAAGTCACACACAGTGACAACGAAGAACTCCAGTGGTGACATTTATCATGCAAACAGGTCCATTCCTCGCTCCTTGCTCCTCAGATTTATTAAGTAGATTTATCTAAGAAGGGATCTGCATTTCTTCTTGCTCCCCCTCAATTTAAGTGTTGTGACATCCTGATATAGTGGCTCATCTCAGGTGTGTTGGGAGGGAAAAAGGCAATAAAAATTCACAGTTTCTCAGTCCGTGACAAGTGCTGCTACTCGTGAGGGTTGTAATTCAGCCCACAGAGGCATCAGTAAACAAGTCCAAACAGAGTTTTGTGGTATCTCTTTTGCCTTTAATATTTGAAGTTCAGGCTGTCAGCTATTCTAGAAGAGAATTTTTCGGATATTTTTGTGTGATTTAAATCGAGTGGTAATGCTGCTTCATTTATGTCAGGGACTGCAATATTTAATAACTGAAATCTAGTGTTATTAATAGATTAGAAAGGGTTTAGTGCATCTGTAAAACAGGAAAAAGTGAAAACGAGTGCCCTTTGGTTTAAATCCTATTCCAGAGATTTTTTTCCCCTAAGAAGTTTCAAAGCCATCATACAGAATCATTAACTTACAAGCAAAATTGCACAGTAGGTAGCTTATCTTAGTAAGTTTCCACTTGCTATTAGTCTTCTTCACTGCAATTATGTTGAACTTATTCATGAAATCTCTGCAGAATTTGGCTCTAGCTGTTTTCTGTGCTCTCAAATCAGACTGACCTTTACATGTTTGCATATTGTCCTTTTGAAGCCAAACAGAATGATTTCTATCTGGAAAATCTCAACATGGAAAACAGCTCAAGGATACTGTGACTGCCTTGTATTATTTTATGCTGTAATTTGTTCCTTATCATCATGTTTCATATGTTCTTGACATTGGGCATAACAATTATAACAATGGCAATTGTGCTAAAAATATTTGTCATTTAGTTTCAAGCTAGAAACAGTTCATAAGCAGATAAAGGGAACAAGTAGGGAAGGCAGTGCTGGCTGCCTTTGCAAATGTTTCTTCTTGGCATTATCTATTATCTCAGAATAGACATTTGCCACGCATTGCAGAGATGGGGAGAGAGCTATGCACCCATCCCAAATTCCAGGAACGGTGCAAACCGGACTTGCCAGGGAATGGCACACATTTATTGGCTTGCTGAGAAAGAGAAATGTCTGTGGCATCCCTTCATTCCTGCTGCACACCACACAGCCCTGTCCTGCAGCTCTCACATAGGTGTCTTTTCTGCTCACTCTGTGTCTGGGGCTGAGGATGACTCCTGGCTGTGAGCACACACATTCACCCAGAACCACTGCAGAGCCAACACCAACACAAATCCCTGGATTATCTACCAATTATAGGGAAAAACAAAGATTAATATGCTCATTAGACCCTGTAACACAGCATTTGTGTAATGGGAACCTCATTGCTTGTTGGTTCACGTTTACCAGAAAATGACGGTGCTTATGAGAAGAGATTACTTTCTTCTTAACTGGAAAAGCAAATTATTTAAGCTGAGTTTGCTTTATATTTCATACCCCTTCCTCTGTGGGCCTTACACACGCACACTTAAGGGCCCATTATCTTCTCATTGACGTGAGGGCATTATGTGTGTAGCCACCATTAATGGTAATGAAAATGGCTCCTGTTAATCTCCCCTGCACTGATAGTCAGATAATAGCCTACTTATTAAGTACAGAGGCCAGACTAGGAGTTGTACTGAAATGAGCAGCGTATTGTCTCTGTGGGATTCAGACATAAACACTAAATCACTGCCCCGTGCCTACAGCTGATGATTAAAAAGAAGTTAGAGGAATAAATGTGCTCTCCTGGCCAGTGCTTCCAAGCACCACAAGGCAACTCTGGGTGCTCTTTCCATCTGATCCACCCTCACCTTTGGGAGCATCTCTGGAGACAAAATCCTGAGTTGGAAGGGGCACACAAGGATCATCGAGTCCAACTCAGACTTTTTGGGGTTTTCCTGCACAGGGAATCCCCAAATCCCACTCCATGCATCCTTGAGAGCATCGTCCAAAAGCTCCTTGAGCTCTGTCAGCCTTGGGGCAATGACCATTCTCTGTGGAGCCTGTTCAGTACCTAACCACCCTCTGGGGGAAGAACCTTTTCGTAATATCCAACCTAAACCTGCCCTGACCCAGTTTCAGCCATTCCCTTGTGTCCTGTCACCAGAGAGCAGAGATGGGAGCTGCTCCTCCACGTCCTTTCATGAGGAAGCACAGACCCTCTTCTCCTCTTGGGCTGAACAACCCAAGCTGCTCCTCTGATGACTTTCCCATGACCCTTCCTCATCCTTGCAGCCTCCTTTGGATGCTCCTTAGCAGCTTTAAATCCTCCATATATTGATTGGGGTGCCCCAAACCATCCCAGTGCTCCAGGTGTGACCACAGCAGAGCTGGATGTGAAGCTGGGGAAGCCTGGGGGTCCACCCAGCCCCTCAATCTGCTATTCCCAGCCTGGGAACAACACGGGGCATCACCTGAAAACCCTGCTTTGCTCACATCAATGTGTGTGAGGAAAAACCACATAATTCCATATAATTCACCCCCACGGGCAGCCTCTCCTCAGGGATAACTCCCGGGGGTCGTTTTTGCAGCCTGGAATCTCACCGAGCGGCGCAAGGCTCGCTTTAAAGCTTTATTTCAGCTTTGCTCGGTTGAAACAAATCCCTTAAACTTCTCTCTGGAGCACGAGGGGTGGGATATAATGGGATATTTTCGGCGTCCCTCACGCAGCCCGGCCCGGCCCGCAGCGGGTTAAGGCTCGCGCCCACAATGCCTCGCGCACCGCAACNGCCCCCGCGCTGTCACAGGACGGAGCCGAGGGCGGGCGAGGTGCGGGTGCCAGGCTGGCGTGGCGGGCAGGAGGCATCTGCCTACCCGCTATTTCAGCTATTTCTGCGTTATTTTCTTGCCTAGAAAGCGGAGGCCGGAGGGCTCGGCGGAACCCGGCCATGTTCTGAGGGAGGCTGCAGGACAACGCTGGGATCGGGGTACCGCAGGTGTGCCTGGAGGAATCGCCCTTCTCTCGGCCCGGCGAGGCGCTGGCTGAGGCGGGTGAGTGTAAAACTGCGCCGCTTTAAAAGTACGCACCGGTGTTTGAGGTATTTGTGAAGGAGAACCGTGCCAGCTCCATGGAGATGGGCGCAGTGTGTGATTCCAGAGGTTGCTTCAGCCTCTGTGGCCTTCGTGCACCGGTGGGACTCACAGGGAGCCTTCAGGACCATGAAGTCACCAGGCCACGTCACCCACTGACTCTTCCTGTACTGAATTGCAAAGCTTTTTGCAGCTTGGCTCCGAATTTGCTGCTGTATCAGAGGAGCAAAGTCCTATTGTGTGTTATTTCCACTTCTAGTCTACTTCTGCCTTTTTGCTAGTTTAGCAAACTAAAGATTTCATAACTGGGAAACTCCTATGGTATACATCTAGTTTCTGCTTTGGGAGCAGATTGTTTGGGAAGTAAGAGTGTGAGATTGATCTGTGTGATTCTGTCTATTTCCACTTTGGAACCCTTGTCAAAATATTTATGTTCTTCAATGGAAATTTACTCCAAAGAAAACATTTTATTCACTGCTTATGTCCATTTATATTAGATCAAAACAATGTATATTTCTTTCAAGTGGCTTCTTTCTTTAGTATTTAGTCATGGAACTTAAACAGCACAGTGGTTATATGTTCAGTCAGCTACCAGGGCTCAGCTTTTTGGTGGTAATCAATGATAATCTGAACCCTTAAAATTTTGTGGGAAAATCATTAAAATAAACTAGGCACCTCTTACCTACTAGAAACCTTAAAACATGGCATTTCTACTTTGTCCTTTATTTCTAAATGCTGTGGTGGAGGAGGACAGGATGAAAAGCTGGTGCCTTTAATTACCTCCTCCTTTTCTTGGATGTCATGGTGTGGATGAAGCTCTGCCTTCCCACCAGACAGATGCGGTGGTTTGGGCAGGGAACTTGGTGGGTGTGCAGTGGGGGTACATTCAGACTGCAGTTGGCCAAAGTGTTTCAGTTTTTGTTTTAAAAAAGAGTTAGTTATGGCAGAACCAAAAGCAATTGCTTCCTCTGTCACCTTGGAGCTGGAGATCTGAAACTGGTGTGTAAACATTGAAGGGGGATGGATATTGGCTGCTGGGGGATGGATGTAACTTTCTGCTTTGTAGCCAATTCCTGGTGCAGAATTGGGGTGTTCAGCTCCTGCAGTGCTCATCTGCCATTGAGGCTGGAAGGCTTCTGCATGTAAACTGCCTTTGTTGGTTATTCTGATGGAAAACCTGGGAAAAAGGAGGAAAAATGGTAAAGGAAGGGTAGGGGTAAGAGAATTAAATGTCCAGCCAAAGAGAGGAAGATGCTGGGGAAATTAATTCCTGGGGAAGAGGGATTGACATGGAAAGATAAAGCAGCAATAATGGCAGAGAGGAGGGCCCAGAGAGTGCACTGCTGTCTGGCTATTCCTGCTGAGTTATTTACTTAATTTCTGTACTGCAGAAGAAGAATTCTCCATTATCTCACCAGGGACAAATAGAATTGAAGATGTGGACTGGGAGTCATGTTAATGTATTTATGGTTGTTATTTAGGACAAGCAAATGCATACAGTGCTATCTCCCTCCCTGCTCACATGCACATGAGTAAGTTAAGGGAGATGAAATGTTACTGAAATGCTGCTGGAAAAGGTGTGTCATTATATGGGGAGTCACTTGCCACACTTTCATTCTCTTGTTCTGAAAGTTACACAGTTTTATTAGATTATTGATAAAAATCACTGTGCTAGTTTTATTTTAATGCAGGATGACAGGAAGCTTTAACTCACCACTATTTGGTGTAAACTTTTGAGTCTAAAACACTTTTATCACAATTACCTAGTTTTGCCTAATACAAAGTAATTAAGGCTGAGAAGGTAGCACATTCTAAACATCAGTGAGAATGCTGTTCCTTAAATTCCATAGTTAAGCATTGTCAACAAGATCTTTACAGAGGAGTAAGTGTTTTAGACAAAAGTTCTGCTACAAACAGCTTCTGCTTTTAGCAGTGGCAACAGGTAGGTACAGCACTGAGCTCTGTCCTCTCTGAGTCATGTTACCTTAGCTGGTGTTGCACAGATTTATTGTACTGCTCTGCTCTAGGGATTTCTGTGAAGTTGATGTCAGTCACACATATGCAATGTTTCCTTACCTGTAGCATTTTACCTTTTTAAACACCTTGCTTTATCTGTTAAATCTTCCCTCCAGCCCCAAGGGCTGTACCAGTTGTATGTAACAATCATTTACCTTCTAGAATTATTGTGAGATTGTTCATTTTATTGATGTTCTAAGGAGTTTTGATTATTTAGTCAAACAGCATAGTGAACCAGTGTCAGAGAGTTGCATAAAGGCATTTTTGCCTCTCACACCAGTGTTTAGTGAAAATATCAACCTGCTGTTTTATGCTTTGGATCTTGACTGGCCAATAAGCTTGATATTTAGTAGTTAGTGCTGTTTCTAGTCAGCTTGGTGACTTCTGTATTCTAGTATATCTTAGAAGTTTGTTTTCTGGATTAGAAATGATAAAATGGAGAGGAAGTAAAAATAGAGAACAGATGCTATTTATTCAAAATTAACTAAAATAATGATGTTATTAGTTGGTAATAAGAATTTATTTTTTATCTAAATTGCAGCCTTAGGCTGCACTCTACACTATAGTTCTTCAAATCGTGAGTGCTTTATGTACTTTGGGTTTTTCCAGGCTGTGTACTGTGTGTGAATCACATATTTTGTGTAAATGTGAATTTTATCCATAGCTTGACACTGCTCCCTGCTGTTTTCTGCATCATAAAAATTAGAGTGAAATGATGTGCTCTGCCAGTGAGACATTCCTGTAGAATTACAATTCTATTTTGTGTAAAAGGTCTCAATATTTGCCTTAATTTCTTCGAATTCAGTTGCCAAACAAACTCAATATTTCTGGAAAATCACAAGTTCTTGTATCACCTAGTCAGGGGCTCTTCTAGCAACGTGTTCTGCACTCTGAAGTGTAAGAGTTTCTGCTATTTTTTGCATGGGTCTGATGAGTTGTGTGCATGTGATCCCATGGAATCATGGATGTTAGGAAGTGCTTTCAGGAAGGGCAGTGGATGGGTCTGGGAGCAGCATCCAGTGGAGTCCCTTTAGATACCACCTGTGACATAGAAGAACCCCCCCACTCACTTTTCAGCCATGACTTCATTAAACCTTTCCACTGATGGAGTTAAGATTAATAAATCCCTCCAAAAGTGCAAAGTAAATGGAAAAATAAAGTTGTGGGGTTTATGGTGGTTTGGTTTGTCTGTTTTTCCTCTGCAGCTGGTAGTGAGTCAGTGGTTTAGATTGCAGGCTCTTGTCACAGAGCTGTGCTTGTGGGGTACTGAGTGTCCTACCAAAATCAAATCTGTGATCATGACAGAGTTCTTTTCTTTTTCTCCCTTTGCAGAATCATGGCAAGTCCAAGAACAAGGAAAGTCCTCAAGGAAGTCAGAGCACAAGATGAGAACAATGTGAGAAAATTATGGTCTTTAGATCAGTTTTGTCTAATTGAATTTGCTTTTTACCTACTCCAAATGTGCAATGGGGTCTGCTACAGCTACTGTTGTCTTTGTGCCATGGCTCACTAATGCTAACATAGAAATTTGGATATCTCATGTGTGTATTACAATACATTGCTGCATATTTGGCACAAGTATTTCAGAAGTTCTAGTAATGCTAGAACCCCTGGGTCTTTTCAACAAGTGGTGTCTGGGGCACAAGTTAAATTAAAATGGTCTGTTTCAAGTAGCTTGACTATATCTTAAATGTGATAGTCTATAGAAAGATTCAGTTTTATTTATATCAATACATTAAATCTTGAGTGGTGAATCTGATCATAAAACTGAAGTTGTTTCACTGTATGAGCAATAAAGCTATTTCTAAAGAAAAATTTCTGTTTAGATCTGCTACCATTTACTGCCAAACTGTAGTGTGACTGAAAAAATGTTCCAAACTTTAAATATTGCATTTTTATTTTGCCAAGGAAACCTCAAGAATTCAGTTTGGTTACTTTCTTTCCAGGCAATGAAAATGAATTCAAGATGAATTTTTTACATAGTAATTTCTATTTTCTTGTCTGTATTTCCTCACTGCTTTTTCATAGTTGGTGCAGTAATTTTTATGATCCAAGCAGCATAAATAAATACCTGAAGGAAGTTTATGGTGTTAGGGAAGGTGTTTGTAAGCACTAAGAACCCTTCTGCAATCATTTTCGGTGTATGATGTTTCGATGATTTGCCTTTTTGAGCTGTGAAAGCTTCCCATGGACAGTGATGGCAGATTGCAGAGATAACTGTTCTTCTCTCTCAGGTCTGTTTTGAATGTGGTGCATTTAACCCCCAGTGGGTGAGTGTGACCTATGGAATTTGGATCTGTCTGGAGTGCTCAGGAAAACACAGAGGCTTGGGAGTTCACCTCAGGTCAGCCTTGCCAACAACACCATGGACTGAGTTGCATTACCTCAGGGTTCATTATGGCTGTGAGCAGCATGGAATGTATAGAATGTCTTAAATCCAACATTTCACTGGCACTTTTGCTTCATGCTCCTCTCCAAAGTGGGCCTTGCTCTCTGTGCCTTGTCTGTAATGAGCTGGGTACAAAACTAGTCTAAAAACCAGCTTTATTCTGTTCAGGAGATTTCTTTTTCTTTGTAATATAAATGATAGTTTCTGTTGTTTTCCAAGAACTGTGCTCAGCTGAGATGGGGGTTATGTGGAATAAGAACTGTTACAGGTTCTGGAGACTCACAGTGTGTATGAAATAAGGCCAAAGCAGGGAACAGTTATTCAAATGAGGAAAGGAGAGAAAGTCCAGGAGGGAAATCACCAAAGCAAGGAGGCCATTCAGAATTACATTCTTTGCTTTTTGAGGTGTGATTTGAAGCTCATGAGTGAGTAGAAGTTGCATAGGAAAGAAGTATTTGAAGCTGTTCTGTATGTGGCATGGAAGAAGAGATGAAATTTCTGAGATGAGGACATAGAATCACAGCAATTCCGAGGTTGGACAAGACCTCTAAGATTGAGTCCAACAGTCAAAATACATAATAGAAAAAGAGAATTGCAGAGTGAAGTATGGGAAAAGTTTCTGTTACATAGTGGGCTAGAATAATTTCTGAACTTTGAAGGAAGCTGCTTTTTCAGTCACTTGCCTTCTGTTGACTGTCTTCTTTAAATGCCAATAAGTGACATGATTTTGGCTTATTTCAGTGAGGATCTGCCCACCTTCTTATGATGATCTGTCTTTCTGTACTTGGAGAGTGTTCTCTAACATGTTTATACTCTCAACTTTTGAGATAGGTTGTAATAAGCTTTTTTTGTCACTGTTGATACAGCAGGAAATTATAACAAGCTGTGATCTAATTTATTTTTTTTTTCTAAACCTGCTTTTCAGTTTTGTGCGTTCTGTAACCATGGACAAGTGGAAGGACATTGAGCTGGAGAAAATGAAGGCTGGAGGTAACAGCAAATTCCGACAGTTCTTGGAGTCTCAGGATGATTATGATCCATGCTGGACAATGCAAGAGAAATACAGCAGCAAAGCTGCAGCTCTGTTTAGAGACCAGGTAAGCTCAGTTTCACATGTGTCCTCACCCCTATAATCTGAAAATACCAAAGTGTAAGCACTTGGTTTTGAAAGGAGGGAAAGTTGCAATTTTTTGAACCTGTGCAGTGTTTCCTGAAAAGGTAAATGTGAGGGAGTGAAATCCTGGAAGAGTTAATGTAAACCTCAATGAGTTAATGGCTGAAGTATTTGGCAGAAGAGAAAAGGAATGTTGTCCTGCCAGGGAGATAAGGTGGGGCTAGAAAAGAGTGTCTTGGGCAGGCAGGAGCTTTTCTGGACTAAATCCCTTATTTTGGGTAGCTTTCTCTAATTTAGCCCAAGTGTATCCCAACGGTCTTGTACCTCAGAGTTGGCAGTCCAGGACTGCCCTCTTGGGACCCTAAGAGTCTTAGAGTACTTCTTCCTAAGTCTTGTAAGAGTTTTCTGTTGAAATTTTCATTTCTTCATTTAGCTAAGGTAGCTCCAGTTCAGTGCTGCAGTTTGTTGCAGCTGTTTAGTCAGTGGAGCTGTCTCAGTCTTCAGTTCACTGGTTCACCTGTGCAGTTCTATCCAGAGTGATTTTTGATACATCTTTAGTGTATGTAGGAACATACAACAATAATGTGGTTCTGTTCCTCCTTTACTCTGTGATTAGTGCTTACATCTCTTTGTTAATCCAGTTTTTCCTCTTCAAACCAAACCTGCCTCTTTGAGGAAATTGTCTATTGTCTGTTTCAGTTGCCTGAAATAAAATCGGTGTTCAATTCAAAAGCACAGCCCGGGAATCAGAAAAAAATTGGTTTCTTGTGAAAATAAGTTAATTGATCCAGTAGCAAATTGGAAAAATGACTTGTCCTCATGTTACAGAACCAGTTTATAATTTGTATGAAATCTCTGACTTGGCATTCTTGACTATTCTGCCTCTTGTAGGTAGCTACAGTAGCTGAAGGCAAGGAATGGTGCATTGAAACTTCTCCTGCCAAGAACTGGACCCCACCTCAGCCTAAAACATCTCTGTCTTCTGCTCACCGGTACGTGCCCTGCTTACCTGGTGCTGGTACAGACACAGCATCAGGTACAGACACAACATCAAAACCTGATGGTGCCATGCCTGCTGGGTGCTGGTGTCTGAACAAGATGAAGTTACAGAGCATGAGAGAGAACAGAGCTTTGTTTTTGTAATAATTCCCACCCCTTGCACCTGAGCCTTACACCATGGCAGAGGGAAGTGAGTGATAGCAGAGGACAAACCATGCTTGTTTTATCCTGACTTATAATGCACCTGAAATTACATATTTGTGTCACTCACAGTAGTGTGTGACATCCTCATCTTAACTGTGGCACTGTGCCAGTTTGGGATTGGATGCCAGGGAGAGAGAAACAGACTTTTCCCTTCTGGTGCTAATTACCAGGGGAACATTAAAGCTCTGTACCACAGCAATTCTGTTGTTCTGCTTTTGCGTGTGGTGTTTGTTACTCTGTGCACTAACGATCCAAGTTAACTGCAAAAGCAGTTGTAAATTAAAGGAACAAGAGCTTCATGCCTTTTAGTGGTTGCATTAGAGTTCCCTTCTTGATAGATGGAATAAATAATCAATTTTTAACCTGGATTATGGTGATATACATCAAGCTGCACTGCTGAGCAAGCAGTTTTTGCTTAACATGGCTTTGATTCTTCAATGTTTTATTTCAGTTCTGCTGGACAATCTCAGACTGCAACTGCCTCTTCTGACAAGGCTTTTGAAGACTGGTTAAATGATGATGTCAGCTCCTACCAAGGGTAATGCAATATTTACTGACTTTGAGTGCCTCTTTCTCTAGCATAACAAAATGTTTGAAGCTTTGAATAACAAGTTTGTAACTCCAAATCATATTGTGGTGGATGCCAAAACAGAGAATTCTGATTATATGTTGTACCTTACAGTGATTAAACAGAAGCATTTATAAAGCTTCTTTCATTCCTTCTCTTATTTTCATGTATCACTTTATTAGGATTTACTCAGCTTTCTGATGTCAGTGATCTGTTAAACCTGGAGAATCACTAAGACCACATTAGCTTGCACAGAGGAAATTGTATTGTGCTAGGATTCCTCAGTGGGTCCTTGGTGTTTGTATGAAGTGAGTAGTTTTGTATTTTGGGTGCTGGGTGCTACAGGACTTTGTTTTCCAGGTGCAAAAACAATTGTCATTCTTCCATGCTTTTCAGTTCTTGTTCAATATTTGTAATGGCTGCATGCTGATACAGGTACTGTTTATTCCTTTTCCTGTGGCAGTGGCCAAGAAAATCGCTATGTGGGGTTTGGGAACACAGTAAACCCTCCAAAAAAAGAGGATGACTTCCTGAATAATGCCATGTCCTCATTGTACTCGGTAAGGAATTGCTTGGAGCTTTCTGAGTTACTGTTTCCTTCTAGTTTAGCCCCTGTTGTGAATGGGGAGGAGAAACTGAAGACTGCAGGTGGATATGGAGAGATGCAGAGTATTGGTTGTATTCTCAAAGGGTGGAGAAGATTCTGGTGGACTTTAAAAGGCAAAATGGAGAAACTTGAGCAGAACTTAAGAATTATGTCTGGTATCAGAGAAATAAGTGAGGTGATAGCAATGGATTAAGAAATAATAATCAACAGGGCTAAAGGAAAAAA
Source organism: Aegithalos caudatus (assembly GCA_013389925.1). Lineage (NCBI taxonomy): Eukaryota > Metazoa > Chordata > Aves > Passeriformes > Aegithalidae > Aegithalos > Aegithalos caudatus. The sequence goes on along the minus strand of WEIU01006558.1, from coordinate 491,280 downwards.
TGTAATTACCTGTAGGGAGTAGCTCTAAATCTGTTAACCATCTTAGGGATGTTCAGAGGAAAACAACTGAAATGTGTGTGTATGTGGGTGCCAGAAGCCCTGAGCAGTGATGAAAACATTTGAAATACTTGTGACAGGGTGTGAAGAGATAACAGCATATGGCTGAACAGTTGTCATGATTCAAGTAGAGATGGTGAAAGATGCATTGTTGAAATAAAATGGGAATAAAGTCAGAGGCAGTCAGGGCCATACTGGTGCTTTGATAGGCTGGAGAGTCATAGTGCTGAGCAATATTTGGGGTTTGGAGTCATTTGGAAATACAGTAAGGTATCCTACCAAGGTTAGTGGCCAACAGCCCTCTGTAGAGCCTCACTGGCCTAAGGACTCACACCAGGTTCCACTGTTTATTTAAAAATAAATAATTTCACTAGAACTTACCAGGGAAAGCTAATGCCTGAGCCTTTGAACAGGTTGATCACCATACTCCAAGTGATTCCACAGGCTGCTTGGTATAGATCAGCCAAATATTTTCTAGGTGTCTCACTATTTTAGGGCCAGAGAGTTCAGGTTAGAGAGCACACCTGCAGTGTGTATTGCTGGTGAGCTAAGAGAGCTGAGGAGAGGCCACACTGCTCCTGTTCCTGTGAGCCATTCTTTGAATCTCCCTTCACATCCTGGCTGGAATGCCCTCGTGTGAGCACAGACACACATTGCAGTGTGCCCTGGAGTCCTGTATTCCTGGGAGGCTGAGTTCCTTGCAGGGGTGTTCATCCTGGTGAGAAAAACAATTTGCCTTCCACTGCATGGGATGATTTTCCCCACGCTTGTAGCCATTTTTAGCAGAGTAACATCTAAAACACTCTGGCTTCTTCTAATTCACACAAATACTGGAAGTTCATCACTATATTTCAGTTAAATGAGAGGCTCTCATTTTTCTCTCAGTAGCAGGTAGTTCTTATGACCACAGGACAAGCTGTATTAGCATATTTACTTTGAAAACTTGTTTATTTGCTATTATTGTTCACATGTAGCTCACAGTTTTCTTGATTTCTTTAAAGGGATGGAGCAGTTTTACAACTGGAGCAAGCAAAATTGCCTCAGCTGCTAAAGAGGGTGTAAGTAAATAAAATGGGGTTTAGTTAGCAGTGGAATGGCAGAGGTGGTGATATGGATATTCTCTTTTCACTGTGAAATTCTGCCAAAGCTCCATTACCTTGGAGAGGATCATGCAGCATTTCTAAATGCATGTCTTTAAAAATCAAAGGGCTTATTCCAGGTAAACCTGCATGTATTTTCTTCTCTTCACAGGCTACCAGATTTGGATCTCAAGCAAGTCAAAAGGTGATTATAGATTAGCTCTTACTCAGTCTAATTGTCTTTAAGTGCCATGTGTTTGCCTGCACCAATTGACTTAGATTTGATCATCAGCAGACCAGTGTGTTTTGCCTTCATAGTGCACAGTAGTGTTTAGTTCTGGCTTTTAATTCCATGGGAATTGCAATCAGCTGCAGTGATCAAATTAAGCAAGAGATAAACAGGGATACTGTGGTGTTTGTTCCTGTTGGATGTATTGGAGAGGCTGCAGAGCTTGCAAACTTAACATAGTCCTGATCCACTTCTGTGAGTCATGAATGTGGTCTAGCTTGAAGTAGTTTTCTTGGTGATACAATACAATGCAAGCCATCTTCCCATGGCTGAAGCCTAAGAAGATGTTAGAAATGTGAACTGCTCAATATTATTGATAAATCAACTTGCTTGTGTGTGTTTTAATAAAAATAGCAATGACAAAAGAATTTGACTTATCAAACTGGGGTTAAAACGGAGACAGTGTAAACCTGATTACACAGAGCTCTGACATAAGCAAGGAAAAGTTTTAAATTCAAATGTAAAAATGTATAAAAAAATGGGATTCTTTGTTTGCCTGGTTCTGAGTGAGATGCTAATATTTATAGATGGTTCAGGAGTTTTAATTGAACTATAACTCTTGTGTATGTGCAGCATTAGCCTGGTTTGCTTTCTGGTAGGCATAGAAAGTATTGCTCAAATCCAATGTGCAGCTGCAGGTTCAGACAGGTCTATGCACTGGGATATTAATCCTTCAAATGGCCAAACTTGGACATGTTTGCAACAAAAATGTCTTGTTAAAGCACCCAAACTTCCTACTTCAAAGCTTTTGAAATATTTACTGCTTGGCTTAAGAAAAACTAAGTTTTCTACAGGTCTTCCTCTTCACTCCCTGTGGCAGTTTCCCTTTTAGAAGCTGCTCTTTCTTTAGTATTATTAATAAATATAATATTAAGTTTAAAAGCTCATCACATCTACTGACAAGACATAAAGCAACAGGGTGCTCTAGAGTCTAAACTGTGTTACTGAAGGTTAAATTTTGTTCCTGGAACTTCTGACCCTTTGCAGAACAGATTTAACACATTTTATATGCACTGCATTGGTTAAAAGTGCATTTGGGGCCCAGCAACCAAACACATTTCACTGTTTCTCTTGTCAGTAGATGTTGAAAAAGGTTCATGCTACTTAACTTGCCTGAAAAAAATGCTGCCAAATTTTTGCTAAAAACTGCTTCTACCTTCCTTGCTCTTTTCTCTTTTGCTCTCTGGGTAAAGTTTTGGGGCTACAAGCAGCAGCCAGAGCCGGTAACACCCTCACCTCTGTTCTTGTGCATGGACTCCTTGTCTGTTCGTGCTGAATTATGTGCATTTGCTCCTGAGCCGTCTTTTCTTTTTCTGCCTTACGTCAAACCTGTTTAGAATAATGTTGTGTGTTTTGTATGGTAACAGTTCTTCAAACCTGCTTAAAATTTGTGAAGTTGGGTAGAGATACCCAAGCTGTGCACTGTCTGGAAATGGACTGTGCTGCTGTCCACACTCTGGTGATTCCAGGATTTCTGTTTGCATGTCTGCCCCAGGAATGTGCCAAGAGCTGGGTGTTGCTGGAAGGCAGACTTTGAGTGATGGTGGTTAGACTGCTGTCCTATATTCAGCAATAGGAAGGAAAAATGAAGTGATGTAGATGAAAATACAATTGTACCCAAATCTTTCCATTCCACACTTAAAAAATTACGTGGTTGAGTAAGAGGGGTCAGATAACAATTCTTCCTAATTCTAGCAGTGACTCCACTTGGACACCTGAACTGTATGTGTTGCACTTTCATTATAAAACATAGTTTGCTGGGTTCAGTAGATTCCAGAGGGTATTTCAAAGGTGAGAACATCCCTTTCTTGTTTTTCTTAAACACTTTGTAGCCTCACTTCCAAAGGTAGCAAGCCCTTTGTGATTTGCATTCATGTTTCTCACTAGGTGGAAGTGGGATTTCCTTTTGCCTTTGCTTCTCAAAGAATTTTTCTCCTGTAAGGAGTAGAAGTACTGGAGATAATGGCTGGGAAAAGGGGAGATCCTGGGAATGCTGTGGCTGAGGGAAAGGCTTCTTACACACCTGGGAGTCTGTGAAGGAAAGGTGTTTAAGGTGCCCCAGAAGAGCATGAGTGAAGGCTCACATCCTGACCAGTGGCAGTAAGCAAATATGAACTCCTAGGAAATGAAACTTAATTTCCTGGCGTAATGGCCCTTTTGGATTATCCAGGATAGTTTTGGAGGCACTCAGTATGATATGGTAATTCTGAAGAAAGTTTAAATCTGTCAAAAACCAATACATAAGCCTTTGACAGCCTTTGTAAGGCAAGGAATGATTTCAAACTCTTCTAAACCTGCTGTCCTTGTCAGCATTGCCTTAGGAAAGTAATTTTGTGACTTAGACTGTGGGCTTACATTTCTGTAAACTGCCTCTGAAGTACAATATCCTTGTGCATCTTGTTCTGGATTGCAGCAGATTGCTGAAGTTCATTGTTTTTTCTCCCTGCAAACCTGGAGCTTTAAAGAAAATAACAAAAATCTTCTGTCCCAGCTTGGGCTCTTACTAATAGATAATAATTGGAGCAGTACAAGACAGAGAAATTGGGGGGGAATCAGCCAAGAAGATCTAATTCTACAAGTAATTTAATTAGAATGGAAAAATAATGGGGGGATGAGGACAGTTCTTCCAAATATTCAGCTGCAGGCATTAGCAAGGGGCCCATCCTCAAAACTCTTGCTTTGTTGCACCATTGCTTCTGCTTCCAGTGCAAGGTCAGACTTTGCTTGGGCTCTGGGCATCTACTGCCATGTGTATCTGATTTTAATTTATTTTCTTTTAATGTCTCCTGCAGCATTTTGCTGTGTGTGCTTTTCAGCTCATTCTGCTTGTATGAATCAAAGCTAAAGGCTTCTCTTGTTTTTGGAGATACTGCTGAGAAATGAGACTGCAGAAGGTGTTTGCTGTGGGCTTTTATTGGGGTTTTAAAAAAAATACATAACTGACTTTGTTTTTGTTTTGCTTTTAAATAGGCATCAGAGTTAGGTCAGACATTAAATGAAAATGTTCTCAAACCTGCACAGGAAAAGGTAACTGGTAATTTCTGCTAGTAAATGACTTGCAGAAAAATGCTTGTACTCACTCAGGGAGTGGTTGATTGTTCCTGCCACAGCTGCCCAGGTTCTCAGGGGGTCTTTCTGGAAAGGGGAAACATCAAACAACTCAAAGTTAGGCTGTTACCAGAGAAATGTTAATGAGGGTAAACTCCCTCCACCTACCTCCCTTTCTCATGTCCACCAGAGCCTGTCACATTCTTTCTTCTTAGATACCATTTTATAGAATTCATACTTTCAATAATGGAAGATGGAACAAGGGGAAAATGCACCCTAAATGGATATAAAATCAGTTGTTTAAATACATATCTATATATCTATATCTGTTAGTAGTTATATCTTGGAGTGTTAAGTTCCTAGTGTTTTACCTACCTGCCAGCTTTATTTTAATTCAAACATCTTTGAGCCATTTGAAGAAAATGTTTTAATCATACTGCAAACTCTTCCATTACCTTTATTAATTCACCATTCTTTACATGGGATTTCAAACAACAGGAGAAGACTCTAATTGGTTTTCTATTCCTCAGAATTATCCACAGTTTATTTCAGAGGGCTTCAGATGCATTCTTTTCAGGATTATTTTTAGGGTGCATTTCCTTGAGCTGATTTTTATTTTGTAGGACAATTTAATGAGAAATTATGCATTCTATGTTAAAAAAAAGATCCATTTCCCTTAGGATGTTGTGCTGTTAGTTCTAAATAAGTGTTACTTTCTGAAATAAGTGTTCTCTATATGGTTATACAAAGTCATTTGCTTTGGAACAACTGCCATTTATTAAGTGGTGAAAAGTTCCTGTTATATTGTGTTCCACCAAAATTCAAAGCTCTTTTAATATCTAAATAAGCATCTATAAAAGATAGAGAATAAAAGGGATCTGCTAAGTTTCCAAGCAGAATCTTCATATGCAGTAGAATATATTGATAAAGCTTCATGTTTGCAGATGTTTTTTGTACTGGTGTTTTTATGCTCAGCAGTAGTGTAATGATACCTGAACTGTGTTTAAATGATACCTTCCTCAAATTGGGTTTTTAGCCACAGAAAATTCCCACAAACTCAAGGGACTGAGCTTCACTCCACTAGAGATCAACAGACTTTATATATCATTTTCTTAACTTGGTTAGTTTGACGTGAATCTATTTTGATTAAGTTTGGGGTTGGGTTTTTTGACATTTTAGCTGTTAAGCTCAAATGAGCTTGTCTGAAGGTCTCAGGAATAAACTTCAGTAATAATAATTTATTATTTTTTTTTTATGTCTAATTGCCAATACTTTGGTCCACATAGGTGAAAGAGGGGAAAATATTTGAGGAGGTCACCACGGGGGTATCGCAGTTGGCCAGCAAGGTATGAGGTGGCCTTCCTGGCTTTGAGGAGGCCAAACAAATCAAGCCAGTCTCCATATTCTTATGAAAAATAATATAAAACCCCAGGGCAGCTTTGGTCTGTGCCTGTGTTGAATAGAGAAATTGGGAAAGTGGAGTTACCAGCAGGCAGCACTTCTGTTGGGGTGTTCAAAGCTGCTCAGGCATGGTGGTGTCCTCTTAGTATTGCAATGAGGACATGGGGTGCTTACACACAGCCAGTGTCCCAAAACAGCAAAGAAAACATGTGAGGGAATATGGAGACAGCTTGTGTTCCCTGGTACAGTAAAACCTGCTAATGCTCTGCACCTTTCTCCTTTGCCTTCCGCTGCTCTGGGTGCTCGGTGACGTGGTAAGTGCTGTCTGAGGCTGCCAGGCACAGAAACCCTGCACAAACTGGCACCTGCTGGGGGTATTAGGGTGGTCTTACCCAGGAGTGTATGTCTTCAACACAGGGAAAGTCAGCACTGGCAGCTCTCCCACAGATGAGCTCAGGGTCTTAGGTTTTGGTACTATTTGAATAAAATACAATAAATTATGTTACCTGTTCTGTTTAGAGCCTGGTAACTCTCAGGCTGAATTCTGGGATTCATCCTCCCTGTCTCTAACTCAGAATAGTATCCTCCATGGTGTCACTTCAGAAGTTGTATTTCTAATCCAATTCTCAGACTCAACTTTTGGCCTGTTTTACATGGGTAGTGAAATAATGCTGAAACAGAGTGAAGGTAGCTGTGTAGAACAGTAGAAATATAAATACAAGTTACATTAATCATAAGACATCAGTGCTTTTATCAAGTTTAATTTTATGTTCAATTCCAGTATTTTTGTCAAGGAAGTCTAGGAGAGAATTCAAAAGATGTTACAATAATGGGTGAAAAAGCTAAATCTACTTCCCACCTCCTCCAGCAGCACAGTGCTGTCAATTCTATGTTCTTTACATCCACCATGTAATTGCCCATCAAAAACATTAATGAGCTGTGAGTTAAATGTGTTTGACTTACAGGAAGAAGTGGAGGAATTAGTTCTGGCTTTTGCTGTTGCACTTGGCAGAGGTGTTGGTTCAGTCCAATGAATGGAGTTTGTTTTTTTTTTTTTCTCTAGGTTCAGGGAGTTGGGAGTAAGGGATGGAGAGATGTCACCACTTTCTTTTCAGGCAAACCAGATGATAATGCTGACAGGTAATTTTTTGTTCTTGCTTTCTATCTCTTTGAACACATAGTTTTATCTCCTGTACATTTTCTGCAGTATAGTAGTGAAAGGTAATTTTTCAATATTAAGAACTTACTCTGTCTTTGCTGATAGTCCTCCTCTGTATAATAGGGAGGAAATCAATATAACTTTGTTTATAACTGTTTTTAAACTGAAAACAAACCAAACATACTTTGGTTTAAAACTTACTCCAACTGCACATTCCCTTTCCCTGGGCCTGTTAAATCTCTTAACAAAATCTGTGAATTAGACAACAAGCTTACACCCTTTGGAGCAATATTTAGTTCTTCCTTTATCATCAAGGGGTTTTCTTAAGCAAAGAGCAGTAGAATACAATTTTCTTTGGGGTCATTTATTTTTACTGTTATGTTTGGCATGACTAACTCATTTCTACCTTCCTTTCCCCCCACTCCCCAAAAGACCACCTGAGGGAGACAGCTACCAGAACAGTGGAGGGGAGGGCTACCAGAACAATGCTGTAGATCAAAGCTTCTGGGAGACCTTTGGCAACTCAGATCCACCAAAAGCTCATAAATCTCCAAGCAGTGAGAGCTGGACCTATGTGGACAATTCCACAGAGAAGAAGAGCTCGGATAGCTGGGACGTGTGGGGCTCGGGAACGGTCTCCAACAAGAACAGTAACAGCGACAGCTGGGAAAACTGGGAGACCAACTGGGAGAATGCAGGAGGGGAGAGCAAGACCAGAAAACCTCCTAAGGCAACAAAAAATGCGTGGGATGACTTTTAGAACTCTGTTAACCCTGCTCTGCACAGCTGGGAAAGGGAGGCTGTGCTTGGCTGGTGGAGGGGAGGAAGTTTTACACACACCTGGAGTATCATGGTTGACCTTTCTGATCTGTTTGTGCTTCCCATTCATTCTCCTTCCTTCTACCCTGGTATAGGGAAAAAAAAAAAAAAAAAAGTAGCATCTGAATCTTTTCTTACATAAAGGTGGCTCTCCCTTTTTTAAGGATAGTGATAAGTATATTCTCCTTGCACTATTGGAGCTGGCTACAGCAACTTTCTTAACAAGAATGTTAAAGAAATCAGTGCAAGGACACTTCCATGGCACAGCCTTGCATGTGTAGGTTAATAGGTGTTCATCCAGTCCTCATCTAATTTGAGATTTGGGGTGTTTAATGCAAACAAAGGACAGGGTGTGACTGGGAAAGCCATTAACTGAGCAAGCTGCAGTTGGATACATTGAGTTTCAATGCCTTATGGATTGCTCTGACTATAGGAGGTCTGGCAATTCAAGATGGTCTTTAACATATTTTTATTGGAGCTTTGTTTTTAAACATTGTGACTTTTTTTTTTTCCTTAGTAGTTGAAAACTTATTTTTCCCCTTTAGAATTCAGAAGGAATCTAGAGCTAGATAATTATTTGTGTAAACTTTACAGGTTTGACCTGAGCTCTCAAGGGATATCCAGAATGGCTCTGCTTGCCCACTTTACTCACGGGATTGAGTTTGCACTGTGCAGCTCTGCTACACAGAAAAGCAAAGCTGTGGTGTTTTCCTTCCTCACCTGAGCCCTTGCCCAAGTCTGAGTATTTTATGTACTCTCTTTTTTTCCCTTTCTTCCTTCTACCTTTGTAGTATTAATGCTGTTAAAAATTAAGTCTTTCTGCTGCATATGTCATTCTGGACATCTGTTTGGCAACCTGGCAGCAAAAAAAAAAAAAAAATTATATAGAAGATTCCATCAAGAAAAAATACAGGTGGAAAATACAAGAACATTGAGGAAAGAGCCTGGCAGCAAGCCCCTTTCAAGATGATTAGATGTCTGGATTTAATAGTAAAATTTAATTTAAGCAGATGTTTTCCAAACAATTCTTTAGTGTGTCAAGCTGTATCTCTGTTTGTCATATATTCTCTACACTTTGTTCCTGGATCTTGGTAAAGAAACACTATTTTGGAAACTTGAGAAACTGTCAGCATTAAGGACTGGAACAGGAGATTCAGGTATGTGTCAGTTTTGACCCAACAAATCACTTTGCATGACACAAACCATAACTTCTAGAGAAGAACTGTGACTTTTAACATCAGAGTTATCATAGGTGTCCCATTTTATTTTGAGGGATGGGTTGTGAATGTACCCTCAGCACGAAAACAATCAGCTCGCTTGAAAACTCAAATCATGATGTTCTCTGTGGTCTGCTTTTCCAGCATGGAGTTCTTTCTGTGAACCCTCTAGATCCCATTACTTACCTAAAAAGCCTTTCTTCTAAAAACTGGTTGATTTGTTCCAGCAGAAGGTGTCAGTTACCTTAAATAACACTCCACTTCTTTTACTCCTCACAGAGGTTTTGATAGTAATATCAACAGTTTAAAAAGAAAATTAGTTTCCTCCTAAGTAGCAAATTTTAAAGGTTCAAGTCTGAGTAGAAGTAGCTCTATTTACAGCCAGGATCTGTATTTCTATTACTAGGATCTTTCAGATGGTGAACAGAATATTTTTCCAGTCTTCTCTCACCCTGTTCTGCGAGAGTTGGGATTTGTTTTTTCCCTCTTTGCTTCTCCTGAGAACCTGGTCTGAAGCCTGTGGTGTCTGAGCCTCTGCAGCAGGACCCAGAGCTGCTCAGACCCAAGTGCTGCTCCAGGCTGAGCCATTCCCAGGGTGTCCCTGCTGTCACAGACCCTTTGGAAGTGCCAAAGGCACGAGAGCTCTCAGTTTGCAATGCTGCTCATGGTACTATTGGCAGCAGTTCACAGCCTGACTAAAACAAGAATTTTTTTCTACTTTTTCTCCAGTTCCAGGTAAACTTTGTCACCGCTTAGCTGCATATCAAGCATAGCTTTGTTTTTTTATGCTTACACCTCTGTTGCCTCCTTGTCAATGTGTCTGCTGCCCAGTCTGAAGCTGATTCAGCTGCTTCTGTACATATTACAGTTTCTCTTTCATAAACCTCTTGAAATGGCTCGTGGCAGGAGAATCTTTATTTCAGTCCACTCAATCAGTGGTATTGTGATGTGTGCGTGCATGTTCTCCTCAGCTGTGAGCTTTGCCTGGGACAAAAGTGGTTTATTTATGTATCACTTGCAGCCACAATTGGCATGAGCCATTTGTTTGTTCTTCTGATTTGATTTTTGTAGCTTTTGAAACTTTTATGTTCTAAATCAAACAGCCAGAGAGCCCTGCTCAAGCAGAGGCTTTGGGTAAGGATTTTTCCTCTGAATGAGACAGGGACAGAACAGTTGTCATCTCTCTTTCTGCAGTGTGGTAGGGAAGCAACAAAATGCTACAACTGACAGATATTACTGGAAGATCCAAATAAACCAATATAATGGCAGAAAGTAACTGCAGATACAAAAGCAGTGTGCCAGCTGGTCAGTTTGATGGACAAATGGGCATTTTTAATGACTTGTCTGAGCCTGGATGTGTGATCATGCCTTCTAGAGAGAACAAAACAAGGGCATTTTCTTTTTGCACACCCACTGTTTTAGTGAATTTTACTTTTTTTCAGAGTAGGTTGCTGGGAGGTTTCTGCACTATGAAGAAATGCATCCCATGGAGTTGCACATGCAGAGCAAGTGTTCATGAATCAGATTTTTTATTTTTTTAATTCCTGCTGTCCCCAAATCCTCCCCTTTGGGCCTGATGAGGAGCAGAGGCATTGAGTGCAGGCTGCTGGAGCTGGGGCTGCCTGGCTGAGCGAGGATCCAGCCATGAATCCAGCAGTGGCTTGGCAGGGCCGTGGTGTCACCCTGGGCTCTGCCTGTGACCAGGGCTGTGCCCCCTTCGATCCCACTCCTGGAGTCACAGGTTTGAGACACACAAACAAACTGCCAGGAGATGGGCAGCAGCTGAAATTGCTGCACCAATTAGACATTGAAATGGCTGCTGCAAATCCCCTGGTGATCCAAGGTTTTATTTCTTTGTATGGCTTCAACTTTGGAAAATACAGAGCAGGTAGATTCCTGCAGGTAGTCTGATACAAGAAAAATGTCAAGAAATCAAACTAAGTGCCACTTGCAAAAGGGTGAAAGTCTTTGAGAATGCTCCCAAACATAATCCTGGGAGTTAGGGATTATTTTAAGATGTTTCATTTGTGTCTTGAAACGTATTGATAATTAGTACAATTCAAGAAGTGCTTGGCCAGCTCTCCCTCATGGTTGAGACCTCAAGGATAATGCTGCTGCTTTTATTTTCCAGGCCAGACTGTAACATTCCATGGATTCATAATGTACTTGTCAGTGTAATGGTCTGTGCAATAATTTGACAAGTGTAGATAAAACCTTTGTTTAATCCAGGATACATTTAAAGATACAGTGGTCCTCTTGGAGAGTATCAGTCCACACAGGTATTTCAGTTCTTAATTTATTTTGGCTGAAATACTAAATTTCAGTGACCCAGGTAAAGGTTTTAGCAATCAGTGATTTAAACACAAATCAAGAAACATTTCCATGGCCATTATTAAGAGTTTGATCCTAATGGCTGAGTGGCCTCTAGCTGCAGAACTCTCTTTTTATTTCCATGCCAGCAGAAACTTGGTCAGTGTGGAGTACTGTATCTTTAATTTTCCTGCTCTGTTTTTTTGTGAAGTTCACAGGAATGGCGATTTCAGTGAACACTATTCATTGTTCTGTAGAGTGGTTCTGGACTTGAACTGCAGTGTCATCTTTTAAAGAGTATTATAATAAAGCAAAGAGATATGGAGCAGAACAGTGGTCAGCTCTTTTTCAGGAGACTTCAGTTAATTTTCAGCCCAGGTGCTGGTGTCAGGCATATTCCTCCCTGACAGTAACAAAGGGGAAAGGAAGCTGCCAACATTAATAGAGCCAAAAACATCTTTATGTTTCATTGGAGTTTCACAGTGTAACTTCAAACTCTTACTTAGGAGCAGTTTGGAGACATTGCTCACCTCCTTATTTAAGGAGAGCTATAAATAGAAATTAAAGTGCAGATAAATTTATGTACTCTCAGAATTTTATTAGCTTGTCTACAGAGGCACTTATTACAGCAGAAAAAGGCAACTTTTGAAACAGTTTTCCTGCAAGAAGCAAGAGTCCTCTGCCAAATCTTTCAGCTGTGGTGGTGTTCCACATTCAGATTCCAGTTTCCTTCATGAGCCAAACAACCATGTGAGTACTCCAGATGACTGCCTGGCTTTGTGCAAATTTAAAATGTCTTCTATTATGTTCTTGGTCAGCAGGACTGAATCCTACTTGCCCTGTAGAGGTAATTTTACTGATTTTTACCCCAAACAAAATGGACATTTGATAGCATCACTGGTATTATTCCACAGACAGGCTGTGTCCATTCTTCCTGCTGTGTGGGGTGCAAAGTTCTCACATGGGATGACTGGAAGTAAACAGGACATGCTGGTTCTGGAGAGAGGATTTGGGCCCTTTGTTCTGACAACATCCAGAGCTGATGACATAAAAACAAAACACCGTGGAAACAGTGATGTGTATTCTGCATTTCAGACTGAGCACAGCCAGAAAAAGCTGATAGAAAAAGTGGAGTTTAGACCAGGAAACTAAGGCCAGAAGACAGGTCTTGGACTTGGGGGAGGACAGGTCACTGCTCATTGCCATGTCCCACTCTGTGCTCTAATCCCAGTAGCAGCAGCACTGGTACTCTGGTGCTCTGATCCCAGTAGCAGCAGCACTGGTACTCTGGTGCTCTGATCCCAGTAGCAGCAGCACTGGTACTCTGGTACTCTGATCCCAGTAGCAGCAGCACTGGTGCTCTGGTGCTCTGATCCCAGTAGCAGCAGCACTGGTGCTCTGGTGCTCTGATCCCAGTTGCAGCAGCACTGGTGCTCTGGTGCTCTGATCCCTGTACCAGCAGCATGTCCAGCTGGAGCTTCCTGGCATTGTTGGGCTGTGGAGGTGCCCTCCAGGGCAGATGCAGGCTCAGAAGGGGACTCTGGGTTTCACAGCTCGCTCACTTCACACAAGCAAGCCCCTCTGAGGTGTGCAGGCAGGCACTGGGGATGTGTCCTGGTTTCCCTTGTGCTCTCCAGCTGTTGCAGAAGGTTTCTCCACTGGAGCCATCTGCAGCAGGCTTTGGGCTCACCAACTCCACAGGCTCAGCCCAGTACACAGGGATCCCCCTGAGGCTCTGCACCTCCCCACTGCTTTGGCAGAGGTCTGCAGGATGCAGCCATGGGGTGAAAACTGCAAATCCCACGAGGAAGATGAGATGGAGCTGTGTTGTCCTGTTGGGAAGCTGTAAACCCCGAAGCTCTGACAGACCCACAGTGTGATCATTCCTTGGCTGTTCAGTCACTGATGTGCAGGAGGCCAGGAGAGGCTGCCTGGCTGTCAGCCCCAGCCATTTGTGCTCTGTCAGCAAGAAACTGCATCTCCTCAGGAAGGCAGGAAAAGAAAGGTCAGCTCCTCCTCTGAGCAAGGCACTGACCTTGGCTTTAGGTGAGATGAAACCACCTTGGTTTTTATCCTCAAATGCTGCTTTACCTCCCCAATCTGAATTTCACCAACACTGCCCTGATGGCAACATTTAAACTGGCTAAAAACAGAAGAGATGAAAGAAATACTGAAAAGATCTCCTAGGAGAAGCCTCCTTGTACTTGCAGTTGCTGAGAAGGAGTGGGAGAGACTGAGTCTCTGGCAGGGCTGGCTGCAAGGACTGCCAAGAACAGTCATGCTGTACCTCACCAGGATCGTGACTGCTGCTCAAGCAGGAAAATCCAGTGCTATCAGCTGTGCACGCTCTGGAAACCAGTTCTTGTCTTTCCCTCTGAGCCTTGCCAAAGTGTGCTCCCTGGGAGAGGCTGCTCAGCATTGCTGAGGCTGGGGAATTTTACAATACATAAATCAGCTTCTGCCAGGAAAGGCAGAAAGCCTGGAGTGTGTCTTTTATGAAAGAAATTTCACCGCTTCTGATTGAGGAGTGCTGCTGCTTGGTATCAGCAGTTCTGCTCTGGATTGTTCATCTTGCCTCCATGGAACGGTGTTTTACTACTTAGGGCAAAAATCACTTGTATATACATTTTTCCCCTACTCTGCTGACATGGATGGTTAATATATGTAAATTGATGTGCCAGCCTGTATAAAGGCTGTTGTGATCAAGGTCAACCTAGGAATTTTCCTCCTCACTTTTCTGTGTGTTGTTTTTGCATTGAAGCTTGTTACCATTCAAGAGGGAATTGCTATTTTAATTCTGTGTTCACAAATTGCCTATTGACTCCAGCCATCAGCTGTCACATTTGGGGAACAGCTCAGAGCACTGCACTTGAATTACAAACCTAGTCTGCCCAGACAGGGCTTCACCAAGTCAAGCTGACCAGTGTTACTGCAGGACAGGCAAGAAGAGATAGAATCTGAAGCTGAGGCTGCTGCAATTCTCTTCAACTCCTTGCCCACACCAAGGTGTGTCTCTAAGCTGGTCCCAGACCTTGATAGGGAGCACAAAGCATATCAGGGAAGTGGAATAAATACTCCTCGTGTAATCTAGGCTGCTGGTGAGATCCCAGCTTGTCAAATGAAACCTCTGCAGGACAGACTACCCCATTCCCACGTCTGTTAAATGCCTGTCCTCTCTTTGATAGTGGTTGTGAAGGGCTTTTGACCATCTGCTAAAGGCCACCCAAACCCTCTCTTACACTGGGCTTGAGGAGGGACTGGGGCAACACCAGCTCATACAGATGATGCTGATCTGGTGAAGGTGTCCCTGCACACGGAGCAGGGGTTGGAACTCTGACCTTGAAGGTCCTTTCCACCCCAAGGTCATTTCATGATTCTGTGAGGATGTTCCTTTCAGCGCTGATGGCAGAACTGCACTCGTCGCTTCACCTTCCTTCCTCTAGAGGGGATTGTGCCACTGGGCATGGATGGCTCCGAGGGAACCTTAGGTGAGGTTCGAATTGCTGGATGCAGGGTTGGAAATGTGTTCCTGCTCATGGATCTGCTTATCCACAGCCCCATCCTGTCCTCTGCCTGGCACTTTCATGCTGCATTAAGCCAACACGTGGCAAATTCCTGTCCTCCAACCACACACAGGTACTCCTTTGATTTTACATACTGCCTTGGGATTCCATCTCTCCCATCTCTCTGCCACAGTGCACCAGGCTGGATGGAGGCAGTTTAAAGCTTGGGCTGTAACAAATACCAAATATCCAGGCTTTATGTTATCCCTGTTATCCTGGCTGTTCAAGCAGTGGAAAAGCCCTTTATGAGGAGGAAGAGCAGACTCGTGGTGCAGAGCTGGGACAGGGCTGTCTCTCACTGCTCCCCATACAGGTTGGCAACAGCCCACAGCTCTTTTTAATGGATCATGATAGGATTACACTTCCCCTGCCAGGAGTGGTTCCTTTGGCTGTGTTCAGTCCGGGCCAATTGTAACGTAATTAGCACATTCCCATCACAGCAGGAGACTGGAGACTTTCCCACCTCTGAAGCCTGAGCCTTCCTTCTCTGAGAGAAAGGTGGGTCTGGATTTGGCCCTGGCCCAGGTCAGGGTGTGCAGACGTTCTGGGGAGCTCTGAGTGCAGCCTGCTCCTCCCTGCATCACAGAATCATTTGGACTGGAAAAGACCTCCAAGATCCTTGAGTCCTGAGAGGTTTCTGTGGAGCTGGGGCAGCAGAGGTGCCTCTGAGAGATGTCCCAGAGCAGGGACAAGGAATTCCCTGTGTCCCTGTCCCAGTGGTCACCTGACTGATCATTAAAGAACACCCTGAGGGTGAGCTGGGGGAATTAAACTCCTCTTCCCTGCTTTGAAGTCTCACGCCCACACACTGGTATGGGATCTAAAAGTTAAGGACTATTGACTGTTCCAAATATTTCTCCTGATGCTGAGGAATGGGGAAGTGGAGGTGTCTTGTTGTGTAAGAGCATTTCTTCTGTTGTCATTTGTTCTTTGTTGGTTTTCTTTTTTCCAGTGAAAACTTTTATTAGTTCATAAAGGAGGTGAGTACTTGGTGTTGTTTTCATTAAAGCTGCAGGTCCTGAAGCAATGTAATCATGGGAGAATTTACTTTTTCAGTGGGTTTTTTTCTGGTTTGTTTTTTTCCAAGTTCTATTCCTTGTAGTTTTGGAGAACCAAGACTGAGCTGTATTTGTTTACAATTTTAAGGGCAACAAAAAATCCTCCTATTTATTACTTTGAAGCCAACCAAATGATTTTGGCTTTCATTTGTTTGCTTGGGGTTAGCAGCCTCTCTTTTCTGTGGAAAGAAGCAACATATTGCTTAAACATCCAATTTATTTTTTTCTGGAACAAAACAAAGGACAGTCAATGACAGGAGAGCTCCAGCTGAGATTTATAACTGGGTAATGAGAAATTGCTGAATAACGTGTTCGTTTTCTGCCACTAGATGGAAATAAATCTTCCCACTTTCCTCGGGCTCTGAGAGCACTGCTGTCCACTCCCAGCCTCCAACCCCGGAGTGGAGGATTCTCCAGGGTGCCATGTGCTTCCCTGGTGCACGGCAACCTCCAGGCTGGCTTTAATGGCTACAGGACCATTCCCTGGCTGCTGTGGATGAAGGATCTCCATGCAAGGTGCCCCCAGAACTGCTGATGTGCTGTTCAAAGGGGAGGGGATGATGTGAGCCACTCCAGTGTTTGCTGTGGCAAGGACAGCAATGAGTTAATCACAAATAGCCCCGGGTTGGCCTGTGAGCTTTACTGCTGGATAGAAACAGCTTTTCCCAGAGCAGCAGGCAGGGCCTGGCTCCCAAACAATGCCGGGCAGTGTGTCCGGGCTGCAGCCCAGGTGAGCACACCTTGCTGGGGACAAGGACTCCCCCCCAGGGAAACGCTCTCTGGCAAGGACAGCGCCGTGCAGCTGGCCTGGGGAGCCAGAGGAAACACAGGCCCTGCAAACAAGGGGTTTTATTGTGTTGATGCTGGCAGTGAAATGCTTTTAAAAATTTTTTTTAAGTTTTTTTTGGTTTAAGCTAAATCAAATTTGGTGTATGGGGTGAGCAGTGCTGGCTGGCTGCCAGCTGCAGCCTGCTAGCATCACATGTGCCAGCTCAGAGCAAGAAAAATCTGAATCTGTCTCTTGCCAGACTCTGCTCTCCTGTACAGGAGATTTCTGCAGCTCCCTGCTTGAAATGCAGAGCCTGAATTGCCACAGAGAGGACAAAATTTAGGTAAAGGACTAAGGCAAACTTTTCAGCCAGGGGGAAACCTCAGCGGCACCGAGGTTTGTGCAGCCCCGTCTGTTCCCTCAGCCTGCATGGATGGGCAGAGAGGGAGACAGATTTAGGGTTTTTTTTTCCCAGCCCCGAAATTCTGTCACCTCCAGGATGGAGTTAACAGCAGCTTTCTGCATGTATTGCCTATATTCCCTTAAAAAAAGGGAAAAAATGCTTTGGGGGAAAGCTGTCAGATCTGCAAAGGACACTGCTGAGGTTAAACACGAGCTCAGTGCTGTGAGCACGGGGCTTTGGTTTAACATCCCTTTTCTCCTGAGATGCTCTTCCCACTAAATGTCAGTGTAAAAAGCCCTGAGGTGTGACATTCAGAGTGTTGAGCTGATGGAGAGCCAAAGTTCTCCCAGGCCTGGATCCTTGCTCTGGTGTGGACCAATAGCAGAAATCAGGGAAAAAGGAGAAGAAATTGTGAATGAACCCTCCACTAATGTATTCTTGCAGCTTCCATCACTGAAAACAGAAGTAATCATCTGGATTTCCATGTTCAATACCAAGACCTGTCCCGCACAAATTTACCCAATTCCTTTTTTTTTTTTTTTTTTTTTAGTTTAGATTTTGAGGCTTAACACCCAGCACTGATGATTTGCACAATTTAATTTTATGCAGCTGAAGGGGAAAAACCCTCCTCCCAAGGAGTTTTTCTCCAGGCAGCTGACTCATTTCATGAGCTTGGCCCTGGTCCTTGCAGGGAAAACAGCCACTCCAGTCACCTCCTGTATGGCAGCTGCAGGTTTACAGTGGTGCTCTGTCCTCTCAGGAGAATTTCCAGTCCATCTCCCTGCCCATCATCCTCAAGGCAGCTTTCCAAGCACAGCTCCATCCTCAGCAGCCCCGCATGTCCCTGGCTGCTGTGCCCTCACTCTGCTCCCTTCACTTTCCCAGGCTTGAGATGGGGAGATAATATATTTTTAGTAGCTTCTCTTCTTTTTTTGTGTGTGTCATAAGTAGAAACATTAATGTCTAATTCAGAGGGCATGTTTTACAAGGTTATTTATGGGAGAAATAAGCTTTTTTCCTCCTTCGTTTTTCATGGAAGAAGCTTAAAGTGCTGAAATCCTTTACCTTGTGGAAGAAGCTGGCAAGAGCTGAAATCCTTTACCTTGTTACTCTCAGGACTGGAGCTGAGTGTTTTGGTTTTTTTTTTAAGGAAGATAGTCATTATCCAATGATTGAGTACAGTTATTATCCAATGATTAAACCAGCAGCAGCTTCTGCAAAGCTGCAGCAGCGCAATGGGATGGGCAGATCAGGGGAGCTGTCCCACTGTGTCCATGGCAGGAATGAAGGATGCTGCAGCAGGGCAGGGACCAGCCCAGCCTGCCCGAGTCCCTCTGGCTGTGCTGGCACGGACAGCCCGGAGCGGCTCCAGGAACCTTCCCGAGCACACAAGGGGAGCCTGTTCTGCCTTCCCGGCCCGGCCCGGCAGCGGTACAGGAGGGAGGGAGCTGCTCCGGGACAGCCCGGATAGAGGGAACCTTGTGGGCACAGCCCGTCCTGCAGGTCTGGGACAGCCCGGATAGAGGGAACCTTGTGGGCACAGCCCGTCCTGGTGCCCCGGGATTGCCTGGATAGAGGGAACCTTGTGGGCACAGCCCATCCTGGTGCTCTGGGACAGCCCGGATAGAGGAGCCCTGTGGGCACAGCCCGTCCTGGTGCCCCGGGACAGCCCGGATAGAGGGAACCTTGTGGGCACAGCCCGTCCTGGTGCCCCGGGACAGCCCGGATAGAGGGAACCTTGTGGGCACAGCCCGTCCTGCTGCTCCAGGACACCTGGATAGAGGGGACCTNCCCATCCTGGTGCTCTGGGACAGCCCGGATAGAGGAGCCCTGTGGGCACAGCCCGTCCTGGTGCCCCGGGACAGCCCGGATAGAGTGAACCTTGTGAGCACAGCCCGTCCTGGTGCTCCAGGACAGCCCGGATAGAGTGAACCTTGTGGGCACAGCCCGTCCTGCTGCTCCCCTGCTGTTTGCCTTGGACGGCAGCAGCGGCACCGAGGTTTGTGCAGCCCCATCTGTTCCCTCCTCCAGCGACAGAGAGCCGAAGGAAAACCAGCGTGCCTGCAGCTACAGCGGTGCCTTTACCCCGTGTGTCCTGCTCCTTCGGGCGCTGGCCACTCCGTGCTGCAATTCCCGAATCCCCGAACCTGGTGGTTGGATTTAGCAGCATTTATGGGATGGAGGAATGGAAGCCTGGAAGTCTGTGCTGATGGAGACAATGGCAAACTCAGTGCGTGCTGATGAATTGCTGCTACAGAGGAGCTAATTAAAGACAGCAGTTAGTTTATTGATGCTTTATTAGACTTTAAATTGAAGCAGAACCTCTTTAGCTTTTTATCTTGAGGTGATAAAATTTCCTTCCCTGCCCTCACACCCATCCTCTCCACAGTCTCTTTCAGAAGGTTTATTTTGTGTTTCTGAGGTTTGGTCCCCTGTGCCAGGCAGTATTTTTCACTCCTGATTTAACTGATGGGAGTGTGATTGCACAGGAATCTGACAGTAGAGATGGATGTGATTAACTCTCTCCACATCCCAGTTCCTCTGCCTTTTGCTTTGCTGGTCACTTTCAGGTCAGCTCTGGCCTTGCAGAAAGTTCTTCTAATCATGGGAACGCTGAGTGGTCGCTGAGGCAGGTGCCAGTGCCTGGAGGCAGATTTTAGGGGTGGTGTCAGTGTCAGCTGGGCTCCAGCAGAGCTCCAGGCTCACCAGTGCCAGATCCTGCTATTCACAGCCCGTGCTTCTCCATCCAACCTCTCCGGTGGCTCCTGCACAGAGGGAGGGCTCAGGCTGCTCTGACCCCTTTCAGCAAGTGCTGGCCACGGTGTTGGACACATCCCAACCTGTGGAAAGGCAGGGAATCCTCGGGGAGGAAGATGGGAAGAAGGCACACGGCTTGCGTTGGGGAATGGCACATTTTGAACCCCTGCAGGAAAGTTACAGAGTAGGGAAGGAACCGCTCTGTCCATCTCAGGCCGTGTGTGCCTGTGTCCCGGCAGAGGGGACACTGGCAGCCAGCCGGGAGCATCCCGGCACCTTCCCGGCTCCAGCCGGCAGAGCAGGGCTCAGATTGCAGCAGGCTCCTCCTCCGGAGCCTGCCGGGAGGGAAGGAGAGGCGTGGAGCTGCAGTCAGCGATCCGGGCTGCCTCACCTGCGCCGTGCCCGCGCCGGGAGCAGCATCCTCCGAGCCCGGCATGGAGAGCCTGGGCAGCGGCCTGAAGAAGAAAGCCACGGAGCACCACTACAGGGCCGAGGTGATGATTGCTGGAGAGCAGCTCAGGTAGGAGTCCTGGGGTCCTCCTGCAGCCCTGGGCAGGGCTGTACCCGGGGCTCGGGGCTGTATCCCGTGAGCAGCAGGCTCCAAGCTTCATCCTTGAGCAAGCTCTTTCCCCCAGTGCCGGTGTCCCCCTCTCCAGTACCTGCTGATCCTTCCTTTGGTTCACCCACCAAAAGGGTGCTGAACCAGCTCCTTTTCTGTTATACCTTGTCCTGCTGCTCCTCTCTGGTGTCTCCCACCCTTCACCCCCAGGTTCCAGGGGACTGATGGGTGAGTTTAGATGGCAACAGAATTTTTTGTCCCTCTCCACCTTCCCCGAAGCACGGAGAGCGATGTGGTGGCACTGAGCAGCCCCCACGAGGTCCTTGATCCTTGGCTGGATGAGGACAGCAGCGTTTCTGGGGATGCTCAGACTTTTGGGGTGACTTGGAAGGGCACTCCATGGGTGCCATGTGTCTGAACTGGATCTTCCCTTTCCTGAAAGTCTCTTTTGGGAACTTCTGGTGGTCTGCAGTCTCAGTTCTTCAGCAGCTTCTGAGGTTTTTCTTCTTATGAAGACAGAAATCCATTCTCCTATGCAATGTGTGGCAGAGAAAATGTGTTCCTTGTGTATGTGAGGTCAGAACTCCCTCCTTGCTTCCAAACATCTGACTGTGGCCTTTCCTATCTCTAGAGCAGAGTTTGCTTGTTGGTATCTGGAGCCAGTCTGGTCTGTTTTGAAATGTGGGTGGAAAATAGGAAATATATCCTTGATAATGTAAATAGCCTAGAGCCTGAGTGTGATCAGATCCCTAAAATTAGCTTGGTGTAGGTATGTTGTTCATTCTCAGTGAGCACTGTTAGCTTTAGCTTTATTATTTGTACTATCAAGGAATGATAACTTCCAGCTAAGGATTGGGGCCACATCTTGAAAATACAGCCAAGGGACAGAGCATTCATATTTATATTTTCACTATTTTATTCATCTGGAATGACTGAATTGCCTGGTGTAGCCTGGGCCAAAGGAAGGGGTTAGGTATTCAGAGAGAAAATAAAATAATCAAGCTCTGTGCTAAAACTATCTTCTGTATGTGAGAGGTGATGTGACTTCCCTGAACCTGTTGCAGGACAGGAGCAGATCAGACTCTGGATCATTTGGTGATTGTGACTGTAAGCAGGAGAAGAGAATACAGTAAATTTCTTTGTGAACAGAACTCTTCCAGTACACTGCACACTGGGCTAAAGTTGAATAGACACCACAAAGTTTATGTAGTTTTGGGGATATCCATCTTTTTTTTTTTTTTCTTCATTTTTTTCCCCCGTAGCTGCAGTGCCTTGAAGTTTCCTGGTTTAGGGAGCTCCCAAAATCTGAGAGTTCACAGTGAGGGAGAGGAGGGTCCTTTTGCTGGGGCTGGGCACACAGCAGTTGCATCCTTCTGCTTTGGTCTGGGCAGGAGGCTGTTCCCAGGGCAGAAGGATGGGAAGGAGCTGTTGGTGTAAAACCTGGGGAGGAGGGTGAGGGGATGGACACCAGCCTGGAGCTGGGCTGCTCCTTCCACTGAACCTCTGGCTGGAAGGAGAATGGGGTGAGACAGAACACACAGAGTTTGAATTTCTCTCCTGTGTTTTGGGGATCTCACAGCCTGGCAGGTGAGGAGTTAGTGGTGTGGATCTACCTGGGACGTGGATAGCCAGTGGAGAGCAATGGGGAAACTGAGGCAGAGAAGCTGGGTGATGTGTCAGACAACAGCAGATGGACAGGCCTAAATGTCCACGTTGTCCTCCCCTGCTTTTCCCCAGATGTGGAATACAGAGGCATGGAAAGGAGCCTTGCAGCTGCCCTGACTCAGTAAACCTCCATCAGCAAATAACGCTGCTGTATCCACATGAAACATCAAACATTTGTTTTTCCCTGCTCCCCGCTTCCTGCCCTGCCTCCCCACTCTTACATTAAATCAAACAAACCTTTGCTCCATCTTTACAGTTCTTTGGCTTCCCAGCAAGTTTGCAAAATCCCTCAGAGTTTGGTTTGGCCAGAGGGGTGAGTCTGTTCAGTGTCAGGATGTGTTTCCCAGCCAGGAATAGCTGCACAAGCGAGGGCTGGAGGAATGCTCGGTGAGGATGGCTGGGAATGAAGCAGATCCTGAAGGAATCAGTGGGAGATTGGCCAGGGTGGTTTGGGTTTGCCTGTCTGCCAGGGTCCCTCTGCTTCAACAGCTGCCTGGTCCAGGGAAGGGGAAAAAAGAATTTTATATTTTGAGTCTCTCTCCACTAGAAAGACAAAAAATAAAAATTTTCACTGGTATTTTGGCTTTGAGTCTGACAGAGCTGCTGGCTCGGGCTCGTTCCTCACGTCTGCTGTCATTCCTCTTGTGTCAGACGTACAAACTTGCATGAAAATCCCATCAGTTTTACTGGGCGTTGTGTATTCCTGGGTGGCATTCTCTGAGAGAGGCCCAATTAGTCACTTCTAATTGCAACAAATGGCTTATCTACACAGAGAGGTTCTGGAACAGCTTCCTTGCTTTGCATTCACACCCTGCTGTAATCGGAGTTCCTCAAGTATGGACAAGCCCTGGTGCACTCTTGTCTGGGTATTCCCATGGTCAAGAGAACCAGCTGTGCTCTAATAGCTCTGTTAAGCTGCATTAATCACTCCTAAATAAAAAATATACCCAGTAAATTTATGTCTTGCACAGAAAAAGTGTGAGGAGAAGGAACCTTTTTTCCTACAAAGAATAAAATTGCAATTTTTGCCACGGTACAAAACTTTCAGAGCTGAGGAGTGTTTTATTTGGATACTCAAACTGCAATGCAGTTAAATAAAGTGTTCACGCTTTGATGCTCTGGAAATTTGGCTCACTAAAGGTGTGTGGCTGAACATGCCAAAATTTGTGTTCTTGCCCAAAAGTCATTTGTCTGAAGGAGGTTTGGTGCTTCTCTGTTGGACTTGGATCTCTTGTGGTGAGAATGACTTCCATGAGGAATCATGGAATCATGCATGCTCCATCTAGCAGTGAACGTTATTCAAAGATGAAACTTCATGATCAGAATGACCTTAAAAAACTAATTATTAAATTTCTAGCACTGGTGAAAGGGAGACTGGGAAGTAGACTTGTGCTTGCTAGGATTTCATTTGGAGATTTAAGTCTTCCTATACTTACACTTAAATACAAGGAAAACAAAACATCTCAGTACACTTTGGGCTGTCACAGGCGTGCAAAGCCCTCCCTTGTCCCCAGAGGTACTGGTGCTGTCTCAGACTTGGGGTGGTGCAAACCTGGGTTTGCTGAGTGTGTTTAGAGCAGCTCTTTTTCCTGAATGTGCCTCTCCAGCAGCAGCTGCTTTGCAGAAATGCTCCTGTGTCTGTTGCTGCCTTTCAGTGAGCATTTAATTGTTTGTTGTTTTGGTGGGGGCTTTTTTTTTATTTGTTTATTTTTTGTTTGTTTGTTCCTGTGAAGACAGGAACAGAAAAGATCTTTTGGATGATGCATCTTTCCAAGGCCACTCATTTGTACTTATCTGCTGTGGGAATGTGCACTGCAATTAATATCCTTGAAAGATCCACCTTGTCATTTGAGATGCTCAAGGTCTGTTTACATGGGAGGTGAGGGAGAGTTTATTCCTCTTCTCTTTGGATGTCCCTTTCAATAAGGTTACCCAGGATGAATAATGATGGCTTTGTAGTGACCTTGACAAAGAAACAATTTGCTTACCCAACACAACCTACCCAAAGCAAACGCACGTGGAGGCTCTGCCTGCCAAGCCAGGAGTGTTTCATAAGAGCCCATTCTCATGTTCCAGCAAGTGTTTTATCCTGACCTTATCCTNATCTGGAAGCATGATTAGAACCCACTCAAGTTTTCACCAGCTTTGTTTTTGTAACATCACACAAGAGCTGTGTTACATCCTGTGGCTGAAGGACAAAGTTTGTCTCTTCAGGGTTGACAGGAAACAGTAAACAAGAGGAAAGTGAAAAGTCCACAAGGACACTCGAGCAGAGGCTCTTCCTCTCCCCTGAGTCTGCATGACAGAGGGAAAACTTGTCACAGGCTCAAAACAGC
>WEIU01006558.1:452045-466206 GCA_013389925.1 Aegithalos caudatus | reverse complement strand
GTGTGTGTGTGTGTATATATATATAAATATTCTTTACAGATGCCTGTAGACTCCTGATGGCAATAGAGCACTCTTGGAATATTTCTTATCTTTCCCAAACATTCCTCTAAAGTGCCTTCCCACTTGCTGATTGGGAAGGAGAGAAAATATAAATATTGGCTGTGTCTTCCCCCAGAGGTGGGGAGCCTCAGCAGTCTCTGCTGACTGTGTCTGGTTGCATTTTGACAGTGGACCATGAAATAAAGGAAGAAAAAAGACAAAACCTCTAAAAATAGCAAGGCAGCTGTCTGTGGGCTGTTCTTTCTGGGTGAAATCCATCTGCAGAACGAGTGCTGGTCACATGTGGGAATCAGCCCTCCAGGTAAAGACTGAAATGCTTTATTAGGATATTTAGTTAGGATATGGACCTCAGGATTTGAGGGAGGTCTGTGCAAGGCAAGGCCAAGAGCTGGTTCTGCATGAATCTTTAATTTAGTATTTTAATTAGCAGGAAGGTCTGAAAACTTCTGTCAACTTCTCAGCATTAATTGCAACAATCAATCACTAATTATTCCTCCAACAAAAGTTTTATGGTAGAACATCTAGGAACTTAGTATTTATAAATCTTACAATAGATGATAATCCATTATTAGCTGATAGTTTTTTAGGGTATTTAAATTTTTTTGGGGGTACCTAAAAGTGCTGTCCAACAGGCATAACTTTTCCAAAAAGAACAGAAGAACTTGAGGCATGAAATAATAAAAGGCTGCAGTGTTTAATGCCTTAGTAAAACTCACTGGCCTGGGGCAAAACTGGGAATTGCAATGAATAATTTGAAACAAAAACCATCCTGGAGTTACAGAGATGTTTAATTAATATCTCCCCTCAGAGCCTGCTGCACACACCGGGCATTTTCCAGCACTGGTGTTTTGGGAACAGTCATGGCTGCAGGGCAAAAGTTTGGCCCCTGGACAGATCTCCTGCCAAACTGGGCTGGCTTTGGCTGGAGCACAGAGGAACTCTGTGCCTTGTGGCTCACTCAGTTGTTAAGGTCCTTTTGAAAGTCAAAGCTGGGCTCACCTGAGCAGCCCTGCCCCGTGTATCCTCCCATCGGAGCTGCAGAGCAGCCACAACATCGGGGTTGTCGGGACAGGAGGATTGTTGTGGGTAAACTCTGTCCCAGTCAATCCCAGCTGGAATCAGAAGATGTCAGGGCTGTTGTCCACTGCTGCTGTGGGTTAGTGGGTACGTGGATTAGGTAATGCTGGGATGCACCTGGCACTGTGCTTGGACAGAAGAAAGGAGGGCTCCTGTTACTGCTCCCACCTGGAGTTAGGAGCAAGGCTCTGTCCTGGGGCAGCTTTATTCCTGCTTTCGTGGCCATGGGGAAGTAGAACTAGACACAGAATCATGCCAAGATAATAAATAAATTTATGAGTTTTGTCTCCTCTTCACCCCCTTTGGTTGGCTGCTGTGGATTTTAGAGGCTTGTTCAGAATGGAAAGACACATGTGGGTCACACTACATCTGCTCAGGCAACCTGAGTGGTGGCAGGGGTGATGCCTTGGGGAGGCTGACCTGAAACAGAGACTGGACAGAGCTAGAGAATAAAGTAGGGATTTATTGAAAGGCCTTTAGGGTACACCTTGGGCAGGACAAGAGCCTGGCCAGGGCTACACCCAGGGTGGACCCAAAATGGTCACAAAATGGATGAGCAGTCACAAAGTCTTACATTTTTATAAGTTTTGATCCATTTGCATATTGGAGTTTAATTGTCCAATTACAGCTTCAGGTCGTGAAGTCTCATCCTTCTTGTTTTCTTTCTTCAGTCCACTGTTGTTTGTGCTTTTGGGCCTGAAAGTTGTCCTTGGTCTCCAGCAGGAAAAGGATTTGTTTTGTGTCCCTGCTCTGTGAAGGGAGCTCACCAGCCCTTGATATGAGGCTCAGAACTGCACCCCTGGGCAGCACAGAACCTGGAAAACATGACAGCTAAAACTTAAGTCATCTTATCTTTCCCAAACATTCCTCTAAAGTGCCTTCCCACTTGCTGATTGGGAAGGAGAGAAAACATAAATATTGGCTGTGTCTTCCCCCAGAGGTGGGGAGCCTCAGCAGTCTCTGCTGACTGTGTCTGGTTGCATTTTGACAGTGGACCATGAAATAAAGGAAGAAAAAAGACAAAAATTCTAAAAATAGCAAGGCAGCTGTCTGTGGGCTGTTCTTTCTGGGTGAAATCCATCTGCAGAACGAGTGCTGGTCACATGTGGGAATCAGCCTTCCAGGTAAAGACTGAAATGCTATATTAGGATATTTAGTTAGGATATGGACCTCAGGATTTGAGGGAGGTCTGTGCAAGGCAAGGCCAAGAGCTGGTTCTGCATGAATCTTTAATTTAGTATTTTAATTAGCAGGAAGGTCTGAAAACTTCTGTCAACAATCAGGAGGAGAGAAGGGAGTGGTGGAGAGGCTCCTTGGGATTGACTGGTGCAGCCTGGCAGCTCCGAGGGGTTTGGCTGAGCTGATCCAGCACACCCAGGGTGGTCTGTGCAGGCTGGACCCCAACCCCCAGAGATGCCAGCAGTGCCTTTCCCTGCAGGCTCCGTCTCCACGACGGGAAGCTGATCAAGGACAGGCGGTACCACCTGCGCACCTACCCCAACTGCTTCGTGGCCAAGGAGCTGACGGACTGGCTGATCCAGCACAAGGAAGCGCCCGACCGCGAGACCGCCATCCGCCTGATGCAGAAACTGATGGACCACTACATCCTCCACCACGGTCTGTGTGCCTCCTGCCAGCCCCACCGAGGGGCTCTGTGTGGCTGTCACCCCCTGTGTGCCTCGGCCCAGCTGCCAGCAGCGTGGTCAGGTCCCTGTGTGCCACCCTGCCGTAGGGGAGGGCTCCTGGAGAAGCTGGAGGAGGTCGGATGGGGCTGGGGTTGTGTGGAGCTGTGGTGCTTTAGGCGGTGTGGCAGTTCCCTGTTCAGCTGAGAAGGGCTTTGTCATAACAGGACACAAAATACAGATGCTTGACTCCAGTCCACAGGCACGAGGACATCAGGAGGCCTTATTTACAATTCATGCAGCCTTTTTATAGCATGCTGTGCTAAAAAGGCACATTATTGGTCCATAGGATTAACACCTCTCTCTGTTGGTTAAGTAACAGAAATAGCAAACAACACCTGGGAGAGAGGTTGTTATGGGAAATTAAATATTGTTTATACAAAGTTGTTTTGGAAAAGGAGGAAAACAATTGAAAGTTTCCTTTGGGAAGAGCTAGCAATTCCCAGGCTCAGAAATATCGAGCCCACAGGGCTTGGGCTGTGCACTGGTAAAATGATGTCTAAAGGGGCCCCTCTTTGAAAGCAAGCCCAGTCACACCTGGCCTGTATTCCTGTACCCAGCCAGGTGGATGTTTGTACAGCAGCTGCCCTGGCTCGTGTTTGTGTCACACAGAAATGGAGGCTGAATTACACCACGTGCTTCACATCTGCAGGAAAATTCCTTTCCTTACCAGAAGTGTTTCTTAGTTTGCCTATGATGGGACAAATAGGGCTGTGGAGTCCAGATCACTCCAAGGAAAATTTAATTTGGCTTTTGTGAACTTAGAGCTGAAGGAATCCTGCCTCCCTTGAGATTTAAGTGTGTGCTGCCAATACAAAGGCTTGTCTGTGGAACCTAGTTTAAAAAGAAATTTAAAAAGGAAGGAAAGCGTGGAGAAAAAGCAGCTTGATGCTTAAGCCCAGATCTTAGCAGTATTCAGGTTTTTTTCCTTTTAAAAAATTCCTTGGAACTTTCAGTAGTTTTGAATTAACTCAGGTCACATACTGAACTCTGTGCTGCAGAGCAAGGTCCAGCCCTTGGTCCTGATATAACAACAGAAAAAAAGTTGTGCTTCAGATGGGCAAAAAGCAATTCCTGTCCACGTGGTTTTCAGCCCCAGCCAGGAACAAAAGACCCAGATTGTCAAACAGCCCTGGGACACCTCTGCCATCGGGAAGGGCTGTGGCTGAGCTCTGCTGCCCCCAGGGCTTTGGGAAGCCTGGAGCTGGGGGCTGGTTTGTCACACCAGGATGTAGCTGAGGAGACAGAAGCAGATGATGACCACACCAAACCAAACCCTCTCCTCCCCCCTCTTCTCTGGGGTCCAAAAATAGCTGCCTTTGACCACTGCAATGCAAACACTCCCTGTTGCCATCTGCTGCTTGCTGAGGGTTTACATTAAACTGCCTTGAGTAAAAATAAACTGCTGCTGGGCTTTAGCACAAAAAGCTGAAGCAGAGAGTTCTCAGTTAACCATTAACACTTACTCCTGATTATTTTTCCATCTCTCCAGCTGACAGTTTCAAATAAATCCATTAGTGAATTAAACCTGTGCAGTGCTGGGTACCAGCACTGTTTTGATTGCTTATCAGGACATGTCCCTCCTGCTCCTGTGACAATTCCTGGCAGGACACAGAAATTGACTTTCCAACTTGCCTCGTGTCCATTAATTTTGTTATTGCTGTGGAAAGAGGGCTGCCAGATAATGCAGCACAGTGCTGGGTGCTTGGCAATTGTCTGGCTGAACTGTTTGCCCTCTTCTCCCCTGGCATCCAGATAATTATCCCATGAAAATCATCGTGCTGCCTCTTAATTGTCTGGTGTGCTTTGAGCTTTGGTTCTATTACATTCTGGAAACACATTGAAATTGGTCTTTAAATAGGGAAACTGCTTTGGTTTTCTATGGACACAGACCTCTAGGATTTTTTGGTTCTATTCCTGGTTGCAGTGGCTTTGGAATAGTTGCTCCTTGGAATGATGAGGCTGCAAACTTTCACTGTTAAAACAACCTTCTCCTCCTGCCCTCGTGCTGGGTGAGTCACAGGCTTTAGAGTCCTGATTGCATCTCAGACAGCTGCTCTGCAGGAATGATGAACCCGAGATAATCTGACAAGTTTTGGCATTTTGCTGCTCACCTGAAGGGGAAAGTGGCTTTGCCTGTCTACTCAGATGGATGAAAAAGTGTTAAAATTTTCACAAGAAGTATCTTGAATCTTTTGAATTTCACTCTAGTGGATGATGTTACTTTAGTGAGGAAGCATTTGTGTTTTTTCTTTTTCCCTTTGACTGATTTTCTTTATTTTCCAGGCATATTCCTTATTCTTTTGTTGTTGTTGTTGTTGTTGGGGGTTTGTTTTTACCACTTGAATTTCTTCTTCTTACTTCAGATGGGTGTACCCAAAGTCTGACTTTTAAGAGCTGAACTTTTAAGAATTTTGGGCTGGGATTTTTTGTCTTTGTTTTAGGTCTTTGAGGGTTTATTTGTACTTGTAGTCTAGGAGTCTGTTTCAGGCAGGTTTATCTCACAACTGTATCCCAGATATTTACCTGCTAAAAGCTACATGAACTATAAAACTGTGCACTTACAGTCTGTGTGCCCATCCCCAAGATGAATCTGATTTAATTATTTTCATACAAATATAATTATTCCAGTTGCATTGCACCTGGCTTTGAAGGAAATTTTCTCTTGAGGTCAGTTTGCCATGCAAATGAATTGGGCAGGGTTGGCACAAAATGAAGTGGAAAAGTTTGTGTAGTTTCTTATTTCTTTAGCTTGTGAACACTTTTGGCAGACAGAGGTGATTTTATGGGGTGATTTTATGAGTGCAGTGTGTTTGTTTTTTTTTTTTTTTTGCTCTGTCCTCCAAGTCTGCTTACATGTGGCTGTAGCTCTTAAAAAAAAGTTGATAAAGGCAATTCTGTTCATCCTCTTCTAGTCTAAATCAAAACATCAATACTTAAATGAAATGCTTCTTTCCAATGAATATTTTAGTATGTGGACCAAAATGCAGACCCCAGCTCCAGCTTTGCCAAGGTCTGTACTTTGGGGTTGGCCTCTCCCAGCAGCATGAGCTTCAGGCACTCATGAGCAGGTGATTTTTGGGGACACAGGGCTCGGATGCCAAACGTTCCATGGGACGAGGGGCACAGGGAAGGACATGGCATGAAACCCTCACAGCTCTGAGCCTGGAGCCAGCACCCTGCTGAGCCTGAGCCGTGTGTCCATCAGGAACTGAGCTCCCTGCCTGTGTCCTTGCAGTCTGTGACGAGCACTCGGATTACAAGGATGCCAAGCTGCTCTACCGCTTCCGCAAGGACGACGGCACCTTCCCCCTCAGCAAGGACGTGAAGGTGTTCCTGCGGGGGCAGAGCCTCTATGAGAAGTACGTGAGTCCTCCCCTGCCTCTGGGGCCCTGGGGCTGTGCCCTGCTGGCCCTGCTGGCTGCTGCTGCCCTGCAGCTGGGAGCCACAGCTCCTGCTGCCTCTGCTTTTCCTTCTCCGTGCTCCCTGCTGTCCCACTGGGAAATGCTGCTTCCTCAGTCACAGCCAGAGTTCTTGGGGGTGGGACAGGAGTTTTGCTGTGAACTCATGGATGCTTCCAAGGGCTCCATCCCACCTGCAGGATCTGGGATCTGGTACAGGGAAGTGCAGTCTGAGTGCTCTTGGGATGAGCATATCCAGTGGCCATTCCCAGCACTCTTCCAGCTTCCTCGTGCAAGCTGTATTAGGATTTAGGTCCCACCAAAGTCAGCAAGGTACGGGAGATTTCAGGACCCTCATGGGTCTGGGTCCCTGCCCCTTGCTCAACCTATTTGCAAAATTTCTAATGGGAAAGGTTATTCTCAGAGAGTAGAGGAAACTCCCTCCACCTCCAAGTGTTTTCTTTGTGTTGATTGCTTCTGGTTCTAAATCCAAACCATCTTCCCAGATTTAACCCCAGCCCACTCTCTGGACCTGTTTCCTTTATCAGCCTCTTCACAGCCTCACATCCTCCCTCCCTGGCACTGAGTCACAGCCTGGCCCTGAAGGAGAGCCCTCCATGGTGGCCGGGGTGTGTCCCTGCCCCAGGTGTGCATCCCTTGTACCTTGCTCTTGATCCGCAGCAGTGACCGTGGGATGGGAGAGCATCCCGGCAGTCCGAAGGCTGAGCCGGCTGCACCCTCTCGTGGAGACACTGGATTTAGCTCTCACACGCTGCCAGTGGAGCACCTGCTGACTGAAACCCACCTTGTCCTTGCGTTTGGACTGTCTGCCATGTGTTACCCACGCTTGCTTGGCTTTCCCTGTGATCTTTAGCTGAGCTCACAGCCCGACTGGCTTTGCTGGAGCTGCTGCCTCTCTGTGATGAAGATTTACAAAGGTGCCCGACTGCTGCTCCGTGCTCCTCCCTCCCTTCCCGCTGCTCCCCGGCAGGAATGTTCTGGCTGCAATGCTTTGCCTGCTTCTCTCGGCCCTGCTTCACCCGGCTGCAGCTCCCGTGGGGATTGGCAGGGATGCCTGGCATCACGAGAGCCTTGTCCCACCTCTGCCAGGCTGGTGAGCGTGGAAGAGTCAATCCTGAAGGTGAGGGAGGAGAACTCTGTGAAGTACCAGAGGACTTTCCTGGGCTCTGAGATGATCGACTGGCTCATTCAGGAGGGAGAAGTGGAGAACAGGCAGGAAGCAGTGGAGCTGGGACGGGCACTGCTGGAGCATGGGATCATTCAGCATGGTGAGCCAGGCTCTGTGGAGCCGGGGTGGAAGGCAAGGGATGAGCGTGGCTGTGAGAGGAACAAATCCCCATTCATGCTATGCAACAAGTGCTGGTCAAGTGCCCACTTGGAAATGGCAATGGAGCCTTTTAGTTCTATGTTTGGAGCTGGTGACCTTTGAAACTGGAGCAATCTTTTACCATCCACAAAGGCTTTGAGATGAAATCTGAGCTCTTGCTCTTCAGCTCTTCAAAGCCACCGGCCACAGGGATGGGCTGCACCCCGGGTTTGGAGGGCTGGGGCGTGAGGATGTAATGTTAACTCCT
This sequence comes from Aegithalos caudatus, assembly GCA_013389925.1. Lineage (NCBI taxonomy): Eukaryota > Metazoa > Chordata > Aves > Passeriformes > Aegithalidae > Aegithalos > Aegithalos caudatus. The sequence continues at coordinate 458,391 of WEIU01006558.1, read as the reverse complement.
CTTGGCTGGAGATCATATCCATCTGCTATAATTAAACTTCCAATTCGGAAGGCAGGGAGCCCTCTGAGCGTCTTGGGACAGGGGCAGGTGGAGGGCTGTGACACACAGTGCACCCCTGGCACCTCTTGGGGGGGTGGCCCTGCTGTTCCTCCCTCCCAGCATCCCCAAACAGGCAGAAAAGCTGCAGCAGAGCACAGGGGCATTAAAAGCAACTCATGAGGGTCCCTGAGGATATTTGCCATACATTTTTCCACCCCCTCAGCCTCTCCCTCCTGCCCTGTTCTCTCCCAGTCTCCAACAGGCATCACTTCTTTGACAGTGACATCCTCTACCACTTCTGGGTCAACTTCAGGCGGCGGCGGCGGCTCACGGAGCTGCTCAGTGAGAACTCATCCCGTGCCCTCTCCGAGAGCCCTGACAGCCCCTTCTGCCTTCGCAAGCTCAACCCAGAGCCAGGCAACACCAGCTTCCTCTCTGGTAACCCTGGGTGTGAAAGCAAGGCTTGCATTGCCAGGGTATCCCAGGGATGAGGGGGTCGCTCCAGCAGAGTTTGAGAGGTTCCTCTGGGCATCCCATGAAGTGAACACCCATCCCAGTGGTTTGTGGTGGATGTCACAATGCAGTGACAATCTCTAGCACAGCTCCCTGTCCCAGGAAAATATCTCAGCATCAGATCAGCTCTTGATCTTTCTCTGAAGCTGGTTTTACTCTTTCTAAGCTCAAATGCCTTCTGCAGTGCACACATACTTTTCAAGTGTAGGTCAGGGTTGGAGGGAAGTTTGTTATTTTAAACTGCTCTGTTTTTTCATGGAAAAAAAATTGTGTGCCTCTTTCAGTCCAGACCAACAAGGAGATCAAAGTTGTCTCAGCAGTTCGAAGGAGCAGCATCACCTCCCTCTCTGGAAACTCCAACGCCTACTTCAGTGCTCCTCCTACCTTGGTATTCCCTCCTGTGGCTGAGTGCAACCCCAAATCAGGTCTGGGCCTCTGCACTGCCTGTTGTTATATGGGAGACATCTGTTCCTTCAGGGCACGGGCTCAAGCCCAGGTCCAAACCCATCAAACCCCTCAGCCTCACCTCTGCATCTTGATTTGAAAAGTTGTGCGTGTGTCTGGAAAACTGCTGAGATAAATGCAAAGGTTTCTGTGTGCAGGAGCTGTGGTTCTGATGTCTGTTCTCCAGCCCAGGGTAATCCCCAGGCTGCCTTGTTATGCACTTTACTGTACAAACCCCTTGATTCTGATAGAATCTGTCACCTTCTGCTCTAGTGTTAAAGAGACCCGTCACCAACGAAGAGCTGCTGTCCCCTGGGGCCCCCTATGTCAAGAAAACGCTGACTGTGAGTGACCATTGGGAATGGCATTGCTAATCCAGCAGTATCCAGCTCCCTGCCTGCTCTTTGGTGGTTTTCTTTTGGCTGCTCTGACCTCTCTGTGCTAAAACTTCAACTGCTTGTCACAGCATCGTGGCTTTTTGTTGGTGACTCTCTAGGGTCAATGTCTTCACATATCCTTGTGGGTGGAAAGGTGCTCAGCCCCTCTGAGAGCTTAATGTATATCCATGAGGCAGATCAGGGGAAAACAAATGTTTTCTGGCCAGAAAAAAATCTCCCATTTTGGAGATTTTTGCCATTGGTCAGGCCCTGGCACAGGTGCCCAGAGAAGCTGTGAGCAACCTGGGATAGTGGAAGGTCCCTGCTCATGGCAGGGTGGTGGAACAAGGTGATCTTCATGGTCCTTTTCAATCCAACCCATTTTAATATTCTGTGATTTCTGTTCCATCCAGCTCCATGCAAACTGTAGAACCTGTAAGTCTTGTGACACTTGGATCTGTGACACTCTTCCTCTGTCACGTGGCTTTATGCACAGCTTTATGCATCTTTCAGGTCCCTCTGCAGATGAGGGATATTGATTTGATCCATTAGGATCTGATGGAGCTGCCCTGGATGGGGGAAGATCCAAGAGCCAGTACTGCCTTCCTTTTGATAGGCTTTTTCATGGATAAATGTCCAGGATGCTGCAGACAACCCGAGTTTGGGGGTTTTGCTTTTTAAATCATCTCTAAAGCTGTAGGATTGGTCAAGTCAGGGCTGGTGGGTGTTGGGTTATGTTACAAGCCAGCTCCTGCCCTGTGGATCCTATGCACTTGGTTATTTTTTGTGTCTCACCTCTTCACTGCCCACCTCTCTCACAGAGAGCAGTGTAGGAAGCGTGAGGACTGCCTGGCCACGCTGGTTTGGCACCAGGAAATGTGGATCAGGTTCCCAAATTAAGTGTACTGTAGAGAGTGGTGGGAAGGAGCAAGAAAAATCAAGCTGGTGATTGGCATGGCTCATCTGAGGCTGTGCTGTTCATTCTCCTCCTGAATGCTCTTGCCCTGCCCTTCAACTCTGCCAGCCCGGGCCTTTCATGGCTCATTTCCTCCTGCTTAGCTCTGCAGTTGCTGTTATTTATTTATATGGGTGATGTGCAAAGTCCCTTGGGAATTCCTTTTCTCTTTTGGTCACTTCAGAGGGCCGCAGTGTCACAGCAAACTGCTCTGGCAGGCTGACATCAGCGTGGGCCAAGGAAGGAGCAGCCCCTTCCAGCCAGGAAATGCTCTCCTGTGCCAGGGAAAAGGCTCTGTGTGCATGCTATGGGAATGTTCTCAAGCATGCTCCTGGTTCATGCCTTGCACTTCAGCTTGATGCTGCCTGTGACTCTTTCCTGCACAGGCTGACAGGGAATTAATCAGAAATCTGCCTTGCAGGGAGAAATTATCAATTCTGCATCTCACTTGGTGCATGGCCCTTTCCATCCTGCCCAGAAAAGGTTGGGATCATGAGCTCTGTCTCTCTGGGAGCTGTTGCATCTCCTCTTTCCAGCCCATTCCTTGATTTTTAAACCCCTTCTGTTTTCCTTGCAGATTGTGGGGGATGCAGTGGGCTGGGGGTTTGTGGTCCGAGGAGGAAGACCTTGCCACATCCAGGCAGTGGATCCAGGAGGACCTGCTGCTGCTGCAGGGATGAAGGTACTGCTTACCATGGATGGACAGGAGACAGGATCTGTGTCCTGCCTGAGCTTTTTGGACTGAGCACATCCTCCATGACATTCCCACCTCCTGCCCTGGGGATCAGACTGTTGGAGTGGGCATGTGGAGCTCTGGGAGAGGTGGGAAGGACCCATGTATGGTGGCAGAGTGGAGGATTTGCCTTTTCCTGGGAAGCACAGGGGCTGTGGGCAAGTTAAAACTCAAAAAACTCTGTCAAAAGGAAAACATCCCTGTGGCAGACCTTAGAACTGTCAAAGCTGTTTGAGCTACTAAAAACCAAGCAGAGAATTCCCAGCTCAGTTCCAGTGACTTTATATAACCCCAGGGAGGCAGGGAAGGAGCAGAGCTTTGTCCTGAGTCACCTGCACTCACACTCCCTGAAATGCTCAGCTCCCTAGCATTTGGTTTCCCTGCTATTAGCAATGAACTTCTGCATGGAGCTGTTTTCTATGTACAAAAAAACATGTAATTTCCATTTACCATTTTTATGTAATAATATTAACTTGATGCCTTGATTTGATTCATTCAGAAACTTCCAGTGTTTCCAGCTGAGGAGAAATGAACTTACAGCTTGAAACTCACGTTAGGCCCAGGCATGTGAGTTTGGTGTGAAGTCTTAGGCATGAATGAAAGAAGTGTTGAGTTTCCTCTTCCCTACAGAAACCCCAGCAGCAAGGAAGTAATTTCTAAAACCTGACATAAATCTAAAGTCACATGGATGTTTGAAATAATGGGATTCTTCAGCGGCAGAGTGTGACTCCCTGTTTGCTTCAGGCAGGATTGGAAGGGGATGGATGAATTTGTTTCATTTACTCAAGAGCCCAGTTAATTTCTCCTTACCTAATCTCATTTGCTACCAAATTGCTGGATGTTAATGTTGTGCTTCATTTCCATCTGTGAAATGAGCCACTGCTCATAAATGAGTCTTTTCCTCTGTTAGCTCACAGCATAAATCCCTTTGGTCCTGTTTTTATGACACAGTGATTGCAGCACTGTGATTATTGATGCAGCTACAGGGAGGTGATTCTTGAGGGTTTCCAGGATTTTGACACAAATGATTTGCATCACAGCCCCTGGTTCCAGTTACTCCTGGGCAGGAGGGGCTGTGGCAGTGCAGGTAACCTGTCCCTCCTCTCTTGCAGGTGTGCCAGTTTGTTTTCTCAGTGAATGGGGTCTATGTTCTGCATCTGGACTACCAGACCATCAGCAGCCTCATCATGACAGGACCACGGACTCTGGTGATGGAAGTCATGGAAGCCATTGAATGAGCCAAGGAGTCTGATCCCACTGCTTTTTGGGAAGGCAGGGCTCTCCACTTGGCAGGGATGGACTGTGGGGAGGGACCAAGCTCGACCACTCACTGTGATGTGTTACCCAGGCATTTTGATGTATTTTCAAATATATACATTCTCATGGAAAAACGTTTTTTTTTCTGATCTTGAAATACTTGTCTCTACCTGCTCTTAGAGTGTCTGAGCTCTTGCAGCTCCTCTTGAGTGAGAATTCAGCATTTAATGAATTCAGCACTTAATGAACCCCACCTTAGAGCAAGCCCTTCTCCAGCCAAGCTGTGAGGCAGGTGGCAAAGCTGGTAAGCAGCAAGAAGTTTATACCCAGTGAGTCTGTCTGAGCTGCCCTGAGCTGTCTGTGCACTCTTTTGAGAACACAATGTGCTCTCCAGATGGCCCCATGAGCTGTGCCACCAGCTCTGTCAAGAAAATAAGGAAATAAGTACAGGAATGTGTGCTCCTTGTAAAGTCTAAGGCTCCTGCTACTCTCCTGGCTTAGCCACGCTCACAGCCAGGGCTGGTCGCTGTTCCCAGCTGTTTCTTGGAAGGTGACACTTCCATGGTTGTGCTTTTTGTGTCCCCACCCCTTAATAATGTTTAATTTCATTAATTTCACCTCAGCAAGGAGGCAGGCAGACATCCCCAACATCATAGGCTGCTACCAACCTAGTGGGGAGCAGGGGGAAAAGGAGGGACCAAACCCAGGGTGTGTCCAAAAGGAAACGTGTCCTAGTCTGAACCTGGCTCTGGGAAGGAACAAAAATCAGTGAAAGTCACCACCAAAATCCAGCCCCTGTCCCCTGCTCCTTGCAGGATGGCTGTATTTGCAGCCAGTGCAAAATACTACTTGCAAATTACCCTGAAAGTGAACTAAATATAGAGAAACAGGTAATAACAAGAAATTAGGGAGGTTTCCTTCTTTCCAGTTCACAGAGCATCCTGTTTGTGATTAGCCTGCTCTGCTGTGCACAGACAGAATGATTTCCAGCACTCCTGCTTAGGGCAGGGTCCTCAGTGCAGCTCCTTTGGCCACAAACCAAACCTTAAATAAACCCCCAAAAGGCCAGAAATAGTAATTTTGATTTGTGTTAAAATGGGGTTGACTTTCTTGGCGAATCTGGTGTCAGCTGTGTGTCAGGTACTGCTGTACTGCTGGCTCCTTTTCTTCCCTTGCTATAAAGGGATATCTGCTCCCCCAGTGCTGGTGCTGAGGTAATGGGATAACTTGGAGCACAGAATTCCTGGAACAGGCTCCAGGCAAGATGTTTGCATTGATAATTGGGGTCCTTCCAGCCCCTAAGTGGAACCAGACCATCTCCTCAGCCCTTTGTCAATAAACTCACAGTTGTTATTTGTTGTATTCAGAGCACGAGTCCAGCAACCTCCATCTGCCTTTTTGCTTTTGAAATTCTCTTTAGGGAGGGTTTGGGTGTCTCTGATGTCCCAAAGGTTTAACCCAGGGTGCTTGGCTTGCACTAAGGTCAAATCCAGAAGATTTAGGCATGGTGTGGGCACCTGGGGAAAGGCAGGTCAGGAAACATCCTGAACACAAGCACTGAAAGCAGCTCCAGATATTTCTGTGTCAGAGCAGAAATTTTAAATTCTGGATCTGAATTCCTTGAAAGCACAGGAGATAAGTGCTTGTTTCTTTCTCACCTTCTACTTTTTAAAAGAAAACTGTTGCAGCTCTGAGCAACCTCAGAAACCCAGGAGGAATTACAGAAGAGGTAATTTGTTTACACATAGGGCATTGACAACCCTCTCTCCATGGGGTAAAAATGCTCTTTGATTTGTTTTATTAAGATTTATTGCCCACTTTTTGCCCAGGGAAGCTGTGGCTGCTCCATCCCTGGAAGTGTTTAAGGCTGGGTTGGATGGGGCTTGGAGCAGCCTGGGATAGTTATTCCTGGGTGTTGAGGGTTGAACTTGTTTCTCTTTACTGTGGGAATTTTGTCCCATTAAGTTGCTAGGAAACTAATTGCTGGGTGCTTATGGGTGCTCCTGAGTGCTTGGCAGGAAAGGGTGG
>WEIU01006558.1:446767-452022 GCA_013389925.1 Aegithalos caudatus | reverse complement strand
GTCTCCAGCCTGGGGTTTTTACACAGTGGGACCGGACTGCCTCGAGCTTTTGTGAGAACAAAAACTCTTAAGGTCTTGCCTTGTTGTTTTTTTTTCCTGTTTAGTATTATTTTCTGTAATAGTTACTGTTTTGTTTGAACTGTTATAATATTAGTAAAGAGATTGTTATCCTTTCCATAATTTTGCCTGAAAGCCCTTAATTGCGAAATTATAATAATTTGGAGGGAAGGGGGAGGGGTTACATTCTCTACTCCGGGAAAACTCCAGTTTTCCTGGACAGATACCTGTCTTCCCAAACCAAGACACTGGGGTTGGAGTAACATGCTCTGTTATGTCCCTTCCAACTAAAATCTTTCTGTAATTCTATCATTTAAGTGCTTCCTTTTGGTGTCATCCTTTGGTCTGTATATTGTGATGCTTTTAAGTACTTGCAAGACTATAAAAAAAAAATTGTGAAGAGCTAACAAATGTTTGTTTATTGTGCAAAATACTTTGAAAACTATGATTTTTTTCCCATTGAACTTGACACTTCCAGAGGTATCCGTGTTTCCTGATGAATGGCAAAGTCTTAAAACTCAGTTGTGATGGGAGACTGATGCTGACAGTCCCTGCAGATGCAGCTGAAAATCTGTCCTCTGTAACGAGAAATGCCACTGTCAGTCATTCCCTCTTGGCAATGAAGACAAAATCTGTCCAGAAAAGGTTTGGGCAGGGAGCTGTGCGTCTCTCCCAGGTGCTCCTGGTGCTGAGCATCCCTCCCGCAGGAGCTCGGGGCTGGAGCCCGCAGCACCGTGGAGCTCCAGTTCATGATTCAGCCTCTGGCCCTGCAGAACTTACAGATGTGCTTAATTTCCTTCAGCAAACGAAACACAGCTCCCCTTCTGTGCAGATGCTGGGCTCCCACAGCCATTCCACGGGATGTGAGTGGGGCTGGGCTGATTTCATCCCGGGCACTCTGAGGGTGGGCGGGAGCCAGCACTTGTTGCTGCGTCCTAGGAAATCAGCCTGCAGCCTTCCCAGACGGAGATTCTGTGTTTATTTCGTTAGCAAAGCCCCTAAAAGCTGCTCTCTCCTGCCCGCAGGAGCAGCCCCTTGCTTTCCGTGCTTTATTTGGCCGCGCAAGGGGCCAAGCCGTGTCTGCGGAGAGGGAGGTGGGGGAATCCCATCCCTCTCCCTCTGTTCTCCCTCCCCTTCCTTATCGCTCCTGACGTGTGGGAATTGAAATCTTTAATCACGCCGAGGAGCAGATGAGGAGCCAGGGCAGGCTCTCGCAGCATTGCAGATTTCCCTGGACCCGCCCGGCCCGGCTCGCTCCGGGGGAAGCCGCGCCGCTCCGAGAGGTCTGTGCCTCCTTCCCGTCGGGATGGGTTGGCAGGGATGCCGAGGAGGGGCTCCGCTGTTTTGGGGCGTGTGTGGGTATCCTAAGGAAGGATTTTCTGTAGGGATTTTCTCTCTGGGAAGCTCGGAGCTGGTGCAGCGCTCGGGGCAGCGCTGGCAGGCAGGGGTGACAGGTCCCGTCCTCTTAGGGTGAAGTGGCTTCAAGGCTCTTTCCCTGACGGTGTCAATACTGCCAGGATTGCCTTGGCAACTCCTCAGGGCTCTGAGAAACGCACTTTGTTTGTTGGTTTGATTTTCTTTTCCTTCTGTTTTGTGGTCGATAGTACCAAGCTGCAGGATATTGCTGCCAGGGAGTACTTGGGAGGGTTTGTTACCTGTGTGGGGTTTTCCCACCTGGAGGTGTGGGTGGGTTCAGCCTGATGGGCTGGGGGAGCTGCAAAAGCCCAGCCTAGATGTGGAACTTTTTCCTGACTTTTTTTAGTCTGGTGCTGCAATGTTTGAGACCTTTTATTTAATAGTGGAGCTGAAATAGAGGGACTTTTGAGGAGAAAATAGAAAGGGGCTGATGAATTTGTGATTTTAATCAGTTTTAGATCCTTTAACCAGCAAAGCACTCAGGGAATGTGGGACAGATTTATTCCCTGCAGTGGGCTGCCTGCAGGTCCCAGTCTCTTCTCCCTGGCACTGCTCATGTCCAGCAATGAGGTGGGATTGCCTCCAAATCCTCACCTTTAGTTGTGCTGTTTTAAATACCTGCCAGGCATCTTTTTTCTTTAACTAAAGCCTCTACTTGTAACATTTCCTGTACAAAAAAGGGGATCTCTGACTGCCTCGACCTCCAAATCTCCTCTGAGTACACAGCTGGAGCAAGTGGGAAGTGCTGTGCTCCCCACACACCCCTATTTTCCAGCCCTGGAAATATTCACCACTTGCTCCCTGCGCTGCTGGCTCCACATTCCTTCCCTGGGGGTGAATAACAAGAGAGAGGCATCAGTGTGCTGTGGTTCCCTGCCTGCCAGCAGTGCCAGGGTCCACACTCAGCCAGGCTGGCTCCTGGCACCACTGATGGCAGAAATGGATTGGGAGGAACCACGGAGCCCTGGAGCTGGGGCTTGGGATGTGGCAGGTGAGCTGTGGAGAGGGAGCTTCTCCAGATGTGTGTCCTCCACCACTTCAGACAGGTGCATTTGTTATTGCTGGTTTACAGGAAGGACAGTGAATGCTGGAGAAGAGCAGGATGCTGATGGGTTTGCCTCTGGGGTGGCAGAAGAGGTGAAGTCCCTGATTCTTGCTTTAAAGTTACAGAGAAGATCCACACCCTGTGGTCTAACTGTGCCCAGTCTGGGTTAAAACCAGGATTGCTGAGGGTGGTGAGACCTGGCAAAGGGTGCCCAGGGAAGCTGTGGCTGCCTCTGGATCTCTGGAAGTGTCCAAGGCCAGGCTGGACAGGGCTTGGGGAAACCTGGGATAGTGGGAGGTGTCCCTGCACGTGGAATGAGATGACCTTTAAGGTCCCTTCCAGCCCAAACCAGTCTGTGATTCTGTGATAATACTGAACTCATCCTTACTGGCACCACAGAATCAGAGCCTGCAGTAAGCCCAGTTCAGTGCAGGCTGGAGGAGTTTATTTTTCTGGAATTCAGATCCCATATAATCCTGGTTAACATGAAAAGATCACACACAGTCCAGTGCTTTTGCCAGAGTTTGGCATCTTGTTTGTCAGCAGAGTTGCACAGAAGTTCCAGGAAATCAAGAGCAATTTGGTAGCATTGTAAAATGGCCAAAATTAAAGTTTAATTCGAGGAATTTGAAAAATTGTGACTTTTTGGTGCTGTTTGGCACAAACAGCTCTGCTTTCCTGGAGGTGACAGGCAGAGTCCTAAAACCTATATATAAGATGTTTGCTGTTTTTTATAAACAATGACCTCATTTTATTAGCTGGAAAAATAAAGCAAGTGTTTCCCATGGCTAAAGGCTTTGGTTACACTGCAGTTGTTCCGTTCATCTTCAATTAGAAAAAAAGAAAAACAAAAAAACAAAAACAAAAAAACAAAAACAAAAAAAAACCAAACAAACAAACAAAAAAAAAAAAACCAAAAAAAAAAAAAAAAAAACACCAACAAACCCTCAGACAGGGGAGGGTGGTTAACAACTCCCTGTTACAACTTGCATGTTTTCCCATTCATTCTTCCAGCAATTTAGATCTGATTTAAACAGATCATGCCTGGGTCACTCACGTGCATATTTATTTTTCCTTGAAATGGCTACAAAGCTGCTGTGTTTGAAAGGAAAGAGGCATTTGCCAGGAGCCTCTACATACCTGTCCATCAAGGTGAATAGAAGTGAAATGTCACTGCAGGAGGCAGTGGGTGCAGGGGCTGGTTCTGCCAGAAGCAGTGAGGCTGAAATGTGCAGCACAGAGATGACAAAAGGCCAATAATGTGTGCTTAAAACCTGGTTTGCTGAGACCCAGAGGAGGGGGTGGCACTGCTCCCATCAGGGTGGTTTTCTGCTGAGCTGAAATTCCTGACCCCAACTGCACAGCCCTGAAATCCAGGCTGGCAAAGCCAACTGTGGGTGCTCCATGTCCATGGGCTGAGGCTGCAAAGGTGATTTCTGAGTCAAACTGATCCTCTGCCATGGTTAAGTCTGTCCTGTCTGCTTCCAGTCTGCTCAGGTGAATGAATTAAAGCAAAACTATCCTGACAAGTCCGGGATATGACTTACTGTGAATGAAATAAGAAATAAACCCCTTCTTTGTAAACTGTTCACATACAAACTCCACTAGGTCTGTGGATGCCTCCTGCTGCTAAGTTACTTTATCACAGCAACTGATGTCATTAAATCTGTGGTTTGAGGAGCCTGGCTGCCACAGAGTGCTCCTCTCTGTGCTTTTCCTTTGTGATTGGTGTGTGCATCCCAGGGACATGAGAAAGGTGCTGTCTGTATACCTGTAATGATTGTGGTCATGATAATTAATTACTTCTGAACAGTTTAAACCAGAAGTTATTCTGGAATCTATCTGTGCAATCAGTTGCCAGTGTTGGTGATTTCCATAACCAGAGCAGAATCCATCCCTGTGAGTTCCACTGCTGAGGTTGTCCTGCCCAGACAGCAGTGCCCAGCCCCAGTCCAGGCAGGAGGAGAGGAGGGTTCCCCACCAGGTTTATAAACATAATTAGTCCAAGGCACTGAACAGCAATATTGGAGAGACCAAAAAGGATAAAATAATGTGTAGGGGTTGCAGGAAAATCTGTGTGTTCTTCTCCACCCACCCTTTCAATGCCATCAATGATGCCCAGAGGTTGTGGTGCCTTAAGAATAGAAAAAAAAATATATATTTTGACATGGTGAAATACAATTTTTCCTTCTCCTTCCTGACATTTGCCCTTTTGTAGGTCCTGGTCACAATGCTGATTCACACTTGGTTCTTTCTTGCCTGCCTGCCTGTTGTGAGCCATGTCTGGGGACGAGTGGGCCAAGGTAAGGATCCTGCCTGCCCTTGTGGGGCTGCTCCCTGGGGTTTGTCTGTGCCCTGGGATAGCCCAGCCCTTCCCCTTGGCAGTGACACCACTGTGAGGGGCATTCCCAAAGCCAGGCAGGATTCCAGGGGGCTGCTGTGCTCTGCTGTCTGCTGGTGAAGCTCCAAACAGCCTTTCCCAGGGATGGAGAGCAATGAGGGGTCAGGGGGCCCATCTGGGGGAGCCCCTGATCCCTCCCCATCCCACCAGGCCTGTCCTCATCTCTGGCAGCAGTTCAGCCACTCCCTTGCATCAGGGATGCATTTCAGCCTGTGCAAGCAAGGAAGGGTTGATGTGATCTGTGGGAGAAACAGGAAGAAAAAAAGCTGTTGCTTCTTTAGACACTGCACCTTCCTGCTTTGGGTGCTTGTGGTGAGATGTGCTGCAATATCTGGG
>WEIU01006558.1:434267-444267 GCA_013389925.1 Aegithalos caudatus | reverse complement strand
TGAAAAAGGTTCATTCCCTGGCTCTTCCGTGGGAGCTCCCAGCTCTCCCACCACCTGCAGGGACATGGAATGGGAAGCCCTTGACTCTGTTTGTGAGGGTAGGCTCATCCCTCTGCCTCCCTACCGCTACTCCCTGATTTCAGAAGCTGAACTGGTGGTGTTGGAAGGACACGATGTCCCTCAGGGGGAGGAGGGCCTGGAGGCATCCTCAGTCGTGGCTGGCACTCCGCTCCCCGGCGCTGCCGCTTTCCCGGGAGCCGGCAAAGGGAGCTGCCGGGCGGCTCCTGTGATCATCCACCCGTTTTTAGCTCAGCCCCCACCTGTTTTCCAGGCTGGAGCAGGAGGTTTCTCATTCCTTCCCTGCCCTGCTCCTCCCCAGAGCCTCAGCTCGGCAGAGATGGATGAGCATCCCGGGAATGCAGGGAATCCCCGCCGGCGCTCCCAGCACATGCCCGAGGCTTTCCCTCTTAGGCTGGGGAGACTCCAGCCCTGGGCAGGAGCACAGGGGTGGCTGGGTCACAAACACATCCATCTCCACAGTTTAAGCCCTCAGACCTTTCCCGGTCAGAGGGGTTTAGAGGGATGCTGTGCCTCTGGTTTGTGCAGCACGGAGCTCACGGGGCAGCGATCGCTGCCTGGCTCCTCTGCTCGCTGCCCTGCCAGCACAGAAACGCCACAGCTCTCGGCTGGTCAGGGCATCCCAGTGCCAGGACAGGGTCCAAAGCTTGGGACACGGCGGTGGAGGGGGTTGGAGGCAGTGGCAGCCCCAGAAATGAGCTGTGCCCTGCAGGCAGCAGCTGCCCTTGGAGGCAGATGTGGCAGAGACAGCACAGCTCCTTACATCCTGTAAGATGAGTCCGAGTGCCAGCAGTGACCTCCAGAGACACCGAGTCCCTTCCTCATTTTGTCACATCTGACCTCAATCAGTTGGGTGTTTTCATAAGCAGTTGCCAGTCCTTACACTCTGAACACCAGCTTTTCACTCTACAACTCCTTGGGAAGTTGGTGAGAGTTGCACTAATATTGGGTGGGAAGCAATTTTCTAATTTGGGCACTCCTCAAAATGTAAAGCATAAATAGGAGCTGACTGCGTTCCCTAGGCAGACATTCCCTGCATTTCAGTGCTGCTTTTGCTACTGTCAGCTTAAATTTAAGCTCTGACAGGCCCTGAACTGTGGCTTCATCCCACCTCAGGGGACTCGGAGCAAGAAGTCATGCTGAAAACCAAGACTCCCAAAGCCACAGTGGGAGGGCTGAGCCCCACCAAGGAATACACCCTGCAGGTCTACGTGCTCAATGGCTCCCAGGAAGCCCTGTTTGCCAAGAGGAAATTTGTGAGTAAGTGGAGAGGCTAAATTTCACCTCTCAGAGCTCCTGAGGCTCTTGGGGATGTGGCTGTCAGAGCCCATCCTCTGGCACATGCCCTGCAGGCTGTTTGGCCATCACAGAGCCTGGTACTGCTGTGGCTGGAAGGTTGGAAAGGGAGAAGGGGAAGGGATGAGGGAGGGACTGTGCTTCACAGGCCTCTCTAGACAGGCAATTTCTCTGTTTTTGATCTTCCTACAGTAGAGGAGCTCAAAAATGCATCCCAGACTAGAAACAACCGAAGGAACGCAGGAGCTGCGTCAGGAAAGAATTTCACCTCCTCAGGGAGCGCAGCAGCTGAGCACAGTGGGAGTGCAGAGGCCACCCCACCACCCCTGAACACTGCCCTGTCACAGGCAGGTGGGTGCTCTCACAGTCCTGGAGTCACACAGGGTTGATTTTGAGCCACAACCTGTGCCATGCAACCATAGCTGGCGCATTCATGTCCTTAAAACCATTGCCATTTCCTCCCTGCAATCTCCCTTCAGCAGAGTCTTTCTAGCCTGGTCTAATTCTTTGCATATAAATCTTAGCTACAGAAACACAGTAAACCACCTAAAAATATTTTCCCTTCATTCCAGCCAAGGTGAAAATGCACATTCAGGTATCAAAATTCAGCAGATGCAAAGTTATCCTTCAGCTGAATGTGGATCCTTTGAGAACAAGCTGCTCCCTGAGCACTGGGGCTGATGGTGATTTTTTTCCCTAAGCTCTGTGGCCCAGGGCTAGCTGCAGGTGCTCTACAAGGATTTCCTCAATCTCCCTGGCTGAAGACTGTATGTAACTACAGAGTCTCATGTTTCCATGAGCTCAAAAGGGAATTACACCTGTTGATGGAAGAAAGATTCATCAGGGCTATTGTCCAAAAAGCCTTGCACTAGCTCAGGGTGTTTGCAAGTCACAGATTGCTGAGTTCTGGAGAGCAACTGGATATGAGGTGCCACGGGATGTTTTCCCTGATTTATAAACATTCCTTTCTTTTCATCATCGAGGATAATGGGAAGGACAAACTTGCTGATGTGATCCATTTTTATCATTAGCTCATGAGCATACAGGCAGCCCTCTCAGAGAGGTATGAATGAAGGTGGTGTCAGTCTACCCACCTATTCCCATAAGCTTGTAGGAATTTTACCCTCTCTGGCCCCCTTACATCTGTGCCAAATGTGCCTTAAATCAGTTGAGGAGTGGGGTTACATGGGGATAACACAGGTAGGTAGGGACAATGGGATTTTTCTTTTTTGTCCTTTTCAGCAAAGGACAGAGCTGAAAAGAAAAGGCAGAAGGGGATTCAGCCAAAGAGCTCAGGAGAAACAACAAGAAACCATCCCAGTGTGGAGGCCAGTGTGACAGAAACAACATCAACAACCCCCAGATCATCCCCACACTCTCCTGCAAACACTGAGAGAGAGTCTCCAGGAAAAGAAAAAAACCCAAAAGATTCACTGAGGAGAGGTAAGAGGGGGTTCAAACATGTCTTGCTCCTTCTTCCCTGCTGTTTTCCCTAACACTCATTGAATTCAAGCTTTCCAGCCCACCCTCTGCCCCCCCAGAGTACAGTGCTGCTGGTTGTGCTTCCAATCACTAGGTCATGCTTTGGGAGCTGTCAGAGCTCACTGGAGAAATTTGGAGTTGTAGAACATGAATTCTCAGGAAAGCTGGAGTTAGGCCAAAAATTCCTTCCAGATGATTTAATTTATTGATTTTAATTGATTTGGCACCATTCTCTCTTCATGTTGTCATCTCCCCCTGCTTCTGGCAGATTCATGTAAGCATTTGTGTTCTTCAGCAGAGCACCCCCAGCCATGGACCTTTCCAAGGTGTTTCCTTTCCAAACACCAGGGGTGTTTATTACCTGGCCTGCTCCTCCTCCTGGGCTTGTTCTTTGTGTTTCACAGATAACTAATCCATGAGGATCCTTCAGATTCAGTTGAGATTGTGATTTGCTCCCAGCTCTGCTGAAGTGGTGGGAATGGGATGGGCCAGAGCATCCCTTTGGGCCAGGAGAAATCCCTGTCTGTGATAGGAGACATTCCTCCTTGGAGCTGATAAAACTTAATGGAATCATCTGTTTCCCTTCCACCAAAGATGGAAAATTTCCCATCTGAGAAATTCTCAAGGAAGATGCATTGAATTAGCAGCATGCCTTATCTTATCCTGTGTTGAGCTGAAGGCCTGGGGTGGGGAGGAAGGCAGCATTGGAATATCCATGGTGCCAGCAGGTTTTTACAGAGAGATTGGATTGAATATAAAGCCATGAAATAATTGTAGCCCACAGGGGATCTCGTGATGGAATGGAATTAAGCAATCACCTGCAATTCTTGGAGACTTAGGCTAGATAAAAGGAAGCACTGGGCTGGGGCAGAGATGGAATGGAGCTGACAGCTTGCAGAGAGCGGTGCTTGGGTTAGCACACACTCCCTGACAGCTTTAACCCCTTTTCTGCAGAGGTGCAGCTGCACACCACTCCATTTCGAGGTGCTGAGCTGGGTTATCCTTGGCTCTGTGGTTTTCACAGGGTGCTGGCATGTGCCAGACTGGCAGATGGTCCATTCCACCATCCAGACAAGGCCTTGCACTGCCAGATTTGCTTTTTATCTTAAAACTGAAGCATGTTTTCCTCTTTGCAATTGCTTCTCCCAGTATCAACCCTTTTCCCTCCAGGCTCCCAGTTCCAGTGTGACACACCTGCAATGACTGATATTGTCCTGCTTGTGGATGGGTCCTGGAGCATCGGGCGCAACAATTTCAAGCTCATTAAGGAGTTCCTGAGCAATTTGATTTCCCCATTCAGTATTGCAGAAGACAAGATAAGAGTGGGTAGGACATGCTCCTGTTTCCTGACCTGGGGATGTTGGTGTTTGAAGGAGCCTTGCTCTCTTGTCCCTGTGGTTATGTGCTCAACTTGGGAGATGTTTTTTCTTTAGGATGGGGGCCTATAGCTGCTCTTGGAAGTTTTTCCCATCTGGCAGCAAGCTCTGGCCTCTAGTGGCTGTGAAAAATATCTGCACAGTGAAGTGCTGTCTTTGGGCAGCCCTAGGTGGTGTGGGGATGATGAGATACTTCTGGGATTTGCTGCCATCTCTGACGAGGTGCTCAGCCACCAATGCCCTGGGTGCAGGGGCAATGCCACACTGGGGCTGCTGTGAGTTCAGCAGGGAATGGGGCTGCTTCCAGCTCTGAGTGATGCTGACAGCCAGGCTGTACATGAAATAGGATGGTATAAATCCTTCTCAGCCCTTGCAGCTGACTGTTTGACCTGGATTGACCTTGACACCTTGTCAAGCACCTCTGATCACCATGACAGAGGTGTGTACCCCTGTACCCTGTGGGGTCTGAGGCATTGCTTTGCTGACAGCATGGCAAGGCCACAGGATCATAGAATTGTGGAATATCCTGATTTGGGAGGGACCCACAAAGATCATTGGGTCCAAGTCCTGGCCCTGCATAGAACACCCTGAGGATCCCACCCTGTGCCTGAGGGCATTGTCCAAAACATTCCTTGAGCTCTGTGAGGCCTGGGACTGTGACCACTGCCCTGGGGAATGCATTCAGTGCCCCACCACCCTCTGGGGGAAGAACCTTTTCCCAATATCCAGCCTAAACATTTCCTGACTCAATTTCATGCTATTTTCTCAGAACCATGCAGAGAAGTGGGGTTAGAAGCCCCACCTGCTCACCCCCAGTCCGTGCCATTATTTTGTGTCACCCTCCTGCCAGTCCTGACGCCAGTTCCCAGAGTGGGACTCCTGCAGCTCACCTGGGCTGGCTGGATGCCCACAGCTCCTGTCTCCCCCAGGGCTGTCCCAGTACAGCAGTGACCCCCGCACTGAGTGGGATCTCAGCTCCTACTCCACCAGGGAACAGGTGCTGGAGGCCGTCAGGAATTTGCGGTACAAAGGTGGCAACACCTTCACAGGTAACTCCACCTTGCAGGGCTCCAAAGGGCGGGTGCAGCCAGGGTGGGGGAAGCTGTTCCCATGGAAAATGTGCTCTGTGGCCACTGGGGAGCAGAGAAAACAGTAATGGCAGGGGGGTTTTTTGGAAGGCTGTGGCACAACCTCCACCTCTGCCCCTCCCCAGGTCTAGCACTGACCCACGTCCTGGAGCAGAATCTGAAACCAGACGCTGGTGCCCGGCTGGAGGCTGAGAAGTTGGTAATCCTCCTGACTGATGGGAAGTCCCAGGATGATGCCAACCTGGCTGCTCAGACCTTGAAAAACCTGGGCATAGAGATATTTGCTATCGGTAAGATCACAGCCATTGATAAGCTGTAGGGAAATCTAACTTATTTTTGGTCATCTTCAAATTGAAGGTTATGTTCCCTCGACTTCGACAGAAGAATCCTGAGGCTGCAAAACTCCTGAGGTAGTGGGTAAGACCTCATTACATGGTGGCTCAGATGAAAATTATTTTTCATTTATTCAGCCCAGGCAATGTCTTCAAAGGATTTTTTTTTTTTTCGAGAAAGTATTCACATGAGAAATTTCACACCTCCCATCTAAAGACCTTTGGGAGCCTCAGGGACCAGTGCCATGAAAACAATATCCTCAGCTGTGGAATTAGGCAAGAGAATGTTGTATTGGGCATGGCAGGAGACCTTCTGTATAATTACTGCCTCTCACAACTTCCCATTTCTCTGAATAACAACATTATCTGCTTTTCACTGTCTGGCAGCAACACCGAGACACAGAATGGCCTTGAGCAGCTCTGGCCTTGAGGACCACACGAGGTCTGCTGGAGACTGATACATGAGCAATAAAGTTACATAAAAACTCCCCTAAAATTGCAATCTCCAAAAGTTTAAGTGGTAATTTATGTTGGGAGCATTCAAGTGAGAGTTTATTGCATAGGGTTATGCAGGTAAGTGGTTTTTATGGAGGGAGGAGAGCTGCTGAGCCTCCTTGGGCAGTTTTAGGGGACCTTGAACCTAGCTCTGGGAAGCAAAATGAGTTGTACTGTGGAACTTGGTCAGCAGAGAGTTAATGAGGATGGGGAGCTGAAGGATGGAGGATGCTGTGTGATGGAGAAGTTCTGTTACATAACCAGGCTGCTTTTTGCTCATCCCTGACTCTGTTGAAATGCAATGTGATGTTCTGATGAACAACAGGCTCTCTGCAGGGAGCGCTGGCACCTCATAAATATAAAATGGCTGTTTGTTCATTCAGTCCCTCATCTGTTTATGCCAACTGCCTCTGGGCTGACAAATACCAACCTTTCTGACAGCAAAGCCTGAAATGGTGAGGAGGCAGGAAAACAGAAGGAAGAGTCACCAGGCTGTCTCCAGGCCACTAAAGACCCTCTGAGCTGGAAGCTCAGCCCAGGCTGAGGAGGTTGCTGCAGGAAAGCCCAGGGGCACTGAGACACCACTCTAGCAGTGGAGTGTTGCTGTTGGACACAAAAATGACAAACTTGACTTTAGTTAATACAAAGATCAGAAGGGTTTATTTGCTGTTTTGTGCAGCCTTTTTATAACATGCTGCGCTGGAGATCCATATAATTGCTTAGTAAAAACAACACTTCTCTTCATTGGTTAAATAACAAAAACAACACTTGGAAGAGAAGTGGCCACGAGAGCCCAGAAATATTATGAAAACAGAACGGCTATTTACAGGAACCGTCCTTGAGAGACGGATTTTTCCAAGCTAAGAAAGCCAGCAGCCTGCCAGGCTGCAAACCTTACAGTCCCAAAACACCAAGCCTGCAGAGGAGTGAGGGGGAGGCTGTTCTGGGAGAGCAGGGAGGTGGTGGTGGTCCCAGCCCATCGCTGGGAGCTGCTCAGGCCGGCTCTCTGCTCGCAGGGGTGAAGAACGCGGACGAGGCGGAGCTGAGGCAGGTGGCCTCGGAGCCGCTGGAGCTCACCGTCTACAACGTGCTGGACTTCCCCCTGCTCAGCTCCCTGGTGGGAAAACTCACACGGGTCCTGTGCACCAGGATCAAGGAGAGGAGCCACAAGGAAGCCACAGGTGAAGTGGAATATCCCTGGTGAGGGCTGGGCTTCCTGCTGCTCACCTTCCCCTTCCTCTTGGGGTAAAATCACCTAACGACAGAAATTACCATTACAGGGAAAAGGGGCTTCCTTTCACTCTTCCTGTATCATATGGTGTGATAAATGTGTTGTAACCCTCTCCTTTTCTGAGTTTCTTCCAACCAAAAACAGGCAGAAAAAGCAGAAGAACTAAGATGAAAATATACTAGGGAAAGTGTATGGGGTAAATGTGGAGGTTGGATGAGGAGATGATAAAACACCTTAACTCTTTTTTTCCTCCACTAAACTTTGTGTGTTGGATCTCCAAGGCATTTCCAAGTTCAAATTAAACAGCCATTTATTTCCTTCGCTGGGGAACAGCTTGCATGATGAAGAACCACTCCAGATGTTAGCTTAGGTCCTCAGGAGGAATATGGTGTACATATTTATGTCTCTTTTTGCTCTAAGATTGACCTAAGCGGAATGGGAACATCTAAATTTCAAACATAATTTTATTTTAATGTTATGAACATTCATATAAATAAATTCATTTATTCTTATTGAACCGTATTTGACATAATTAGACATTTTACAAAGGTGAAGGTTATGCTCAAGAAAAACGAGCTTCTCCAGAAAGAAACCAAAATAATCTTTGTTTGTTAATTTTGGCAAACTTTTGTGATGGAGGAGCACACATTTGTGTTGAATAATTATTTGTAGCACCCAGCAAAATATACAGCCTGCTCTTTAAGGAGTATTTATGTTCTCTGTACACTCAGTTTTAAAATATTTATTTCAGAGCAGTCTGGAACAGTTTCTATACTCTACAGGGAAGGAGGCTGCATCTTGATTTGAAAAATGTCACTCATATTTATGAGCTGGAAAGTACATTTGGCATGAGAAGTGTGAATATAAGAAAATAACTGTGTTTTTAATTCCTAGGCAGCGCTGTGAAAGACACCCCTGTGAACACAGGTCCCCAGCTCAGCCCAACTGACCTGAAAATATCTGCTGTGACCTCCAAGAGCATGCACTTGGCCTGGACCCCTCCTCTGAGAGCACCAAAGAAATACCGGGTTGTGTATTCTCCATCCAAGGGTGGGACCCCCAAAGAGGTGAGAGACCTTTCCTGGGACACCTGAGACTGCCACAGACTCCAGATGGTGGCTGGGAATTTCAGTAGGCATGGGTGGACAAAAAGAGGGTGGTAGTGGGACATCAGTTAAGCCAGAGGTGAAATTAAATGCACAATAAGTGTAAATGTGATGAGGTAATAGGGAGACAAGACAGAAGATGTTGATTTTTCTCTTACCCAGTGTTATCTCCTCCCTAAATCATGTGTTTGGACTCAAAGAGGACACTCAGGTACAGAGAGCTGTCCAAGGATCCTTCTCTGTGATGGATATGATTTAAAAAAAGCAAATCCTAATTGTGGATGAATTTCCATTGATTTCAGTGAGAGCATGACTAGAGTCTTGTGCTCAGTGTTTGTACAAATCCCAGGCTCAGAGGACAGGAATCGTTTCTGCCTCTCACATCTCCGTTTTGGAGAGATTTTAGCTAGCACAAAGCACTGAGGGGAACTGGACTTCATGTTTCTGGGCACAGATCTGCCACAGAGAAGCCACACTGGCCAGGGATGGCCAGGTCAGCTGTTCCATTGCTGAAGAGCAGTGATGCCCTAAGTATCAGCTTTCATGCTTTTCAGATTCTGTGCTGCCTAGAGGTGCAGTTCTGAGCCTCACATTAAGTGCTAGTAAGCTCTCCTCACAGAGTAGGGAGACAAAACAAATCCTTTTCCTGCTGAAGACTCAGGACAACTTTCAGGCCCAAAAGTACAAACAACGGTGGACTGAAGGGAGAAAAAAGGAGGATGAGACCTCACAACTGAAGATAGAGTTGGACAATTAAACCCCAATACGCAAATGGACCAAAACTTATAAAAATGTAAGACTTTGTGGCTGGTGAGCCATTTATTGTGGCCATTTTTTGTCCACCCTGGGTGTAGCCCTGGCCAGGCTCTTTTCCTGCCCAAGGTGTACAGTAAGGACCTCCCAATAAATATCTGCTTTACTCTCTAGCTCTGTCCAGTCTCTATTCCAGGTCAGCCTTCCAAGGCATCGTCAGCAGCACTCCCTGCCTTGACAGCCGCTCCCTGTGCTTGCAGGTGGTTGTGGAGGGAGCAGTGTCCTGGGTGCAGCTCTCCAACCTGACCTCGCACACCGAGTACCTGCTGTCGGTGACCGCCGTGCACGGCTCCGCCCTCGGGGACGCGCTCAGGGGCGTCACCTCCACACGTAGGTCCTGAGCACAGAACTGTGCTGTGCTGGTGGTGGAAGGGGAGCAGAGCTCCCTCTCTGACCGTCTCAGGCTGGAGCCTGCCTTGTGCGCTTCCCAGCTCAAGTTCAGCCTGCCTACAGCTCTCTTTATCAGTGGAGATGCTCACAACTCAATAGACAAGACCCTGAGCAAGCTGTTCTTTGAGCAGCAGGTTGGGCCAGAGACCTCCAGGGGTCCTTTCTACCTGTGTCATTCTGCAAAGCAGAATGTGGCAGTAACACGCCCTGCTAGAAATATATTGCAACTCTTAGCTGGTGTGGTTGTTTGTTTTTTTTTTGTTTGTTTGTTTTTTTGTTTTTTTTGTTTTTTTTTTTTTTTTTTTGTTTTTTC